>OZ022417.1:17088174-17540184 GCA_963989365.1 Rhimphoctona megacephalus
CATTCCCTTTTTTTTCATGTATTATTTCTTCTATCGCTGCTTCCTGTCACCTCTCTTTCACCGGCTCTACCCTTCAGATCAAATTTCCTAATACCGCTCTCACCTGGCGCATGTTAAATTGACCTGTCCATAAGGTGCAGTAGCTTTACACCAAAACAGAGTGAAAACTAACCAAACTAAAAAATTGCCTAGAAATATTGAACTCGGAAATCTAACGATCGTTAATACCGCTTTTCACGATCTTAATTTCGAATGAAATTGGCGGATAGTACAGAAAAGGTTTTGTTTTTCCGCCTTTTCTGTCATTACTTTCATCAGGAAGAAGTTTAGTTGCTATGTGAAAATCCCAATCATTCAATTTATAAAATATCATTTCAATTGGCATGACCTACCTAAAAAAATAATTATATCCAAGTTTTGTCCAAATTTCACAAATAACAACTTACAGATTGAGCGTATGAAGAACATCAATAAAAAATCATTACATTGAAGATTATTGAAGAATAAAATGTTTCAGTAAATGTAACTTTTGCGTCCTGAAAAGGTTTAGCTGAGTTCCTAAAGTCGCAGCATTAGAGATAAACTCTTTGAATCTAATAACCATTAGCTAATGAATCTTTTTTTATTTCATTATTCAATGGAGGTTGAAGAGTTTAGCTCTTTCACAGAATTCAAAGGTTTATAAAGCAAGATTCCTATTACACAACTTCGTATTGATCTTCCAGTCAAAATGGAGTTTATGATTCAAGCCAAACTATAAGCTTCCCAACAGTATAAGACCTCAGAAGAGTTCGGAAATTCATGGTATGGGGATACGAATAAGGAACTAGGTTACTGCAACAGGTGGGCACTAAAGTAAATATACGCACATTACGCGCGGTCACTCTTACGTCTCTCAATCAAGAAGATTAAATAGAACTTGATTCGTTTGGAAGAACTCACCTTTTATCACAGTTTTCAAAGGTAAAATCGAACTATGAAAATAAATTCTTGGGTCATTGCGTATTTGGAATCTTCAGAAGTCCCTTGTGGACTCTATCAAACAATCAAAAAACAATTTACTATAAAATAAATGTTTATACTATCGAAAATAAAAAATAATCAGAAAAAGCACTTGATTTCGCTGTAGCTGTTTTGCGATATAATTCGATTTTTTTTCGATTTCTTTCTGCCTTTTTTATTACTTGGCGCCGCGCCGCTATCGCGTTTTTTGATAAAGTACAATAATTTTATAGCCGCCTAAAATACGGTAGTGCTCGTTGGGGAACAAAGATAACGAAAAATTTAGAAAAAGGCAAACTATAAGTTAACAAAACATCACTTGATATAATTTTTTTTTCCAATGAAATGAATCAATAGATGGTTTTTTTACATTTTCGAAGATATTATAAAAACCAATCTCTAGTAAGCTGGTTTGCAATAAAGATGTATCGGAAAACTGTAATTTTCGGAGTTGTATTTATTCCTTGAATCCGCAGCAGAGCGTTTAAAAATGTGAATTTTATTTTTTACCATAGTATCCGTAAAGACTTATGAAAAATGGAGAAACATTTCTCGTAAAAACTTGATTGTTCATCGAAAATGAACATTTTCTTGCAAAACTCTGAATTTTTAAAGCGACTGATTGACTGAGTGTTCTTTTTTGTGTTGACATAATTCAATCTTTTGCTAAATTACAGACAAGACGATAAAATTTGCATAGAATATTCACTTGCTCGAAACTTCAGCTTATCAAGTAATAACACTTGAAAATGGAACAATATCACTGGGATTCTTACGTAGAAGATGAAAATTGGAAAAAGTCTGCGAGTGGAAACAATATGTTAGGGATTTTTTTTTTTTATTATTTCGAATATCTTCTTGAACAGATATTCGTATACATTGAGTTTCCAGTTCGTAAACTTTCAATAGTCTCGAAGAACTAGAAGTTTAAATATTGATTGAAACAACAAACCGTTTCCTAAAGTGATATTCACTATTCTGTGCAGCTTTTTCGACGAAAGTTTTAACCCTTTGCGGGTCAATATACCGGAGAAGGGAACAACCATCTGGATACATAAATTAACCACAAAGAGCATTATCTAACTATATACTCGTAATTTATGGGCACTAATTAAAGGGATTAAGGAGAGGATCTTAGGGGTTGATTTTCGTGTGCTCCAGCTCTTTGCCGCGTAACACCAAGCCGCTCTTTGCCAGAGTGAGCAAAGTTTAAACGACAAGGGCTCATTAAGATATGAAGCGAGCTAACGGCGTCGTTGTTCTCGGCGTCGTGCTTAGACCACCCTCCCCCACTTCCTTTCTCACTTCTTTGGTACCGCTCTCGTAGAAATGACTCCCGTTTCAAGATTCATTCGATCCCTAGGCGACAACGACTTTTCGGATCCGTTCTCTCGCTCCTGGCAAATCGCTTCCAGCTTTAAAATATTTTCAACATTCTAAAGATTCCCAGTTTTCACTAACTGCAGTAGAATATTCTTTTATTCAATGATGTATTGTTATTGTTGAACTTTTTTATTCGCCACCGTTTATCATTTCTCTCTCTGCGGAAAAAAATCGTCTTTATACATTTTTAGCTCGTATTTATGAAACTTATCTGGACTTAAAAACACAAACTTTGTGTTACAAAGATCCTTTCCTTAGAGAAACAAATATATCGGGACAAATTATTCGAATTCAATATCTTGAAAATTGGTGAAGTTAAAAAAATCTGTAATAACATTTAGCAGAAATAACAATCTCAAATACAAGTTACTCTCATCCGAGTATAAATCGCAAAAAAAAACAAAATTATCATAAAAAAAAGAAATTATTTCTATTTTGAAAATCTATAATATTCGGATTTTAGTGATTGATGTGGCTTTTTCTTGAATGTTGAGCAAAAAAGAAATAAAATTTTATAAAAATCCACTATTTCAGTAACTCTGGATCCCTATAATCTATTTTTCCGAACGTAAACCTTGCAACGGGGTCGAAAACGACCCCAATTTTCTCTTCAGCGTAAAATGTTCCTCGTATGTGATAATAAGATTTAATTATACATCATTATCTTCGTTTTTTGATAACAAAGAGAACGATGTATGATAAAGTCGCATTTGGTAAACATTAAATGATGAAAACTCTATGAAACGAAAAAAGTTTCAAAATAATACAAAAAAGAAGTTTTTGAGTAATAAATTGGGGTCGTTTTGGACCTTGGGTAATAATTGATTATTATAATTGTTTAGAACCTATAATTATTTCTCCAACAATCGTAAAACTCTTTAGATTTATTGAGCAGCGGGTTGAGCTTTATGAGTTTAACGATTGGAACATCAAAAGTGATGTAACATAGCAAAACGAGTCTTCTTTTGCAGATAATCATAACGACAGACGCTAAACATTTTATATTATCCAAGAAATGCGTCTTCAGATATTTCGTTGCAAAGAGTCATTAACAGGTACTCAAGATCCACAAATATTGCGGGTGACATTTCGTTTGCACCTGCGTGCGTCATTAAAATACGCATCTTTCCATATTCGAAGAGCAGCTTTTACGAGGTCGTAACGATCTCAACTATCAAATATATTATTCAACAAATGATTGTAGATTCAAAAAAATATATATTTTTGATAGCATAAAATCAATTTTTCTCAATAAAAGCACTTTGCGATGATGGCATAATTATGGCAACTATTCTCTTTTGCTCTAATTAGGATAATAATAAAAAATGATGAAAAAAACTCTGAACGAGGAATTTGACGAAAAATCAATACCAGTTAGAAATATCAATAAAGGAAAGTGTTTGCATAATTTGAAAAGGTCCCCTGTTCGAAGATTGTTTCAACTTATGCTGACAAAAAGTCCAAAAAATTAGAAATTAATCAATTTGTTACTTTTCGAAATATTTTTATCACCGATAACAAAAAAGAAATTTCGAAAAAAAACGAGCTTGAAGTTAATGAGGGGCGTTTACTCCGAATGAGTACAACTTCATAACTTTCTATGAATGTTCAAAAAATTTACAGGGAATTCTACAGTCGTCTTTTGTAAAAAAAAAAAAGAGAAAGTAAAAACCAAAACAATTGATTTGCCTGACTTTTGGTTCAGCTCATCCCTTTTGGTGCGAAAATTTGGACCTCTCAGTATTCAGGAAATGAGACAATAACGAGGGATGAATTTAGCATCAGATCTGGCATCGTCATCGCCCCCTGAACCAATTTCCCTGCACGCAGGGAAAATAATGGGCACATGGAAAATAAGGCAGGGTAGCAGTCGCTGCGGAAACTCTTCCATTCGATAAGCCAAAGGCTCGCACTACTAAATCGCGTTGATGATGTCTACGGTTATTACAACTGTACGAAAATCGTGCATGTAACCGCGTCTCTCATTTCTCTCAAGGATTCACACAAAGGCCTAATTACCCATAAATTTTCTGATTTACGATCGGGCTAGAAATGTAAATATGAAATATGAAAATGAGAGGACTGCGGTAATAAAAGTGATGTATGGGACCCCGTGGGGTCGTTCATAAAGGCGTCCATCATTGCCGAGTGACGGGAGCTTCTTTGTCTGCATGCGTTCTTCTCTCACCCCCGCCCTCCGCACACATTCGCAGTCCGCGATGCTGCGCTTTTTCTAGCTCTTATTCCCAATTCACTACAATGGCTAGGCTCATTCGAACGATTCATTCTCCTAATTATTCGTCTGTATTAACGATGAATGACAGGATTCTCAGCCCAAAAATCAGAATTCCGAAAGTTGAACGAAAAACGAAGAAAATTCAGCCATTAAACTTCCCAAACATAGATTTTCAATTGTAAAAGTTGTTGAGAGTTATCAGCATATTGTTCAAATAAAATATTCTTAACAAACTTAAAACAACTTAAACAAAGCCAGAATTCTGAAATTTGGACAAAAATCAAATAAAAATTCGGGTCCATGACAAAACGCCGAATGACTAAATGCCAAGCGACAAAACGCCGATGCGACTATACGCTGATGCAACAAAATATTTACAAATACTAGTAATGTCCAGTGGAAAATCTTAGTTTCCAGGTTTCCAGGTTGTTATTTAAGAACTAACCCTTCTAGGTTTGCATATTACAGTGTACGTTATCACTACATCATACACCATCATATCACACCGTAACACCCAAATACAACAGACATACACTCAGCAAACCATACAGCAATACTTACTTTTTCAATAACAGCCAACAAACATAAATAATTGGCTTGGAAGTAATTTCAGTGGCATCGTGCACGTCACGATCCGAAGATCGTTTAATACTAAAATTGGGGACACATGCCTGGTAGTCGTGTGATAAAATCACACGATATTATATAATTATAAATCATAATAATAATATGATAATTCTCACAGGATTTATTAACATTTTTCAGATCATAATAATGATATGATAATAATGTGACAGAATTGCAGATCACAACAATCATTCTTATTTTATAATTGTAGACTATAGCAATGATTCTCTCACACATTTAATTCACTTTTTTTTATTTTGTCGCATCGGCGTATAGTCGCATCGGCGTTTTGCGATCGGCGTATAGTCCAGTTGGCATATAGTCACTCGGCGTATAGTTGCCGGCATTTAGTCACTCGGTGTTTTATCATCGGCATTTTCTCGTGTCACCCATCTAAAGAATACATCTATGCCTCATATACATTTTTTCGAGGCTCTATAAATTTTTTTTTCGTAAACCGTCATTTGACTCTACTAGACCGCTCCAACTTCCTTAAACAATTTGTTGATAACTTTCAACAATTTTCACTACCGAAAATGAAGGTTTGAAAAGTTTCATTGCTGAATTTTTAGTGACACGACAAAATGCCGACTGACTAAATGCCGGCGATTATATATGAACCGGACTATACGCCGATCGCAAAACACTGATGCGACTATACGTCGCTGCGACAAAATAAAAAAGTGAATTAATCATGTGGGAGAATCACTGCTATGGTCTACAATTATAGAATAAGAATAATTGTTGTGATCTGCAATTCCGTCACATTATTACCATATCATTATTACGATCTGAAAAATGTTAATAGATCGTATGAGAATTATCATATTATTATTATGATTTATAATCATATAATATCGTGTGATTTTATCACACGACTGCCAGGCATGTGTGTCCAATTTTAGTATTAAACGATCCTCGGATCGTGACGTGCACGATGCCACTGAAATTACTTTCAAGTCAATTACACAGGCACACAAAAAAGAAAAAGTTAGTTGTGCGGCGCATACGACTATACTTTTACTACGTATTTTGAGCTGCTGAATCGATATTCGAGGTTAAAATTGAGATCCTGTGTACCATTTTTTTGATAACCTCAAAAAATGATGTAAATAGGCCATTATTCTCGTTTAGCGCCAACTAGATCGCTTTGAGAGGGTCCGTCGACTTCATTATACTTAGATATTCACATATTCACATCAGGTCATAAGTATCAACACTATAGGAACCAAAAAGCACGGATCCAGGACCTGCAGAACCCGTATATTTGGCGAAAACTACGAAAAAAATGCATTTTTTAACGCCAATACGTTAAAAATACTTCTAAGACTTATATATCTGTAAATTTTTTCACCGATCTATTTTATACTTTCGAAAGCTGATATTACTCCACCGACAACACTCCAAAATATTTAGGACCGCTCAAAAATGTCTATCGCTTTCTGCTATAACGCACCTTTTTTTCTTCAAACGACCTATTTAATGGATTTCTTTTGCGTTTTATGCCATTCCTGGATGTTTCCCTCTTCAACATCCAACAGAAATCTGCCATCATATTAATATCCCAACGTCCCTGATATTGACGTTCCATTTCTTTGAGATCTTGATGGAAACGCTCTCCCTGTTCTTCACTGTAGGCGCCAAGATTTTTAGGAAATGCATTCAGGTGGGAATGTAGGAAGTGCAATTTAAGATTCATCAAACAACCTTGTTTACCGTAGTTGATGACCATTTCCCTGACGATTTCTTCGTAATTCGGGCTTTTGTTATTGCCTAAGAAGTTCTCAACGACTTCTTTGAAACTGCACCACGCGGCTCTCTCTGAGTTGTTCATTGTCGTGACAAATACTTCATCTCCCAACATCTTTCTGATTTGTGGCCCATCGAAAATCCCCTCTTTCAACTTAGCATCCGAAATGTTCGGGAATTGCTATTGTAGATATATGAAACAATCTCCCTTTTTGTTCAGAGATTTCACGAACTACTTCATCAACCCAAGTTTAATATGCCAAGGGGGTAGCAAGATTCTATTGGTTTCTACTAAAGGTTTTTGGATGATGTTGAGTGCTCCAGGATTCGGATTTGTTCTATTGGGCCATACTTTGTCCGTGTAATGGTTTTTCCGATCCCTGCTATCCCATAGACATAAGAAGCAGGGATTTTTCGTAAAGCCGGACTGCTGGCCCAATATCATAGACAGTATTTTTAAATCGCCACGGATCTGCCACTTATGTTCGACGTAATTGACCTTCTCTACAACCTTCTGAATGTTTTCGTAACTTTCTTTTAGCACCACTGAATGAGCTAGCGGTATCGGGGCATAAAAGTTGCCTATGTGAAGCAAAACTTCTTTGAGACTCCGCTTCGATGAATCAAGGAACAGTCTCCATTCGTCTGCCTTATGAGATTGAGGCTTCAGTTCATTGATCAATCCTTCTACATCGTTGCAATATACCAGTTCTTCCTCCTGAGAGTAATATTCTCGAAACTTTTTCTCTCTATCCCGATATACTGCAACTTTAGTGCTTGGCTAACAGATTTTTTTTTCTTAGCGAAGAAGCTAGATATTCTGCGCTATCTTTCGGCAACCCTAGATCTCTGATTAACGGGAGAAACCAGTTTAGGAGGCCGAAAGTTTGGTGTTTTTTGTGAATTTTTTTAACAGGGAAGGAATAATCAGAATTTGTTTAAACTTGGAGGATATTTTATTCATGTTTTGAAGTACACTTTGTAATTTTTTCAAGTCATTTCCGCCGGAAATAGTGGAGTTAGAAGCTGCTGTCCATGGATGATCGTCATCCGAATTTTTTGCTGGTGGGCATTCCTGAAGTCACAATTTTTATCTGTAATCATTACAATTTTTTTTTCACTAACAACATATTTCCTAAGAATATGAACCTAATTGTGATCAAAAAAGTAGAAAATTGTATGTTTTGAGGTGTTTGAACACAATGTCATGTTCTTATACCATGTTTTTTCACCTTTCTTGCATTAAAAAAAATATTTTTAATAATAATATCATCCCAGAGTTAGGTTCATATAGATTGTAATTGAATAAAGAATATTCACACACATTTTCAGAACGATTGGTCAATAACTTTTTGAGCTAGAATGCCCACCAGTTGAAAAAAGTCGTCCATGGACAGCAGCTTCTAACTCCACTATTTCCGGTGAAAACGACTTAAAAAAATTACAAAGTGTACTTCAAAACATGAATAAAATATCTCCCAAGTTTAAACAAATTTTGATTTTTCCTTCCCTGTTAAAAAAAATTCACGAAAAACACCAAAATTTCGGCCTCCTAAACTGATTTCTCCCGTTAAATCGTTCAATTCCTGCTGCGTGTAAGGTTCAGGGATTTTTTGTTTTTTATGCCCAGGCATGACATACTCTTCACCATCTTCCTCTTCAGATTCGGTGTCCTCTCTCTCATTCTTCTTATCTATATCTGATGCTTCTTGATCTATATCTGATGTTTCTTGATCAGATCAAGAAGCATCAGATATAGATAAGGAGAATGAGAGAGAGGGCATCGAATCTGAAGAGGAAGATGAAGAGTACGTCATGCCTGAGCATAAAAAACAAAAAATCCCTGAACCTTACACGCAGCAGGAATTGAACGATTTAATCAGAGATCTAGGGTTGCCGAAAGATAGCGCAGAATATCTAGCTTCTTCGCTAAGAAAAAAAAATCTGTTAGCCAAAGGCACTAAAGTTGCAGTATATCGGGATAGAGAGAAAAAGTTTCGAGAATATTACTCTCAGGAGGAAGAACTGGTATATTGCAACGATGTAGAAGGATTGATCAATGAACTGAAGCCTCAATATTATAAGGCAGACGAATGGAGACTGTTCCTTGATTCATCGAAGTGGAGTCTCAAAGGAGTTTTGCTTCACATAGGCAACTTTTATGCCTCGATACCGCTAGCTCATTGAGTGGTGCTAAAAGAAAGCTGCGAAAACATTCAGAAGGTTCTAGAGAAGATCAATTACGTCGAACATAAGTGGCAGATCTGTGGCGATTTAAAAATACTATCTATGATATTGGGCCAGCAGTCCGGCTTTACGAAAAATCCCTGCTTCTTATGTCTATGGGATAGCAGGGATCGGAAAAACCATTACACGGACAAAGTATGGCCCAATAGAACAAATCCGAATCCCGGAGCACGGGCGTGGGTTCGAATCCCACTTCTGAACTGTAAGAAACTTAGACCGCCAGATAAAATAATACGTCTGCTTTTATTAGTATATGTAATTGACGCTGTTATATAGAGAGTTGAATGGGTCCGCGATGCGACCGAGTTCGCGTCTCATTCCTTAATGCCCTCGGCCTCGCTTGCCAAGGCATCCATGCCCTTGCCCTTTGACACCAGGCTCCTTTGCCTATCGCCAAAACAAGGCGGTCGTATCCTAAGGACTCCTCAAGTGGTTGGTGACGAAACGTCACCCGAGTCCTCGCTCTGGAACGCACTTTGAGAAGGAGTGTTGCTTTCAGTCGTCCATCCTGATGAATTCGCGTCCCTGCGCAAGTTAATCTCTTTGGTCCATGTATTGATAAGTTCAACTACTGTGCTCTTGTAGTTGGACTGACGCAGGTTGAGGCTTTGGCGTTGTCATACTCCGAGTTATTCTGCGTTTTTCTAGGAACAAAGAACAACATTGACCAATTTGCAACTCTTCTTTCCGATCTTATCCATGCCATTGTTTAAATTGTTAGTTTCATTCGTGTTGCTCTGCTTAACAAGACAATGCGTCTTTCAATTTCATAACATGCCTTACAATGTACGTCTTAGTAACAACATGCGTTAAGCTGGGCCCTAATAATCGTTTAATGCTCATTAAACGATTCATGCGAAGACCATCACCGGTCCATTAGCCGCTGCTCTTGCTTCAACCTGGTAGTCGTCACCACCCCCCAGTACTAAGAATAATGTCAACATCCAATCTCAATATTAGATAATTCTCAAGAAGCTTCAGGTACCGGCCTTGCTCAGTCATTCCACCTTCCAGGAGTTCGTGGCAACTCGACCGTTATGTAACCACTCCATCCTTTCGGACCTGTGGCTGCCATACCAACTTCTAGTACTTTGGCTCGAACAAGACAGCAACGGCTAATGGACCGGTGATGGTCTTCGCATGAATCGTTTAATGAGCACTAAACGATTATTAGGGCCCAGCTTAACGCATGTTGTTACCAAGACGTACATTGTAAGGCATGCTATGAAATTAAAAGACGCATTGTCTTGTTAAGCAGAGCAACACGAATGAAACTAACAATTTAAACAATGACATGGATCGGGAAGAAGAGTTGCAAATTGGTCAATGTTGTTCTTTGTTCCTAGAAAAACGCAGAATAACTCGGAGTATGACAACGCCAAAGCCTCAACCTGCGTCAGTCCAACTACAAGAGCACAGTAGTTGAACTTATCAACACATGGACCAAAGAGATTAACTTGCGCAGGAACGCGAATTCATCAGGATGGACGACTGAAAGCAACATTCTTTCTCAAAGTGCGTTCCAGAGCAAGGACTCGGGTGACGTTTCGTCACCAACCACTCGAGGAGTCCTTAGAATACGACCGCCTTGTTTTGGCGATAGACAAAGGAGCCTGGTGTCAAAGGGCAAGGGCATGAATGCCTTGGCAAGCGAGGCCCAGGGCATTAAGTAACGAGACGCGAACTCGGTCGCATCGCGGACCCATTCAACTCTCTATATAACAGCGTCAATTACATATACTAATAAAAGCAGACGTATTATCCAAAAACCTTTAGTAGAGCCCAATAGAATCTTGCTACCCCCTTTGTATATTAAACTTGGGTTGATGAAGCAGTTCGTGAAATCTTTGAATAAAGAGGGAGATTGTTTCATTTATTTACAATAGCAATTCCCGAACATATCGGATGCTAAGTTGAAAGAGGGGATTTTCGTTGGGCCACAAATCAGAAAGATGTTGAGAGATGAAGTATTTGTCACGACAATGAACAACTCAGAGAGAGCCGCGTGGTGCAGTTTCAAAGAAGTCGTTGAGAACTTCTTAGGCAATAACAAAAGCCCGAATTACGAAGAAATTGTCAGGGAAATGGTCATCAACTACGGTAAACAAGGTTGTTTGATGAATCTTAAATTGCACTTCCTACATTCCCACCTGGATGCATTTCTTAAAAACCTTGGCGCCTACAGTGAAGAACAGGGAGAGCGTTTCCATCAAGATCTCAAAGAAATAGAACGTCGATATCAGGGACGTTGGGATATTAATATGATAACAGATTTCTGTTGGATGTTGAAGAGGGAAACATCCAGGAAAGGCATAAAACGCAAAAGACATCCATTAAATAGGTCGTTTGAAGAAAAAAAGGTGCGTTATAGCAGAAGGCGATAGACATTTTTAAGCAGTCCTAGATATTTTGAAGTGTTGTCGGTAGAGTAGTATCAGCTTTTGAAAGTATAAAATATATCGGTGAAAAAATTTACAGATATATAAGTCTTAGAAGTATTTTTAACGTGTTGGCGTTAAAAAATGCGTTTTTTTCGTAGTTTTCGCCAAATATACGGGTTCTGCAGGCCCTGTACAGGTCCGGTACAGTGTTGATACTTATGACCTGATGTGAATATGTGAATGTCTAAGTATAATGAAGCCAACGGACCCTCCCAAAGCGATCTAGTTGGCGCTAAACGAGAATAATGGCTTATTTACATCATTTTTTGAGGTTATCAAAAAAATGTTACACAGGATCTCAATTTTAATCGCGAATATCAATTCAGCAGCTCAAAATACGTAGGAAAAGTATAGTCGTATCCGCCGCACAACCAACTTTTTTTTTGTGTGCCTGTGTTATTTATGTTTGTTGGTTGTTATTGAAAAAGTAAGTATTGCTGTATGGTTTGCTGAGTGTATGTCTATTGTGTTTAGGTGTTACAGTGTGATATGATGGTGTATGGTGTAGTGATGACGTACACTGTAATATGCAAACCTAGGAGGGTTGTTCCTAAAATAATGACCTGGAAACCTGGAAACTAATATTTCTACTGGATATTACTACTATTTGTATTTTGTCCCATCGTTGTTTTATCGCTCGGCATATAGTCGCCGGCATTTAGTCACTCGGCGTTTTGTCGTGGACCCCTTTAGATGATATTGTTTCATAAGATATATAGTTTGAATGCACAATTATTCATTTTTATATAATTATTACCCAAAAAAGAAATGCGTTTGTCACTACAAACTTAAGAAAGTACAACATTGACGATTAATAAAATCAAAGAACTGCGTTTATGAATTTTTTACGAGTCATAGAATGTAACTTCGAGTCCAACTATTATTTTTGTTTATGTTCAAATAAACCACGAGATAATTTATTACTGTCAGTAATTAATGTTAAATGTTGTCAGATCGCTGCAACGTTAAGCATTTAGGTTGGCAGCAACGCTCGCTTCACACCATGCAACGCGTAGCCAACGACGTGAGCTCAACGTAAACATTGCTGAGAGCGTATGCGTCCGGCGTTGCCACAACAATTCACTCGCTAGTCAGAATTCATGATTTTCGTTCAAATCTTGATTATGTAATATGGAATATATCTAGTATTCCATGGGCCACTTATGTTTTTTTTTTGTATCGTCACAAAGATCCAATTTACGTATATTCGCCATTTGCAAACGTTTATCTTGGTGTTATATTATCAAAAAATAACATTATTCGTATATGTCAATAGCTTGCCCATCTAACTCCATGCAAAATCACACATGAAATAATTTTATATCTCCGGTGTGCGGTGGTAACAAAATTTGAAAAAATTCACAAAGACGCAGTATGATCTACAGAATATATATATATATATTTTTTTAAATCTTGGATTGTAAGCAACGCTCCAGCCTCCTTGAACAAAATATTCATCGACAAATGATCACACAGCTTTTTTTCGTTAAGTGAAATGAGTTTGGTGATTTTTCTTAATGCATATGATTTTTTTTAGAATAATGACTGTTTTTTTTTTAGATTTTTCCTAAAACTTTTGAAAAATTCATAAGAACGAGTTTTCCACATATTTTTGGATAAAGATTCAACATCGCATATACGAAATTTATAAGCTATTGAAAGAGTTGAAAAAGAGAATTTCAAATTAGAAAAGAAACATTCCCGAAATATTCAAAAGTGTTTAAAATCAAGAAATTCATTTCATACGAGAAAAAAAAATGATCTGATTATTTCTTAAACAATTTTTTGATATTTTTTTATAAAGATGGCTGATTTTTTTCAGATTTTTTGCGAATCGCTAAATACCGAAATTTTTATGATCCTTAAAGGAACGGAACTGAAAATTCGATAGTTATTCATAAATACGAAAAAAGCTGACTAAAATCGTCACCAGCAAATCGAATTTGTTTTTTATCATGTTTCGTTCTTATAATTAAAAAGATTTCACAGTAAATTTAATAACTAAGGCAACAAAATATGAAAAATGGCTTTTTTTAAACAACGAAAAATGTGATACTTTATCGAAGAATTTCCTAGTACCGTCGATTCAGAATTTGGTGATCAAATATGACGAAATTTAGCAACCGAACATTGGACAGTTTTTGATAAATATGAAAAAAGTTGACCAAAATCATCGCAGGCAAGTAAAATTTGGTTCATGTTGTTTCATTCAAACACTTCGAGGCTTGAGAGTAAATTTATTGAATAATTAAAACAATGCATTGAAAAATACGAATGAGGTTTTGTTTTTTTTTCGTTTTTTTTTTTTTAATTAGTAACTTGATGCAACACTCTATCAAAAAAATTCATATCATTTGCTATCCAAAACTGAGCTATACAAAGTTTAGGAAAATGTACCTAAGGGTTGAAATGGAATTTTATCCAAAAAATGGTCCCCTGAAACCGGATGTCAAATATATAAACGTGTTTTTTCTCCATTCTTTGTGACACTTAGTTCCTGAGAAACTACTTTTCAAAGTTAAATTTAATAAACCATAATTCACTTCAAAATCAAATGCAAATGTTCAATCAAATTTTCAAAAATAAATTCAAATGTGCAAAAAAAGTTTCGGAAAATGTTGAAATTTTGGTGCTGCGAATTACAAGAATTTCATGGCAATTAATCCAAAATAAAAATCTAAAAGAACAAGAAAATGAATTGTTCGAATATTGGAAAGACGTAAAGAGAAATTAAAGCCAAATTTTATTCTCAATTTTGCTAAAAAAACCTCATTCGCCATTTTTGGAGATTTAATAATAAAAATATGAATTATTAAGGTGACGACAATCCAATTTTAGTTCAATTGGGCAATGAAAAAAACGGACGATAAAAATTGAAACTGGTCTCAAACTTCAACGATGAATTATTTATTTGATACATAATACTAAAAAAACGTAAACATTTGTTGGTTTCCTTTAGTGTGGCGAATAAAACATAACAATATCGGTTTTACGTAAATAAGAATAAAATGAAAACATGGTTTAAACTAGATCTAAATAGAAATTTCAGTATTTCCGAATAAATCCGTGAAATTTTCGATTGATAATCTCGATTTCCGTACAACATGAAAACATTTTTTCCGTATCGTATTTTTATGACATTGTGCGTCAAAATTACAAAAATGTAATAAATTTGAAAAAGAAAAAATCAATTGTAGTTTTAGTACTCGGTGTATAAATTTCGAAGTAAAAATAATAACGTTGTATAAAGTTTCAAATAGCTCGATTCATATAAATTCCCTAACTCATCAATCCAATTGTTTGTCTTTTGTAAAAATTCTTCCGACAAATGAAAATTTTGCTGTCATTTTGTTACGAAAAAAAAGAAAAAATAATCATAATAATTTTATATTTAAGAGTACGTGCGTAATCGAATGCCTAATATCTTAAATTCTCACAAAATTTTACAACGCTTCTCGACAATTCGATACTTTTTTCGTAGATATTAAGACTAGAGTTTTACATACAAACACTCGTTCAATTATTTAATGAGAATGGCTTACGAGAAAGATCGAAAAATCTCTTTCGATTACCAGGTATTTTCTTCGCATTATTAAAGACTCCCTGAGCCTCACACTACTAAATAAATTTTATATTTCGTATAGCATCCCTTTTTTCTTCTTCTCCCTTATTTTTGTCCTTTTTTAATTTCTAATTCAACGATCTTATGTAAGCTGCGTCAAATAATTCGAGTTCGTTCGCTAAATAATTTGCTTTGTTACGCAATACTTTGGCATTCGTTGCTGCCTCTTCCAGCGTTCGCAATGTCGTTGCTATGGTTTTTAACTCCGTGTCCATTTCTGATGTTGCTTCGTCCACCAAATGACATAGTCGAGCAAACGTGCTCGAAAGCTCTCTGTAAATCGTGATTAATTTTTTTTTGGTCCATTGGAGAAATCGAAGCTATTCCATGGTATTAATAAAGCGTATTGTAATGTTTTTTATAGTTTTTAAACGATTATTCCAAAAACTATGATAATTTATGGGTATTTTTCTCACACGTTTTCTGTGAGTTTGTTGAGTAAGTTTGAGTCAGAATTCGAATACATTTTCAGTAAATTCCAGCATTTAGAAAAAAATCTTTAGAAAATGGAACTGTTGGAAGCATTAATTTGTAATAATAATGCTCCCAAAATATTTTTGAATGGTAAAATACAAAAATTCTTTTTGTTTAATTTTTTTTTGTCGTCATGTAAAAAAAAAGTTTCTAGATTTTTCTGAATATCTCAAACTTCTTTTGGGTTTTTCACGTTAAATTTTTTTTTAAACAATGTTTGTAAATGCAGATTTAAGGGGGGACCTCGGTGAAATTTTCAAATCGTCGAGGTCTTTCCCGATTATGCTAAATTTTTGGATGAGTGTTGCAACTATCTAAAAATCAGAAATAACAGTAAGAACCGTCTCGGAGAACTGTATTTCTGGTCCAGAACGGGAAAACATGAAAAATGATTGAAGTGCCTAGGTTTTTGTCATTGACAATCGCAAATTTTTTAACACTTTTTGGTAAGTATTATGAACAAAAATAAGTATCCATTTTATCATACAATCATTTTTCGCACAATTACAATTTTTTTTCCGTTCATTTGAATTTTTTTTTCAAATATATTCTACAGTTAATGAATTGCTTTTATAGTTAATAGAATGATTTTGAATTTGCTTAATTCTTATTATTCTTTTCAAATTTGAACCACTTCAAAACTAATATCGTTTGTCCATATTCTCACACTACATATCTCGTTATTAAAATCAATAATATTTAATTAATGTATTTATATATTGCTAACATGCGCACTATGAGACTTTTTCTCACTTATATTAAAACGATAATTACACGAAATTTATTCGAAATTTCACCAAATTTATTCTTCTGTATGATAGAAGTTAAAAAAAAAATTTGAATTTTTTTAACTATTATTTTTTGGTTGTTAGTTTCAATTATCGTTGTATTTATGTTTTTTTTTTTTTTTTAATAAAATATATTTTCTTAAAATATTTTTTATTAAATATTTTAATAAAAAATATTTTAATAAAAATAAAAAAAAAAATATTTTAATAAAATATATGAATGTTTAATAGCCACAATCACTGTAGCGAAATTGTTTTCAAGATTCTATTTGTCAAATTAAGCACTTGAAGCTATATATGTGAGAAAATCTCTCATCGCGCGCCCAATGTTTAAAGTGTATATAGCGCGCCTACTGACGGGTTAATATTTAAGGGGTCAGTCCACGTTGAAAATTTCAAAAAAATCGATTTTTTGTTGACTGTTTCCGCAAGTACATGCATTCAGAAATATTGTGTCAAAATTTTATGAAAACCCGAGCTCTCTAAGTATTTTTTTTTTTTTTTACCTGAACGTCAGGACCTCATTTCGTCTACCTGAGCATATAAACTTCAAACGCGTTTTTTTCGAAACAACGTTTTCAAAATCTAGCTCCATCGTATCTCTAAGACTAATAAACCGATTCTCTTGAAATTTGAACCACATATTGTAATCATGATTCGCAACAAGTTGACCCGCGATGGTTTTAAAATTTTGATTTTTACTCTTTTTTTGTGTGAAAAAACTGCGAAAAACGCGTTTTTTTTACTTTTTTCGTTTTTCATCTGCCATTTTTTTATTTTTTGATAAAACTTTATATCCGAGGGTCATTACGTAGCTAGTGTCATACTGAATCTAATGGACTTTGATTTTTTGTTTCAGACAAGCCATTGTCGAGTTGTGATGGAGCTACATAGCCCACCTATTTTTGAGGCATTACGTTAAACTATAGTTTTTGTACTTAAAAATGAATTAAAATTTTTTTTTTATGTATTTCAAGACTATTTATCAAGCCCAACAATTTTTATATTCATATCATTTATAAAATCCTCAAAAAAAAAATCGCGAAAATAGCCTTTTTTTCGTGGCTCCAAAGTGGACTGGTCCCTTAATTCGATTTTTTCCATTTACAGTTATAGAATTTCATTTTTTGGAAGTTGGTAATGATTTTTTCGATATACATGCTCCGCTCCTTTCCTTTCCAATCCTCCACCGCCCCCGGACAAAGTGGTCACCCCCTCCTTAATATGAGAAGCAGATAATTTTCAATCTACTTAGACTCAAAAACAATCGATTTCCTGTAGAGTATTAGATTTAAAAACAAATAAAAAAATTCGAAGAAAAAAACTGTAATTCTGCGAAAAATGGTTGGATGATAAAATGGACACTTACTTTTGTTCATAATACTGACAGAAATGAAAAAATCTGCGATTGTCAATAACAAAAACCTAGGCACTTGAATCATTTTTTCGTGTTTTCCCATTCTGGACCGGAAATGCGGTTTGGCGTAGCGGTTCTTACGGTTATTTCTTAGTTTTAAGATACTAGAAACACTCACCTAAAGTTTTAGAATTATCGAAAAAGACCTCAACGATTTGAAAATTTCACCGAGGCCCCCCCTTAAAAAAATGTTAATACCGTGGTTTCGAAAGTTTTTTGGTGTGATGTTAGAATATAAATGAGACTTACTGTTGAACCTGATGACTGCAATTCGCAGAAGTAAGATCTACAATTAGTCTGAGCTTCTTGGTCGCATGATCAACGTATTGTCGTTTAAATTCACGCTCTTTAGCTTTGTTGGTCCATGTGAGACGTTCGTAAAGATAAAGAGAACCGTAAATAGCTCCGGTGACTGCAATTAATCGCCAACCAACGGTTTTCAGCATCTGTTGAAAAAATACAGAAATATTTTATTCGAAAATTGACACAAATTCAATTTAAACATTTTTTTTTAAATAGAATTCATTTTTATTGTCAATATCGAATCCGATCAGACCCTCCTTAATTTAATACAAAAAAAAAAATAACAATTAAAAAGCTCAAACCAACGTATTTACGTTTCATAAATTTTTTAACTGAACATAAATTTTCATGTTTGATTTGAAGAAAATTTTGTGGTTAACAGAAAATTTAATTTTGTGAATGAAATATTGAAATTTTTCAGACAAAATTCTTTTATGAATTTTTTAACTGGACATAAGTTTTTATATCTGATTTTATTAACTCTGACTAACAGAAAATTTAATTTTATACTCACAAAACCTGCAATAATTAGACCTCCCATCGTACCCTGAGACGTTATGGATGCTATTGCGATTCTCGTTGCTAAAGACCAGTCATCGTTTCTTGTTGGAAATCCTGCTGCACTGGTTACGAACTTCATCGAATCGACACTGTCGGCGGGGGAAACTAGAGCTGGTGGAATCTAAAAAATTTTACAAATCAAGATTAAAATCAATTCCTCCAATCAACGATCGATTTGAGGATATTTTATACAGCAAAAAATATTATTAGATCAAAATTTCGATAGTTAAGAATTTAGAGCAAAATCTGAGATTGAACAAAAATAGAAAATTTCTATGAGATTTTAGTCTAATCACCAAGTATCGAAATTGTGATAGAATAAAATGAAAACGTATTTAAACTGAAAAGGCTAAAAATCCATATGAATTAAGGGATTTTTAAATTCGTTCCCAAACTCATATTTTGCATAACTTACTTCTTGTGGACAATTAGCAATGGCGATTTTGTGACTCTGTTTTCCGGCAAAACGATTAATTAAAGCGGTGATACCCCACGAGAAACGAAACTCAAGATCTTCGTGAAAATCAGCGCACAAGTTGTCACAATTGAGTCTATAAAAAATTTCGAAGGGTTCGCGTCTCGGTACGAGTGTGACCATCAAATCTTTCTTCGTTTCGGGCAGCAGTCCAGACATGCGGTTGGTCATTTCACGTTGTGAATTTTCCATGTTCATTGCCAATGCCGTGCTGAGACGTGCTCGTAAATTGGAGCCTGAAAGAAAAGTGCATTTTTTGTTTTTTATTAACCTTTTATTCCAGTTTCATCGAAAAATGAAGTCAATCGAAAAATCGTAATAATTGCTACAAACCTAAACCATTTTCGACGTGTGTATGAAGCTCCCTTTTGTAAACATTCAATACGAGTGATTCAGGATGAAAAGGAACGCTAAATTCGTCCACGAGAACAGCGAGCCTACGAATTTCTTCACTAAGAGCTTTCGAGACTCTTTGCTCAACGTCCTCCACCATTCGATGAATTTTTTCCTTCATCTCCTGCGTTACGAGCATTAACTGTTGCTCCGTAAAGTTGAGCTTGTCGTGAACCTCTTTTTTTACTATCAACTGATCAGCTCGCATTTTTTGTGTACGCTCGAGAATCTCATCGAGAGTTCGACGAATTTCGCTGCAAGGCAAATGAATAAATAATGGTCAAAATGTAAATTAAAGTCTTTACAACGATTAAGGATGATTTCGATGATTCACTAATATCGAAAAGTTATCAACAAATTGTGTAAATACGAAAATGGAAATGGATTTGTTCACTTTTTCAAAGATTTCCTATTTTTTTCTGTAAAAACTATTATGCGTTGTTATTATTGAAATTTAATGTTCGCAACGATTCAAAATGTAACCGATTTTTTGCAGATTTGTTGCAAATCATTGAGAATCGAAATTCTCGTGAATTACAATTTTTGTCAGGATATTTTTATGTGTAAGGTACACTCTTAAGTTTCTTTAAGAACTCGTACTTCGCTATGTGCTTTCCACGCTGCGAATGTTGTTCAAACTTTGTTTTAACCGCTGACTTGGAGATGCACTCTTCAAATTTTCTCTCGAAATCTTGGAACTCGAAGTAACGGTTCTGAAATCCTTCGGCCAAAGCACCGTCTGTGAAAAAATAAAATTACCGGGATTTTAGAGATCAAATTTAATAGGAATATTTATTCGCTGGGAAGTTCGACGGATTTCATTATTTTATGTCGATTTTTTTAATTTTATTTTTGTTTTTAGCTCGAATTTTTATATTTTTATATTAATATGTTTTTTTAGCGAAGAATATTTAACGCACTGTGAGCAGGAAGTCCACGCTGCTCCTGCATCCGAGCTTGGAGTGTTTCTTTGGCCGAAATAAAGAATATCCTGTCTTCAGCATCTTTGGTTGAGTAAACCTTCAGTTCTTTAGCGAGAAAATCAATGGCACGCTCTTGATGTTGAGCTCGGACCTACGAACATTTGCCATAAATTAATTAGACGCAAAATTATAAAAATATCGATATAAGTCATGCAGAAATATTCAAAGATCCACAAATCTTGATATTTCGCAGTGTTTTTTTTCGTATACATCGAAACAGAATGAGAACGGCGCTGAAATTTGAAATTGTTTTTTATTTAGTCGAATGCAAAATTATTTTCCAAATGTAGGCTACGAAATTATAATTGAAAGATTTTCAAAGTCCAAATTTCAAATTGGGAAAGAAATTTTTTAAATTAAGCTATGGAGAAATCGAAACGAATAGATTTTTAGCTGCGTTTCAATAATTCTAACTTCGATGTCATGAAAAAGTTTTTCAGTAAATCTTAATTATGTGTATTACATAAAATTAATAAAAATTCTGCATCCAAATTTTCTCCTGCGTGAATTACAATTCGAGGAAACAATGAAAACCACTTTTTTCGTTTTTTAACAGATCCATAAGTTCATTTTTTCTTCTTTTTCCTAAAGATCTACTTTTTAGGAGAAAAATTGGAAGTGTGAACGTTTCTTGCACTCATAGCAAGTAAGGTAGTGTTTTAATTTATCTAAAATGTGTTGAAAAGAGGATCTAAATCCTCGCTGCAAATGCATTAAGCAGCAAACGCATGTGACACGATATTTAACTTCGATAAAATGTTCGTGTCGACTGCAATAGAAAAAGGAGTGCAGGCTTTAATTTGTATCGAAAATTGCGTCGTCGAAATGCAAAATCTTTCATAATTTTAACAATTTCTCTATTTTTATAATTGCTAGAATTTTTACTGCCAATTTTCCCAATGGGTTTTCAAAAGACAGATCGAAAAAGCTTTGATTTTACTCAGTCAAAATCTGCACCGAAATTTTGGCAAAAAAAAATCATAATTTCGTTGTATTTCAACGATGCAAACTCCAATATCGTGACGTTGAACTTCACAGTAGGGAAGCTAATATTAGAAAGCGTAAAAAATGATAAGAATCGAAATAATTGGACAATGTTATGTACAACAAAATGAGTTGTGCCTAAAAGGCTTAACCGCAAGACATACCTCTTTTTGTTCATTGGCCAGCTACGGGGGGTAAAATACGGAGAAAAAAAAAGTTACCAAAAATTTTGTTAGTACATCATAAAAGTAGATGCAGGGACCGAATTTCTCAACTAAGCTTCTGAATTGTTGTAGTTTCTGATGTATTTTTATTAGCATACATTATGTACATTGTTTGCACTCGAAATACGAACAAGTAACGTTATTTAGCGTGGGATTTTTTTTCAGAATTTGTTTAGCTCGCTATTCGATTCGGTTTATTAGAAAACTATTGCGGATCATTTGTACAGCTGCTTTCTGGCTGATATTTTTTCGCACTTGGTATCAAGACATTGCTGTGTCTTTTCGTTATTTTTTGGCAAATTATCGTCCTAACTAAACGCATAAACTCACCTCTTCGAAGAATTCCGGTTCTGAGGCCGAAGCGTCCCATCGATTATTCAGAATGAAAATATTTGGTTTCGATAATTTCGTTGAAACCTTGTGGAAGAAATTCTTCTCCTGAAAAAAAAAAAAAAAAACAAGCAAAAAATTTTATCGTAAGCCATCGCTGATCACGATGTTTTATCGATAATTTCGTCAATTCATTATTTGACGTAGTAACGGCGGTTCTGTGTTTTAAATTTGGTCAAAATTCTCAATCCAAAATGATAAAAAACGAATTTTCTAATATTTTGAAAAATTTTTATTGGAAAAAAGTTTCGAAAAATTCCTCGAGATTGTGGAATTCTCTTGAACTAATTTCTAAAGTCAATAAATCTGGAAAATTCTTCAATAATTCTAAAAATCCATTAATTTTCGACAAAAAATATAGAAAAATTTCTTGAATTCGGAAATTATATCCCCGAATAATCTAGACTTTTCTTTCAAATATTTTCTTTTCCTTTTTTCGAAGGTTCTGGAATAATTCATAAAATTTCTTGAGATTCTTCGCCATGATCTCGAATATTATCGATTTTTCTACTGCATTCAGAATTCTGTCTTTTTTTATAATTATCTAAAAAAACGTAATTTCTAAACATCCATCGAAAATGATATTGAATAAAATTTAACAGTTAATGTTATATTAGCGCCGAATTTTGCCAATTAACAAATTTTTCCGTTAATCGATTAATTTAATAATGAGTGAAAAAAAACACATTATTATTATTTTTTGTAATATCATGCTCTAAAAAGAATTTCTATAAAAAAATCGATGAACGAATCGGGAATTCTTACGGTGACCATGAGAGTGGATTCAGCGTTGGCAACAAGAACAAAAACATCGGCATCGAGGCAGTGTTTATCGATCCACTCGTCAAGATTGGGTGTAACATCGACTCCTGGGCTGTCGACAAAAACGACATCGTCTCTCAACAAGAGACACTTTTCTTTTGGCCAAAATATTCGAACGAGATGACTCTCGCAAAGTTTTTCTTTGCACAAAGCGTGTCCGAGTTGACCAACCGAATGAACGGACTGTTTCTCGCTGGAGCCATCGGTCATTAAATATGATTCACCATTCTCCGAACCCTCGACTTGTAAGAAACAATTTGTTGTGTGTCCAATGCCACTTGGTAATATTTTATCTCTTAACATGGCATTAATGACTGTGCTTTTGCCGTTACTGGTTCGCCCGAAAAATGCTACTTTCATGTGATCTCGCTTAAGAACATCCTGGATGCCTCGAACTTTGTCGATATATCCTTCGACGTATTTTGTTTCATCGTTATTTATAATGTTTCTGTCGTCTCGTAACGCTGAAAATAAGCCATTAAATCGAGTGAAAAAAAAACCAATTTTTCATAAATTCTTGAAATATTATTACTATTATTATTATTATTATTCAATTATACTCGTTGATTAATTTTTTTCCATATTTTCCCCATAGGATATTTTATGGGCGTTATAGGCTGTTTTTTTAATCAATATATAAAAAAAATATGATTTTGAAGATTGCGTTGTTGGAATGGAACAAAATTCCTTTCTCTTTCTAGTAGAGCCCAAAATTTATATGCAAGAAAAAATGAGTTGATGTCAAAAGTTAAAAAAAATAATGAAGGAAAAAATACTTTTGGTGAATTGGAATGATGCGAACTCTATACCATAAAAAAATTGATTAGCTTTAAATAACGAAAAACTTACATTGCATAAAACCCACAGTGTCCTGAACATAATCCTCTATTTCACCGAATATATCGTTTATTTTTTTCTTCGCTTTGACAAATATCTGCAGAGGAGAATTCTCAGTTCTTGCATCATTCTTTCTTAATTGGCTATCAGCTCCAATCATAGAGATTGTTCGATTGATGTAGGCAGCCATTAGTTGCTTATTTGTAACAGAGATAAATACACAATCGCTCTAACAAAGCAGGGAAATTTTTTGCAGTGTGCAGGATTATTCTCACAGTGCGGCGATACCGTGCTCAGCATGCGGGACCAACTGAAATCAAAAAATAAAAGAAGCATCGTTTGAAAAACTATTTTTTATTAGGTTCCGAATAAATACATGTATGCTAACGAATACAATTATAAGAGATTTTAAGAAAATTCTAATACATTTAATTTTTTATTTTATTCAATCATTTTGAGCTCAATTTGTATTATTTCAATTATCTTCGTTTACATTGGAATAATATTTTATTTTTAAAAATATGGATTGGCCAAGGAACTTGCATGTTCAATAACTTTTGTATAATAATAAATAAATGAAAAATAAGAAAGGATTCTTTAGAAACATTGAGCTTGTGGTTGAAGCGATAGAGGAGAACATATTTAGAAAATAATCTACACATATATTTCAAAAACACAGTTTGTGCTCTTAAAAATCAGTGCATAAAGGTTTTTCTACTTAACGCTAAATTTACAGCATCCTTTTAAAAAGCCTTTTCTTTAAAAATCCATGAAATTAATTTATTTATAGCTTATTATAACTTAGCATCAATTTAGTGGATTCAATAAAAAAATATCAATACATTGAAAAGGCTTTAAAAAAAACTTAAAACTTTTTATAAACTTTGCGCTATTTTGGCGATCTGTTTGATAAATCATCACCACGGTTAGAAAATTAAAAAAATTCTTGACCCAAACCTGGAGTAACTTAATTTTTATCATACATGAGAAATTCTGGAGATTCAAATTGTAGTTTTTTTTTTTTTACTTTAGATTACTACCATTTTTTCAATCACTGGTTACTTTCAGGGTCATTTTGGCCCAGGCAACTTTTATGTTTATAACTCCTGAATGAATTAATATTTGTCAATTTATGTTTTTTTAAATCAATATAAAAATTCTTGACCGAATGAATGGTCAAAGCTCAAATTCAGAAAGTAATTGATTCCGCTGTTGCAAACTTAAAAAAACTGAATCTCGATTTATTCTTAACCGAATGTTTTTTGCGTCAGTCAAAATGAGTCAATGTTAATAACGTTGTCCCTCGTCAAGGTATTTACCTGGCTAAAATCACATCAAGGCTGACAAAAGCAACTTTTTATTCAATAAACATTGTAAAATAGTGCCTAAAATAATGAATGGGACAAGTTTTTTGAAAATGGAAGACCAAAAAGCTTTTTTAACTATGAAACTACACAGGTGAATATCGCCCAAAAAAAAATGGGCTAGTCATTATTTGACGATGAATTTCGGAAGAGACTACACAAACACGATAGAAAGTATTTTTACAAATGAGATCGACTTGAAAACGTCGATCAATAAGAGAAATAATAATGAGGACCTGTTTATCATGAGGCATTTTAAAAATCCCACGAAGCCGATAACCTCTAAAAGTACACGATTCCCCTGCACATGTCAATTTTCCATTCTGCGACTGAAAAAATCGTTACAAAAATAGAAGTGACAAAAAAACAACGACCGAGAAAATACGTTGTTCCCGCGTGCAATTATTCAGCGATGACGTAACATCGCGAATATACGCAGATATTGAACGCAAATGTAGTATCGAAAAAAAAACATGAATATAACCTACATGCAAATTCGTATTTTTGACCGATTTCAGTGAAAAATAAACACGAATGACAATTAATAGGAAAATAACATATATTTACTTTTTATTTATTTTCACCCTCCGAAATGTCACGAAACATTATCGAACATTCAATTCACTACCACCACTAGCGAAGCGACTCGTTGAAAATGACGATTGAGAGGATTTACCACCGAAAAATGGATTCACATTTGCTCTGCATTGCCAATTTTTGACACGTGAGAGAGGTTCCACTTTAAGGTTGTAGAGCGCGCAACGGTTTATCGACCTATCGACAACGAAGTCAGATGTATATAGAACTCCAGTTCTTAAGGATTTTTTGTGCCGAATTTAGTGGGGGCATGCCCCCAGCGTTAGTTCGTAAGCAGTGGCGCTGTCGGCGGCGCATCGTTCTCCCTCTCACTCTCTCTCATGGGCTTATATGCTGGGGACAGCATGACGTCACGAAATTCGTTGGTGACGTCACGCATGCGCTCTCACCGTCAGTATTTGTTTTCATTCAGTGCTTACGAAGTCGTGCCGGTCCCTTTAAATTGTTGTACATTTAAATATCTATTGAGAAAATGCCGGCGAACACGTTGTGCGTTTATGAAGGATGTAGCAACTCGAAGAGAAAAAATCCGGAATTGACGTTTCATCGTTTTCCGAAGGAAAGAGAACCGTGAGTTTGTTTCCATAACGAGTAAAGAATGAAACAATGTAAGACGTCGAATGACTTTTTAATCAACATGTGATTGAAAAAGGAGTATATATAAGAAAATAAAAAATTTCAGTTATTGCTAGAACAAAATTAGTTTATCCTAAGTAATGCGGTTGAATTAACTGTATTCTCTGCGAATTTTGATATTCGTAAAAATAATTTAATAGATATATGTGCGGTGTGTGCGGTGATCATGAGCGGAGGACAGTCTTGTTATCCGCTTTGATCAATCTCAACGACAAAATTTGCGTTTTAATGTAATTTAATGCGTAACTCAATATTTTAATTCTTGTGAGTCAAGTATTGAACGGATCATGACTTCTAAATCTCAAGCTCTCTCACGATTTATAGGCAAGTTCTGATCAAACGTTATAAAAATAATATGCGTAGCTGAGTGGACAGCGTTGACGACTCATGACTCGAAGGTCTGGGGTTCGATTCCTGGGCACCTCATTACTTTTTTTTTTTTCGTTTTAAGCAAATATTTCTTTTTAATATCGAAATTTAATACCTTTTCAGCTTTATTAATTTTCTCTGAATTAATTTCCACTTGAGAGAATTTCAATTTGATTTTTTATCCCACCGATTAAAATTGCGTCATAAAACAGTCACGTAATATCTTTTTACACTACCGGCCAAAAGTCCAGAAAAGTTCTAAAACGTTTTGTTATGCTATTTCGCTGGTAATCAACGTAAAGAGATTAAGTAAACGGCATTTCGAAGGGGAGGGATTCAGCTTCATTTTGATTTCTTTGAATAATTTATACGATTAGTTTTACAGCCAGCACTCTGTTTTCAAAATGACAATTTTTCGCCTTTTTTACCCCCCTTTCAGGTGGGCCCCGTTTCCAGAGGAAATTTTTTGTATGTATTTTTCCGAACGGAATCATGAAGGTGAAAGCTCGAGCTTCAATTTTGTTTTTTGAAAAAACTTTGTGCGATTTTTCCCGCCAAAGTTATTCCGTTTTTTTGTCAAAAATGAACCAATTTCAAAAATGCCGTGTAACACGGAAACGACAAGCTTTTGAAAAAACTTCAAAAGGGCAAAAAGTTGCGTCGATTTCTCAGATTTTTCTCCAAATTTTTTTTTTTTTCTTATTCTCGGACGAAACCCACACATTCCAATTATCGTAACTCGGGAATTATTTATTGTGTTTCTGATGAAATTTCATAAGAGTAAAAGTTTTATTTTTTCATTTTCAATGCTATGGAACGTTTTCAGATTTTTCTTCAAACTTTTTTTTTTTCGTTACGATTTCATTATTTTCTAGTCGCAAGTTAATCAATCATTCGGAAGGGTTTTAGATTTTCGACAATAAGTTCTGACAAAATCTGGACACGGGAGCAGCTCAACACCATGTATTAGTTGGGAAATTATACTAATACACGCGAATATGACGGTTTTCGGTGTTTTCCCAAATTTTATTTTTATAAAAAATAATCACTTTTGTTACGTCAAAATTGACTGATTATTTACAGAAGGTAAATTAGTATTTACAGCAGTTAATGTTGAAATGAAAAAAAGTATTGACAGCAGTAAATACCCCATACTTCTCAAGTAACTGTAAGCGAATTACCTGAGTTTGAATCAAATATTAACGAAAAAAAATTTGAGAAAAAAATCTGAAAAAATTTTAAAGCATTAAAAATGAAAAAATAAAACTTTTTCTCCCCTTGAAATTTCATCAGAAACATAATAATTCCCGAGTTGCGATAATTGGATTGTGTTGATTTCGTCCGAGAATACGGAAAAAACATATTTTGGAAAAATATTCTGAGAAAATTCTCGTGAATTCTTTGGAAACCGACGCAACTTTTTGCCCTCTTGAAGTTTTTTTCGAAAGCTTGTCGTTTCCGTGTTACACGGCATTTTTGAAACTGGTTCATTTTTGACAAAAAACGGAATAACTTTGGCGGGAAAAACCGCACAAAGTTTTTTCAAAAAACAAAATTGAAGCTCGAACTTTCACCTTCATGATTCCGTTCGGAAAAATACATACACAAAATTTCCTCTGGAAACGGGGCCCACCTGAAAGGGGGGTAAAAAAAGGCGAAAAATTGTCATTTTGAAAACAAAGTGCTGGCCGTAAAACTATTCGTATAAATTATTCAAAGAAATCAAAATGAAGCTGAATCCCTCCCCTTCAAAATGCCGTTTACTTAATCTGTTTACGTTGATTACCAGCGAAATAGCATAACAAAACGTTTTAGAACTTTTCTGGACTTTTGTCCGGAAACTTTTGGCCGGTAGTGTATATGGGTTGCGACTATTGATAATAGTTAGTAAAATAAATGACGATAATTTATAGATCAATAACAGGGTTGTTTCACATCTGGGAAACAGGGAAAACCTGAGAAAACTAGGAAAAAGTCAGAGAATTTTTAAAATTCTCTGAATTTTTTCGGGGATTCATTTTTGCAATTAAGAAATATTTGATCGAGTTAGAAAAACTCCATTACTCCTTATGGCAAACAATATATTATATCAGTGCCCAAACATTGAAAATGATGAAATCAACCGACTTATTCACTCCAAGCCTCTGTACTGTTGTACACAATTATTTTCTATTTAATGGCACCAATGTTACAGTTTCTGTTTTCCATTTGTGTCCTGGAATGGTTTTCTGAATTGTTTTCCAAATTTTCGTAATTTATCTTCGTTAATTTATATTCTCTCTCCTCTTTTATAAAAATGATCCCTTCCAGCATAGCATGGCATTTAATGTCGAAATTCCATGAGGAGACGATTTTTGGGAATTTTTTTGAGCGAAGTAAATAAGAAACAACTGCGAAGTTTTTACCACATATCTGTTCACATTCTAAGCACACCTTACAATTTGTTTGCCCGAAATCGTGGCTCACTGCTGAGCTACACAGCATCTTAGTCACTCATTTTGGCAAAAAACGTTTCTTTTCGTGTTACCACGATAGTCGACGTTCTGCTTATCTGAAGAAAAGACTCAAATGAGATTTTAATCTGTGAAGGTTGAAGTAGAGTCAAAAGACATTGAAAAATTAATTTTTGGCAACTTGGAGAAGCGGTGAAAAAAATATCAAAATTGATGATAAGAGTTCAACGATTTGCCATAAATTAACTTTTCAAGAGTGATCCTACTGTTACCAGTATGTTTTTTTAATTTTTTCTTTTCCCGATCTCAGCAGATACTATTCTCTCTTTTTTTTCAACAATACAGTAGGAAAACTCCTTAATACCTAATTACATCCCCATTCACACCCACCCTTTCCAGTACATCCTCCCCGTCCCGATGGAAGACACCCGCCACCTTCCCGTGGTTTCCATTGAATAATTTTAGCTCACGCATGTTTTCTATTTTTGACACAAAAGCTCTAAAATGCACTGTCTATTTTTCAATAATACTGCTATACGTGAACTAAAATTAACTAAGAGTGGGTACATGAAATATTCCTATGCTTGCTTTTTACCAAGTATTAAAAACAATTACACCCACACACACTTCCACGAAGAAAAGAAGATGGAGCCAATTTTTTACATGAATTGAGATCACTGAATACTTTTCATATTCAGGCATTTGTCGGAAAAATGAGTCCAATTTTTGATATTATCGAGACTTTATATAAATTCGCCGAAAAAACCGTATATTTCTTCGTTGAAAAAACAAAAGAAATTCTTCTAGCATACTTTGAATTTGTTCCTTATTCTTTTTCCCATCGATCTTCACCTTAATTTTTTCAGGTGACAGTATTCAAAAAACTATTCGTTCAACGCCTTATCGTTATAAAAGCTTTCAAAACTATTGGAATTTTTTATGGACTTTTTCGAAAGCTTTTGAAAAAAATAGTTGATACTGGAAAAAAATTAATGATGCCACAAACAATAGTTCGGTTATGTCAAGATTTTTTCGTTCCAAATTAGTGTTCGCCATTTTCTGTTATGACTGAATTACTCTTCCATTTCGAAATTACGAAATTCTCATCCGAAAAATAAACTGATTTCAATTAAATTTAAAAAATGTAGACATCTACCTTATATTTATTTATATCAGGCTAATGTATTTTTCATATCAGAAATTTCTACTCAAAATATTTTTATCGTTTCCAGCTGCTTTACGGGTATAGTGTGTCGCGGACTTGAAAAAAAAAAGAAAAGAAAATCAGGGTTTGAACACTTCACCCCACGTCGAGCTCATACCGCTTATCTGAATGGCCCGTGTTTGCGTCATTTTCTTAAAGACATTCATTGTGTAAAAAAACTATATTACAAAGAAAGTGGTCTCAAATATTTATATACATTTTACATAAAAAAAAAAAACTTCAATTGTAGGATTCGATCACTTGACCCCACGCGCTCAGTCCAAGCATCTTCTTGCTTTTAAATGTGCAAGAGAGATACGTCACTCCACGCTTCCCCATCTCCATGGCAACATGGCAGCTGGTCGCTAGTGACGTCACAGAGCGAACGCCGCGCCGCGGAGCGGCAGTTCGGGTCGCAGAAAGTTTGTCTTCAAGGCGCCCATAAGAACTGGGCTTCTATATAAATCTGACTTCGTTGCTATCGACCGTGGGTCAAGGCAAAGAACGCAGCGTATCTAGAAGAACAGATCTTATGGGTTGACTTTTGGGGGGACCTGGAAGTTTCTGCCCCCCAACCAGCAGGAGTGTTACGGGCATTCCGTGTCCGTGAGCATGCACACATGCACAATACTTGTACTACTACATAGCGGTGCTTATACGTGTGAGGATGGAGCGCTCCAAGCAATGTTTTCGCAAACTAAAAATCTGCCTCAACGTTGTTAACACGGGGTCTGTTCTTCTATGTATGCCTGAGTTCTGTTGGTCAAGGGGATTGAGAAGAATATTTGTGAGTTCGTGACTAAATCCCAAAGAACATGATCAAACTCAATAGTTGTCAACACAAACGTTATATCACAAATTTGCATTATTTATATTCAACTGTAAATTTACTTTTTTTATTTTTCTAAAAATTATATTTTTTATTAATTTATTTTTGCCTCATACAAATTTCTTCCAGCGACCTTCGGTTAACCTTAAATCGGATACTCCGAAAAATGATAATATTGACCGTATCGGACCTCCAGATCCTGTCTCTAATTTACGACCTATTATTTTTGCACAAAATAACAACGAGAGCAATCTCGAAAAAGAGTACAGAGAAGCTCGAGCAGCTACACACGAATGGAATCAAAACTTTTGGACGAAACACAATCACAGTTTTGAAACAGTAGGTTTTGCGACTTATTTCATGTTTTTTCAATTATTGTTTTTTTTTGTGGAAATAACAATCTTAATGTTGTTTCAGGAACGAAAATTATTTCAAAAAGCTTTAAAAGAAAAAAGTGGTAGCAATTCTGTTACATCGGATGAAATGTCTGTTTTTTATAAACATTTTTTAGATAAAAATTGGAGAACTCATTTTGAATATAATCTTTCATGGTATAAACAGAATATTAAAATACTTATTCTCGAAATACGCGTCAAATTATCAAAAATAAAATTCAAGTGATTTTTGCAAATTTAGCAGTCTTCAATTTTAAATCTCACTCAGGTTGGACTATCATAATTATTATATAATTACAGGTCAAAGTTGTATCATAATGTAAATATCCATTAAAGTATTTATTTATCACTCATTGATTGTCTTCATATTATGCCAGAACCTGATACATTTCTTTTAGTGTCAAAAAACCCAAATTTACAGCAAATATGAAAAAAATTTTAATAGAATGACAGCACTAATTGAAAAAAAAAAAATCTAAATGAAGTTTTTAAAGTTCCCCTAAAAATTCTTTCAATTCATTGTGGATTTGAGTAGATTTAAAAAATATTAAAACTAAAATTTATATTTCAATTCTCAAATCACGATATTATCCTTATAATTTTTAATTTAAGGTAAAATAGCTGATGCAGAGTAGTCAAATGGGTGCTAAATTTTCAAAATATGTTTATGCAAAGTTTAATGCACCAATTAAATGAATTGACGGTTGATTTGTATTACAGCATGTCTTATTAACCTAAAAATATATTAATAACAATAGATTTGCAAAACCTTCAATTGATAAATGCAAAATTCCACGATGTCATATTTTCATAAATTTTTCAAAGAATGAGATTTTTCAAATGATCTGTATTTTTCAACCAATTTTAATGCACCACGTCTTATTTTGTTCCTCAAGAGATCCTCTACAAATTCACCGTGTGGATTTTTTTCTGAGTTTTATCGTTTTATCGTTGCAGCCAATTGTTCAATTGGCTAAAAAAATGTTCATAAACCAATTGCTGTTTGGTGGAATCAAGAAGGTATGGTGTATCAACAGTTGCTGAAACCGGGTGAAACGATCACAGCTGTTTGCTATAAACAATGATTAATGAAACTAAACCAGGAATTGAGAAAAACAGCCCGAGTATGCCAAACGTCATAACAAACTAATTTTGCTCCATGACAATGCTCGGTCACATGTAGCAGAAACTGTAAAAAAGTATATAAAGGACATGAACTGAGAAGTCTTATTACCTCACCCGTCGTATTCACTGGATGTAACACCGTGTGATTATCATTTCTTTCGAGCAATTCAGAATGATTTGTCATCACAGCATTTCAACTCTTTTGAAGATATCAAAAAATGGATTGATGAATGTATCGTCTCAAAAAGCAACAATTTCTATTGGTGTGGAATCCATTTGTTGCGTGTAAGATGGGAAAAGGTTGTAGCTTCTGAAGGATAATACTTCGAATAAAATAGAATGTACCGTAAACTATAAATAATTTTTTTTTTTTTAATTGAAAAACAGCGAGAATTAAGTTTAAAAGCCAATACTAAGCTGGGTCTTAGAACCTTGGGTTTGTTGGAAATAAGCTTCACAGTATGGGAAATTAAATAAGAAAAAATAATTATGGGTCATTTAATTCTGGAGAATCGCAAATCAATGCATTTCAACGACCGCATGGTTTTTGCGTTTTTATCGAATTTTTTCACCAAAACCTATATAAATCGCAATTATCGCATTATTTTGAGATAAAATCTGCATAGGATAAAAATATGCAATCGTTGGAATAAATGGTCATCTTTCCGAATTGTCTGCAACAAAGAATTGTTGAAGGCTGCCGACAAATTAAGTTATTACAAATTAAGTTAAATTAAAAATTTATTTCGAAAAAAAAAAATTTGGCACTGATTGTGGTTCAGTCGGTGATCATGTCAACCACGTTCAGTCGGCAAAAATATCCGATGTCCAAGATTTTTTCTACACGAATTATATTTAGAGCAATCAAAGACAACGATTATGTTCGGATTTAAATGAAGTAAAAAGTGTGGTTCTTTCCTTTTATTCCAAAGATTTAAATATTTATAGGAATACTAGCAGAAAAAACGGATTCTTTATCGAATTCGTGACTATTCAGTCGGCACGTGAATTCGCGTTGTTTTAGCAGGTGAAAAAGTGGAAATCTGAACAAACTCGCGATATGATAAATTTGGCAACATTGCGACTAAAATGGCGGGAGTATCGCCCGCTGCGTCAATAATGTTTTCCAGGGAGACTAGAGAGGAGTGGACACAACGTGCTTTAGAAATGTACACGGAATCCCAGTCTGAACGGACGGCACTGTGATCGGAAAGATTATAGCTATAGGTATATTGAGATCAGACTGCGCAAGCGCGAAAAAACGGTCACTTTCATCATATGGACTAATTTTATTACTATAGTTACGATCTTTCTGGCCCCTGCGATACTGATGGCAAAGCGGAGAACTAATTCAGGACGGGATTTTGAGGACGTCTCCACCACTTATTTTCCTATGCTGTGTCCACTCCTTCTCTCAAGGGTGCGTTCGACTTGGGCGCTTTTAACACTTAAAGCTCCCTAAAGCGCAAGGTATAGTAATACCGTTCAATGGTAGAGTCGCGCTTTGAGCGCGAAAGCGTTCAAGTCGAACGCACCCCTAGTCTCTGATGTTTTCATTCGTTATTCGACAATTCGATGGTCGCCCGTTACTACGATTGATACATTCGTCGCAATTCGTGGTTTATAAAAAAAAATCTATTTCTAATTGTACGTTGCATCTGTCAGTTTATCTTGAACTATTAAAAATTCAAAGTCTCGTGTAAAAATAAACAGTACAAAATAATGTGGACCGGCAACGGAAATACGGGAGACGGAGTTGGAGGTTTTTTGGATTCTACGTATGCCGGAGAAACAGAAAATACTGATAACAAGCCAGGAGGAGTCAGAATAAGTTCCATTCTGCCTGTGATGATTGAACATATGCTCAAAAATCCTGGCGGTGCTATTAAATTGTGGGGTAAGGATGTAACCATCGTACAATTCATCGGTTATGTTCGAAATTTCGAACGTGTTACGACAAGAATTTCTTACGATGTTGCCGACGAGACGGGTGAGCAATAATTTTTTTTAATTATTATTATTTACTTGCTTTATGAAATTCATGTGTTAATTTATTCGAAAATTTGAAGCATCAAAACTCTTGTTATTGAGAGCCAATCATTTTTATTGAATTTTCTATTACGAAAATAACGAAAAATCGTTGTATTTCTGTCAGAAATGATGGGACATCGAAACTGATCCTCCTTTTTTTTTGGTAACTATAGTTACCAGAAATATATGAGAAAATCCGCCATTGGCACCAACAAAACCTTAAACAGTTGAATCAGTTTTTTGGATTTTTTGCTTTCTGGAGCAGAAATACTGTTTTACGTTACGGTTCTTGCTGTTATTTCTCAGTTTTTAGACAATAGAAACACCCAAAGTATTTTCATAGTTGGAAAAAACTCTGACAATTCAAAAATTGAACTATCTTCCTTGAGAATTTTTTCACCATGGAACCCTAAGGCAGAGTCGAAAACCCTAATTTTTTTAGTAAAAAACTTCTATTTCAAATTTCTTTTATACTCTTTTTTGTTTTATAGAATTTTCATCATTATATGTTCACCGAATGAGACTTTTTCATGCATCATTCTCATCGTTATCAAAAAACAAAGGAAATGGTGTAATTAAGAGGATGGATCAGTCACCTAACCTCACCTCAAATTTTCGAAGTTGAAATTCTTCGATATGGTTTGACCGATTACAAAAAAGTTCCGTCAGCCCGCACAGGATGATTACAAAAATGAGCTGACAAGGCCTTTTTGTAATCGGTCAAACCGTGTCGAAGAATTTCACCTTCAAAATTTGCAACTATTTCTCTTGCACTCACAGTGGCAAGATACAGACTGACCCATACCCTTAAACCTTATTATCGGATACAAACTCGGATTTTGTGTTAAAGAGAAGATTGGGGTTGTTTTCGACCCTGTTGTAGGGTTCACGTCTAAGAAAATAGATTGTAGGGGTCTATGGTTAACATCGATAATCAATAACAGTAATAAACTAACAAAATATAATGACGATTTTAGGAAAAATATCGGCTTTCCAATTTCTTGATGCTGGAGCTAACAAGACCATAACGGAAGTGCCGGTCGGTTCTTACGCCCGGGTTGTCGGTTGTCCAAGAGAGCAAGATGGAAAAGCTCATGTTCTGATTCTGAAAATAGTGCCGGTACTTTCGATGACTGAGTTATTGACCCATTTGATGGAAGTCACTTATTTGTGTCTCAAATCTAAAGAACTTTTCTCCGAATCGGATTCTTCTGAACCGATGATTGCAAAGACTTCTGCAATGGATGACGACATGAGTCTCCATGGCATGAACGCGGATCAAGTCCATGTTTTCAAGGTCATCAAAGCTGAGAACCATACAGAAACAGGAATCGTCAAACAGGAATTGATAAAAAAGCTTTCGCCCGATTTGCGTAACAAATTGGAAGGAATACTGGAATTCCTTGTTGGGGAAGGTCACATTTATACCACATGTACCGATGATCATTTCAAGGCGACGTGAAGATACTCGAACTGGAAAAAAAACCAAAAATCCAAAAAACAACGATTTTTTAAATATTTTTTTCTTTCTGAGTTCATGAAAACAAAGACAATTTTTGCAAATCGACTTAAATCGAATATTTCAATGAATTTAAGTTTCATAATCATTGACATATTCTTCACAGTGCATTAACAGGAAGAACTGTAAAAGTTTATTCACTTCAGAGGAAAGCACATTCCAACAATTTCTCCAATTTGTTTTCTTCCATTTTTTTTGTCATTGTTCAGAATCGACTTAATGATCCATTAACTGTGTCGCACAAGTTTGTGCGCGTGTGTGTGTTGCATAGTGCGCAGGTTACCGATTTCCTTGATGGAAAATATTGGTAGGGTAAAACACCCAGTTCCCAGCCATGTACCAGTAGTTAGCCTCATATGAGAGCCATTTATTCAAAGCATGGACAGAGGTCGACTACTGGTACATGGCTGGCGATTGGGCGTTTTACCCCATATTTCTATTTTGTAATAAACATGAAAATAAAATTGAAAGCATTATTGTAATATTTCTTTGAATTTAATTATCTATTGTTTTATTTTTTTATTTATATTTATCTGTATACCAAAACTAGAATTTCAAATGAAAAGTTGAAGAAAGAAGAATTTTTTGTTGTGACTTTTTTTGAAAAATTGACATCTTAGTCAAAATTTTTGAGCCATTATTTCAATCGGTTTTTTTGAATAATAAGAAATAACTAATTTCACAAACAGATCTAATTTGAATTGAAAAAGTAGTTTTTCAATATTTTTTGATAAATAATTAATGTTTTTTACGGTTTAGTCGTTATAAATGAAGACCCAAAATTAAACGGAACTTGGATTTTCTTTCATAATTTCAGCCACTACAAAAATTGCAAATTTTGTTCAAAGCATTCTATTTCAAAACATTGTCCAACTAGGTAAGAAAACGAATTACTTCAATTTAAAAAATTCTGAAATTATGTTTAAAAGAATTTCAAATTTAATGAAAGTATTTGAAAAAAAATGATAAATTTTCACGTAAAGTATAGAAAAATAGTTTACGGAACTTCAAATTGGTAAGTCAAATTCTCTTCACGATTTATTTTTCACGAAATATTAACATTAGACGAACAATTTTACATTCAAAAAGTCTATATAAAATAAAAAATAGACGTGTCAAAATTTGATTGAAATTAATAAATGAAATAATTCACGAAATTATGAACTATATATGCATTTTCGAATTTGGGGCCAAAATTTCGGACGCCACCTAGCGAGTGTTTAAATGCTGAAGAATCGTTGATGAAATCGTACCGAATTTTAAGTCGCAAACCGTGTTAAGAACAGCTTGATTGCTGTTATTGATATTAGTATTTACAACATACAAGTAAGTCTTTCAAATTAGTGTTTACCTGAATTATTGATCGATTTAGTCTATCAGAATATTAATATTGAATGGAAGGGTATTTTGAAACTACGCTCTCCGAAATGGTCCTAACCTCTCTGTCAATATCGCTTTTTTTGTCTATATACAGAAAATTCTTTTGTTTGACAACCCTTCGTAGTATTTTCGGTAAATGTACCATAATATTTTCATTTCAATTTCTCATTCATTTGATTCTGAAGACATTAAAAGTACCATGTCTTACATTTAGGCTGGAAATTCGAATAAAAATACGTTCGAAAATATATTGAAAACAACAAAGAAAATGGAACGAAACCTCCAATATTTGATGGAATGTAAAGACGATTTAATTCCTATTCACTTATTCACATCTGCATTTCGTTTCGTTTCCAAAAGAAAAATATTGAAAAATTCATTTATCGTTAATTAACTTGACCAAATTACATTGAGACAGAGAATTTGAACAGATTTGAAGTTTTGTGAATACAATTAGATCAAATTTAGTAGCAAAAAACTTTAACACTGGAACAACCGAAGCTGTCAGAATGACAGTTCTTATGATATTTTGTCTTGAACTGTTACAATGACAGTTTTTAGTTTTTTCGTCTCAAATTATTTTTGAAATCAGAGTTCTATTAATAGCATAAAAACCAACAATTCCAAAACATCAGAAAATACCACATAACAAAATGCTAAATCAATCAATAAATAATACCACATAACAAAATTTATAAATCAATCAATATAATTATTTTATTACCTACCACAGCATAACATACAGTCGTTGAGACGTGTATACTTAAATTCTTGTCTCACACGAAAATACTTTTTTTCCTGTCTATTTACAACAATTCAGCAGCTTCCATCTAGATATATGTCTATAATCACTATACTTCAATAACAGTTCAGAAAATCATACGTTTCTTGTCAGTCTTCCACCTCAAATATTTCTGTTAAGAATATCTGTGGTAGCTAAGTAATATATATCATTAGTGAAAATTATTTTTATCAGATTAACATTTTATTGAAAATTGTTTTTCAAAAATGATGAGCAACAATAACAACGAAGAGAATGATTTAGATATCAATCAAATTGAGGAATATGCTAAATATAGGTACATATTTGATAATAGTTCTAGGTTTTAAATCAATTAATCAATTGAACATTGTAGCACAAAAAAATTGTTATTTCATCAAAGCTGCAGGATTTTTTTCTGATTTTAATCAATATTTAACAGAAAATATATTTTTTTTGATAATCATAATCCACCAATAAAATGGATACTATATATTTTGTCAAATCCTTTAAATTTTCAATTTTTATTTCGTTTGTTGTTGTCTGGATTGATTTTCTATGTATTTTTGTGAATTAACAGCCTGCCAAAAATGACGGGCCCAGCGAGTGACACAACGTCCGCAGCGAACAGTTCCTCCACCGAGAAATCGTCGACTAACCCGTTGGAGCAATTTGTTCTCTTGGCAAAAACAGCGAAAGGTGCCGCTGCGCTGGAGCTGATAAAGCAAGCGATAGAAACTCCAGGAGTTCACGTGTTCGGCGAATTATTGGACATGCCGAACATCAAGGAATTGCAGAACGGTTCACACGAAGTTTACTGGAATACGCTGAATTTGTTTGCCTACGGAACATACAAGCAGTACTTAGCGAATAAGGAGAAATTTTTGGATCTGACCCCTACACAAAAGAAAAAGTTACAACATTTGACGATAGTTACCCTGGCAGAAAAAACGAAATGTATTCCATACTCCATTCTCCTGGAGGAACTTGATGTCAAGAACGTTCGTGACCTTGAAGATTTAATTATTGAAGCAGTTTACGCTGACATAATACAGGGAAAATTGGATCAGAAGAATTCACAATTGGAAGTGGACTATACCGGGCTGGGACGTGATGTCACACTGGCCGATGCCAAAGCCGTCGCTGAAACTTTGGCCACTTGGGGACAAACCTGCGAAACTGTTTTGGCCTGCATCGAACAACAAGTTGTCAGAGCCAATACCGAAAAACAAAAAGCTACCAATCACAAAGAAAAAATACAGCAAGACGTGAGTCGTTGAAAAATTATCAAATTTTGTCTTTTATTAACAAAACTTTTTGTAGAAAAATGATATTGAATATCGGAAATTTTATAATTCTAGAAAATGTTCACTTAGGTCATTGCGGACAAGTGAATTTTCATTTCTTTTGTTTCGTTCACATATTTTCAGATTTTCCAGTAGATTTAGTAAATAATTCATTAAAAGATTGGAATACTGGTTTTTTTTTTTCTTTGATATTTCATTCAAGAGGTCTTTGATAAAGATTGAAGAGGCTATCCAAAATTTGCCAAAAGCTAGTGCACTAAAAACCCAATTTTATTGAAATATTAAAATATTTAGTTGGACGTATTCAACAAAATTTTTTCATCCAGGCAAAAAAATTTTGAATGTTTCAACAAAACTTCGTTAAACTGAAACAAAACTTTGTTGAAACAATAAAAATTTTGTTGTCTGGACGAAACATTTTTGTTGGACGTATCCAACAAAATATTTTACTGTTTCAACAAAATTAAGTTTTCAGTGTGAAATAGAAAAATCAAGTGCAACTGATTCCAGTACTATAAATTAACAAACGAAATCAGAATATTTTGTTTCCAAAACAGGATCAAGTTATTCATTTTTATACAGCCTCGCCTGCAGATTTCCATTTTCTCAATTGCATATTAACCCATCAGCAGACGCGCTATGAGACTTTTTCTCAGACTTATATTAAAATGATTACTCGAAAATTTCAAATGTCATAAGCATGTGAAATTTTTTCTATCTTCACCAAATTTATTCTTCTGTATGATAGAAGAGTTAAAAAAAATTTTTGAGTTTTTTAAAATTATTATTTGTTGGTTTTTAGTGTTAATTATCGTTGTATTTATGGTTTTTTTTTTATAAGAATGTTTAATAGCCACAATCACTATAGCGAAATTATTTTCAAGTTCAAAGATCCTGTATTCATTTATTTTGGATTTTTGAGAGGACAAGTTTTCGAAATAATAATGTTATTGAGTAACAAAAAAAGCTTGAAAATTCTAACACTGCTTCAATGTTTTGATCCATTTTATTAAAGTTCAATTCTTGCTTCCAGCCGTCGAAATTCTGTTGAGCATCAAAAGGATTTTAGAAAAATTTCGACACTGTAAAGAATGATATTATTTGTTAAAAATTCAAGGAAACTAATTTATCTTTTTTTTTTCGTAATATCAAAGATCGCAAATATGAAGAAATCGTTTCTGGCACAAGCCGGTGGGGGTGGAGTTCAAGAAGCTGACGCAGCTGGTAGCGGAACAAGCGCAGGTGGTAGCGAATCATGCAGAGAAGCGCTTCCGGTACCGCCGGATCCAAAGAAGAAACAACAAAAGGGAAAAAATGTTAGAGGCAGCGGTAAGTTTTGGAAGACCTGAATTAACGTTGTTGTATGTATTTTGATAAATACGAAATTTTTATGTTTACGCACCCTCGTTCTAAATTTACCAGCGCGTGTATGTTCGTTACTGAATTAATCAACAAATAAAAATTAAATATATATGTACGAAATGAGGCAAAAGTTCTTACCACCTTAAATGTCTTTCAACCGTCTGAGACTTTGGAAAAAATATTTCCCAGGAAAATATCGTTCAAAAAATCCTTTGTTAAATCTTATAATTAAAATACTGTTGACTTGACGTGCCTTCAGGCAGTTTTATTTTCAAAATGTTGTCAAACTTTTTCCCAAACTTTTCAATTGAAAATAATGTAAAATTGTTATAATTCTCTAATATTCCGAATACATTTTTTATGTTTAAAAAAAAAAAAATACTAGAAAAATACCTTAAGAATATGAAATATTTTCAAATAATTTGGACTCTTGCTACGTATTCTTTACTTCTTGAGCAAATTTCTCGAGTTTTACTAATTTTCAACGCTTAACTATTTTTCAGAAAATTCTTTTATTTCTGAAAAAATCTAGGAAAATACTTTTTTTCTATGAATATATATATATATATATATTTCCCCAAGATTCTGGAATAATGTAACAAAATTTTTTGACATTCTGCAACATTATCTCGAACTTTCTTGGATTTTCCACTTGTTCTGTCTTTCGAGATATTTCTAGAAGCTTATCATTTTCCAAGACAAATCTCAAATTATATTGAGTAAGAATTAAGATATTTAACCCTAGGAGTACATTCCTGGGTCTGAGAGACCCGAAGAAAAATGGAAAAAACCGCGATTTTTGCGTCAGCAAAATTTTTTCATTAGCTCAAACGGTTTTTTTGTGGGAGGACACGATAAATCCGGTTTTGGGAAAATATTCGCAAGTCCGCCGGGTCTCACAGACCCAGTATATTCAAGTAGGCAGGAAAAAATTGTGTATAAGAAATATTGCCTTATTCCGTACAATTATATATATTTATATAAACAAATATATTTATATATACATTTTTGAGTCCGGATAATTGACAAATTAGCCGTAAATGATATTGAATTTCGTTTGACGAATCAACGAATTGTTTATTCAAATTTCCGTTGAAATTTCGTTTTTCCGGCTAAAGAAAAAGTAGCCTATTATTCGAATCGAAAAGTTGTTGGATCGTGGTGGAATTATTGAATTTCACATTGACGAAAAGGTTCTTGTCAACTCGGCGCGGGACGCTGTCCAATTTCTTGCCAATAGCAAAAAAAAAAGAAAAGAATGTTGTGCAATTACGATATTTATTAATTACGTATTTAATGAGAATTGAAAAAGGCTGAAGATGTTTTCTTTCTTTGGAATTTCAAAGTATGTTTCCATTGCTGTTGATCATTATTGTGAAAAACTTCACGAATTCTTCGTTATTGTTGGCAAATAAGAAAAAAACGGGACTCACTGTTAAAGATAGTTGAAAAAGTCTCCGATTTTTTGTCTCTTTCTCGTTTCTACACGAACTAGTCCGAAATGCATCGACTTTAAGCGCGGTTTCTACAGTTTTTAAATAAACAAACCTAACAAACGCTAGACCGTTGTCGATATTAGTTAGTACACGAAAATGTTAGTTCACCTGATGGCCAAACTTGAAAAAAAAAAAAACAAAAAAAACAAAAAGAAAGAACAATAACAAACGAGGCGTTGTATTTGCTGTGATGGAATAAAAAAGGGGAGAGTGAAGAACAGAAATAAAGCCAAAAGTAATTTATTTTAACGACATTTTTTCTTCCACTGCGGACCCCTTAACGCCTTTTCCCTGACTGTCCAACGCGTGATGTCATGGTGTCGTTTTTCTTTATTTTTATTTTTTTTTATCATTCCACTGTTGTGCTCTGTAGAAAAATTACAATGAAATAAAATTACTCGTGATCATTTTTTTTATTTTGCAACAGTACAAAATGAATATTACTGATATTTAACGGTGTGATTTTGTTGTCATGCCCAAATGTCATGTTTGAACGAGAAACAAAAATTTATTAAATGTCATACGACTAATGGGGGATTTTCAGGATCTTCTTCTACTAATTCGCTAGGCAGCGGCATGAACTGACACACTGATCGTACGAAGAGAGAGAAAGAGAGAGAGAGAGAGAGAGAGAAAGAGAGATTGGGATTATTCCGAGCGAGGCTTGAACAAGCCTGGCTTTACAACACATATTGAGTGCTTTGGAGATTCCACGTAATTATAATATTTTCACGTATCGTTGATCAAATTTTTGTATGTTTCTCTAATAAATTACATGTTCATGACTCTTTTTTTATTGGAATAAAAAAAAATTATTAAATAAATACGATGATGAACAAAAGGGGAGTCGTGAATCGAAACGACATTCGTTTGTGACGTCGATTCCGATTTCTGATAGTAATTTAACACTGATAGACTTTCTTTTCCTTTCTTTTAAAGAAGAAAATCGTTTCCCAATTCTGTACGAAGTTCCACTGGCGATGCCTGGTGCTTTCGAATCAATGAAAATTGCATCATTTGACCCTCAAAGTTTACACTTTCCTGTAGAAAAGTAAAGGCTACGTGGGGTTCCGTCGACCCCAGCTTCTGTAAGGGTTTAGAAGATCAAACAAATGCGGGATTTTGCAAGTTTGGAAATTTAGAGAATTTTATTCTATAACTTTGGGATGTTACTTTCAATGTTTAAATTTGTGCAAAAACAACCGATTTTTTTGATCTTCTGAACCATGCTCTCCCTGAAACTGCTGCCATGTCAAGAATAGTGAATATTAAGACTCGACAAAAATTGTGTATGATTTTGAAGTATTTCTCAATAAGATAAAATAGTTTGGATTATTATTCGGAAGTGGGGCTCCACCTACAATCAGGTTGAAATTTTTTTTTGTCGTCAGTTAAAAAACATCATAGTTGTTATTATTATGGTGGCGCATGACCGTATTTATCAAAACAAATTTCTTTTTAGAACTTTTTTTTTCTCATTTTTCATTTTATTTCAGTTTATTCATTTTGGTCATATATGGTGTAAAACCATATACAATTCAAACCTAGGATGGTTCAAACCTAGGGTGGTAGAGACCTTAAATATATGGAAATACTATTTACACTTGGTCATACTCCATTATATTTTATACATTTTAGTCACACATTTTTATTTATTTTTCACATTCGAAGGCTTCCCCCTCATTAATATTAGGTTGGGGAAAAAGTAATTTCGGTTTTTTCCAATAGATGGCTTTAAACGCATATCTCTAGTAATATGTGTTCAATGAAGCCATACTATAGCGCGTTTGAAAGGTAACAGTCCACAGAACATTCTAGATGTAAAGGTAGCGTCATTCGTTTACTCTGTCAAAAGTTATTGCGTTTTGAAAATGGAGATTGCAGAAGGTCATTTTTGTCATATTTTGCTTTTTTACTTCCGAAAAGGGAAAAATGCAGCGCAGGTTCATCGAAAATTATGTGGTGTGTATGGTGGTGAGTGCTTAAGTGAACGCCAGTGTCAGAATTGATTTGCTCGTTTTCGTTTCGGAAATTTCGATGTTAAAGATGAACCTCGCCCTGGCCGGCCAATCGTTGAAAAAGTTGATGAAATTCTTGAAAAAATCGAGGTAGACCGACATATTTCATCTCGCGACATGGCTACGGAACTAAACATCGACCATAAAACAGTTTTGAACCATTTACATAAGGCTGGATACCAAAAGAAGCTCGATACTTGGGTTCCACATGAATTAACAGTGAAAAATTTAATGGACCGAGTTTCCATTTGTGAATCGCTGCTGAAACGAAACGAAATCGAGCCATTTTTGACACGAATGATTACGGGCGATGAAAAGTGGATCACGTACGACAATAATGTGCGAAAAAGATCGTGGTCGAAGCCCGGAGAACTTCAGAAACGGTTGCAAAACCCGTATTGACGCCAAGGAAGGTGATGCTGAGTGTTTGGTGGGATTGGAAAGGAATTGTTCATCATGAGCTGCTGGAACCTGGCCAAACCATTAATTCAACTCTCTACTGTTAATAACTATTGCTATTGAAGCAGGCGATTAAAAAAAAACGGCCAGAATTGATCAATAGGAAAGGCGTTGTCTTCCATCACGACAACGGTAAATCATACATATCTTTAGTGACTCGGCAAAAATTGAGAGAGCTAGACTGGGAAGTTTTGATGCATCTACCGTATAGCCCGGACCTTACCCCATCCGATTACCATTTGTTTCAGTCTTTGCAGAACTCTCTTAATGGTGTAAAGCTGGCTTCAAAAGAAGCTTGTGAAAATCACTTGGTTCAGTTTTTCGCCCAGAAACCTCAGAAGTTCTACAGTGACGGAATTATGGTTTTACCAGAAAAGTGGCAAAAGTGCATCGATCAAAACGGCACATATATCATTGATTAGTGTTTGAAATTTATATGAATAAATTCGTTTTAAAAAACATGAAAAAAACCGAAATTACTTTTTCCCCAACCTAATATTACTTGGGATAACATTTTTTAATGATAAAAAATGTTGAAAAAAATTTGGTGCAATTTTCAGCTGGAGCCGAGGATAGAAATACATTCCATTGTATTTCATTGTACACAGTACACTGGATGGTGTAAATTCTTAAATTTTTTAAATTTTCTTACCTTCTTGTATTCTATTTACGTTCTTATGTTTACATTTACAGAATTTTCAACGTTCAATACACTATCCGTATTATGCATTATGTGTATGTATGAATGTAATGCCTAGTTATGTGTATGTATGAATGTAATGTTTACATTTATAGGAATTGCTTGAGAGCTCGTTTAAGAGTTAAAAGTTAAATTTGTAACATGGTGAATGAAAGTGAAAAAAAAAACGTTTTATTAGTAAAAACAGTTATGCATAATATTGCTTTGTGTCATGTTTTTTATTCATACAGAATGTAAACAAAAAATTTCAGCCCGATTCTAGATGGAGCCCCACTTCCGAATAATTACCATAGTTTGTTTATCGAAAATGGAAATATTGACGTACTAGAAAAAAAATATGAATTTTGAGGTCAGGTGTTTTTTGGGCTCAAACTTTCTCTAGGGTATTCCAGATCCAAGTGTACTTTAAGGGTTAAATAGAGTAAATTAATGAGCTCGTCGATCAAAGAAAAAAATTGAGAAAGAAAATTTTGAAATTTTGTAATATAAATATTGAATCGATGATTAATATATTTTTTTCGTACCAGGTTTTTCTGTTTTCCATGTTTTTTAACGGGACAGACCTAGTTGGAACGTCAAAAAAAAGGCCTTTTTTCCGATTTTTTTTTGGTCAAACGATAAAATAATTCACAACAAAAGTTCTTCCGTTTAAAAGATACATATGTAATGTATATGTTGCAATTTTTTCAACGCAATACATATCGAAATAAGCTGGTGACCGTCAATTGCCGAGGACGCTGCAAAAAAAAACACGGTTTGCGGTGATCAAGCTCACGCTGCAACGGCTCATCTGAAACAAAAAAAACGGAGGGGATTTTTAGTTAATGATATAATGCTCCAGTTGAACGAAGGGTTTTGAAAAATTTCCATTTTTCACAAAATGGCGGCCGTTAAAAGTCAAAAGTGTTTTTTTGACCAAAATATCAGTTCCATTTTTTGCTATTAAAAATAAAAATAATTATCCAAAAAAAAAATCCTTCGTTCATATGGAGGACTACCATGTATAGAAGAAGTGATATAAATTTCAACCCGATCGGTAAAGCCGTTCTCGAGCTACAGTGATCACCGACTTCAAAAACATGGTTTCGAGAAAAACGCACTTCAAGTCCGCTACCTGCTTACCTATGGCTCAGACACGACGTGCTACAAAGTCTTGTATTTCGGCGAATAATGGTCCGATTTACATTTACCTGGGCGGAAAATGTTCGTAAGAGATTCTACTTTTTGAAAATGAAATAAAAAAAAAATCGATTTTTCGAAAATTCTAACTAGGTCTGTCCCGTTAAATCATATTTCATTCGCAGTTTGACTGGCTTTTTATAAATACGGATTTTAATGGTACGTAGGTTTTGAATAATTGTAAGCAAAAAAAAGAATAAGATAATCGACGATTGGTCAGCGTTGTTTATTCGATTGGAATCCCCTCAGATTCTTTTGATACATTTACTATTTTCAAATAGTATTTTCCTTAATCCCTAGGCCCTTTAACTCGTTTGCTCGTTTACTCGTGTGTGTATTTAAAATATCGTTACATCGCAACATTTCGTTTATACACTTTCATTGTAATTTTTGTTATGTTTTGTTCGTTTGACATTGATTTGCATTGCATTATTTTAGACGTCTATTTTATTTCGTCAGATTAAACCAAATCGACGAATTCATCGTTTTAGTTGGACGACAAAAACGACGATCGTTTGATAATTTCCAAAATCATGAAGACAAATTTTCGATGCTTTTTTTTATGTTTTTCGTAACCACCATTGTTAATATTACATTGTGAATAAGTTTGACTCACAAATTTTGTGATTTTCGAACCTTGAAACACTTTCGCGTATTTACACACTGCATTTTTTTCATGTTTTGGAAAAAAGCACTTTTACCACCTTAAATCGAATACTCACATTTTATTTTTGACAAATTTACTGTCGACTTTTTTTATTTTAATTTTATCTTTTTTGTCGATAGATAGAAATTTTCTAAATTCTGTTGAATCGCTCTTTTATTTTACGTCTTATTTAGTGAAGTTAATGGTATTTTTTATATTTATATATCATATTTTAATATATTTATTCAATATACATCCTTTCTAGTTTGTTCACAATTTTTCTGTTCAAATGATCCTAATCGTACTTGGGATTTCCTAAAAATATTTATATATAGCGAGACTGTTTCGGGGAGCTCGTAAATTCGAGCCTCACTTGACAAAAATGATTGTTCGATATGAGAGCTCAAAAGTATAGCCGATCACTTTTAATCTCTCGGTGTTCAAGACCATCGAAGTTTACACCACAATTCCTATAGCCTGCAGAGAAAATTTTTGAAAGAAAAGTGAAAATGAAAAATTCGATAATATACGCAACATTCCAGTCGAAATCACACCTTTTTTATTTATTTTTTTCATTTTTCTGTGCAAACAAATCCTACAGTACATTTTATATTTTTTCGGAATTAATTTTCTCGCGTGCAAGAAAATGTCATTTAAAGTCTCGGGAAGCGTCTCCATTTTTTTTTATCAAAAAATTCAAAAATTTCACAAAGTTTTTATTTTTCAATATAAAGATTTTTTTTTTCAAATATTTTTACGAAAAAAAAATTTCAAAATTATTGTTACGCGTTCGTTCGGTCCAAGTTATCGAAAAATAAAAATACTCGAATAATTCTGCAATGAGATATCGATTTAGCCAGGAATGCTGCATATAAATCTTAGTTCTACTTTACAACATTAAATTGCCTAGGCAATTTCATACATTCGATTTATATATATAGTTTTAACCAATAGAATTATATAACCTTATATATACATATATTTATATTTATTACAGTAAAGTCGTATTTCGAATTTTAATGTCTGTATATACACGTTTTTCTTTGCATCTGGTGAATGTACACTAAGGAGATTCTTAACCACGGAGATTTGGCCTTAAAATCAATTTTTTAATGAAGTATTTGTATCGATAGTGTAGTGTGATCTTGATAAAATTTGATATTAGCACCCTTCACGTTGGTTTCGAATAAATTTCAGAAAATCAGTACACTCTCGTTTAATGAAAAAACGAAAAAAAATAAGCTTTTTTCGCTAGAAAAATGACACGAAATTTACTAATAATTAAATTAAGTATTTTTTTATTGAATTGATGGGAAAACGAAATAAAATCCTTATTTTCTATTGACACATATCAATCAAGTGACATCCTAATACACATATTTTGTTTAAAGACGGTCCACGTGTGCTTTTCGAAAAGAAATTCATAAATACACAAGTTGACGTCATTTTTAGGTATACTTTAGGTTCATCTGCGATTTCTACGTCAATCAATTTCCTCAAAAACATTTACTGTTTGATGAATCTGTTGAACTTTTCAAAAATCATAATATTTACATTCAATTATTGATTCTAATCATTTTGAGATTTATTACAATTATCTTTATACGCAGATTTCTAATTCAAGCAGAAATTCATCTTTTGCGCAGTACAAAGAAATTTCCACACACTCTCACCGTCGTAATTGAACAAAATAAATTGAGATTTTTTAAATTACATTTTTAATTTATTTCGAAATCATAGTTCGAATTTTTTAAATTGTTTTTTTTTTTTTTTTTTTTAATTATACTTTGACAATTAAAGAGCAGGATTTTTTGAGTTTCAAATGCAAATGTATTTGTATTCTCATGACAGAACCGTAAATCATTTACGATCAGAAATAAATGATTTTAAGGTATTACTGGATGGATATTAAAAAATTGCCAAAATTCTTGAAAATTTAAGGAATGATAGTTCTTGATAGAATAATAATGCATTAATTATTTCAGAACTTTTCACTAAATAATTTAATAGTTATAAACATATAAATTTAACACGGTCGCTTATGGGAAAACAGCTTTTGCCGACGTTAATGGTTGTAAAACGAATATAACTAAATTGTCTTAAATTCTAAAAATATTATATCACCAAGATTTAGGATCAAGCATTTGATTATGCTAAGTTTCAAATGAATCGACTGAGTAATTGTCGAGAAATTAATTAACGTAATGAGGAGTATCGCCTTTTTATGAATTGCGCTGTGTAAACGTGGCAACGTTGTAGAGTAATATGATGATTATTCTATCGGTATAGTAGACATTTTTTCTGGAGTCAGTAGACACGCACTAGAATCACGCTTGCTCACGCTATTTTGAGGTTAGGCTGACTTACTGCTACTTACGAAGCAGCGTCAACGCGGAGAGCACAACGCATGCGTAAACAAGTCAAGCAGTGCTACTTTCGATGAAAAAAAACATTTCAGACTGCTGCGTTATTGCGTTTAGCAGTCAATTTATAAAATATAAAAACATTATTTTAACGATGAATTAATTAGCAATCATTGGAAAACTCAATATATATTGAGTTTTTGGGTAGTTATTGATAATAATAAGATGATCTGAACGTATTAATTAAATTTACAAATTGAGAAATTTTTTTGTTGGACAGTTGGAACAGATGTACAGTCACTGACAGAACCTCAGTCACGCCCACGTCAATATCGTCGAATTTGACTTCAATTATTGTTAAAAGTGGAAAATTAACATTTCTAAGTGTTAATTTATCATTAAATTAGCGATTTGTAAGGCTAAATATGTACAACATAATGTAGACTTGTGAATCCACGATTCGCCCATTTTGGACTAACTTTTTGCCCGACGATCCATCCAGTAATGCCTTAAGCCGTAGTTCGATTTTTATATACAATGTTATATCTTAATCTTTTTTTTCGCTACTAAATATATAATTTGTGTAAATATTTGAGCATTATACAACTGATTTTCGTTTGCGAACGAAATACTATAACGAAATCGTAAAAAATGATCATTCATACAACACATTATTATTGAGGTAAGTGAACAAATACGTTAAATTCGTTTTTGAAATTTTATGTGGCAGAAACATCATTTCAGGATAAATAAAAATTCCTACGTAAATGAGAAAATTATCATACAAACTTTCAATGTGAAAGAAATGTTTGGCAAAAATTTGATGATTTTTTATCATTGAGAAGACGAAACACGAAGACATTAAATTAACAATATCGAATATTTTTGTTCAAACTACATAATATAAATAATTTTCTTGATTACCCATTTTTTTCGCGAGTTCTTTAAAATGGCATTTCAAATTCCATAAAACTACATTTAACGTATTAAATTTCTTAATAATTATATTCCCTTTTATTTCGTACAATTGTCTAATCATCGATGCATTATTTTCGATGATTTTGCATTTTGAAAAACAATAACCGAGAATCGTTGATCAACATCAAGCTCTTCGCCGAACAATGATCGTGTTTTATCAATAAATAACAGCCAATTTACCGACTTTTTTGTGTTTTAATTCTCTTAATTTATATATCACGTATAAAATTCTCATTTGTCCAAGCTTGTTTTTCCTATATCATAAATTTATTCGATTATTTATATCTATATCTATATTTTCTTATCGATCGAAACGATGAAATTCATATGTATATATTTATGTATACGAGAATGCATAAGTAAATTCTAATGCATATGAGCCGTCGACGTTTCATCACTGGCGAATAATTGTTATTTTTATTTTACACTTTTTTCTCTCAGCGCTAAACGTAACGAATTTCGTAGTTTCGTAGTTTTGGAAGATTTGACCAATTTTTTAGAACAAACAATAAAATCACTAATATAAATAATAAAAATTTTCTTAAAGTATACAATTCCCTGTAGTAAAACAAAGACTACATGAGGCCCAGACTTGCCCAGGCATTTTGAACGGTTGTACAAGTTAAAAATGATGAATTCGAAGGCTTAAAAACATTTCAGTATCATTTTCATGTATTACTTAATAAGTTTATCCGATTTGTTAAATTTAAGGCCGTTTATTTATCAAAAAAATTTATTAACATAATAGTCAAAAATATCAATTTTTAAGTGGTCAAAAAGGTAAAAAAAACAGCTCGAACTTACATTCAAAATTACCAATTTTCATGATATTAAAAAGAAATCCATTTTTAAATTACGAAAAAGGTAAAAAATAAGCTCAAACTCATGACATTCAAAAAAATCCATTTTTAATGACGAAAAAGCTCAAAAGAAGTTCAAACTCATGATATTCAAAATTATCGATTTTTAAATGACCAAAAAGGTAAAAAAATGAGCTCAAACTCATGATATTCAAAATTATCAAATTTTAAATGACTTAAAAGGTCAAAATTAAGCTCAAACTCATGATATTCACAAAAAATCCTTTTTTTAATGACGAAAAAGCTCAAAAATAAGTTCAAACTCGTGATATTCAAATTATCAATTTCTGAATGACCAAAAAGCTCAAAAATAAGCTTACACTCATGATATTCAAAATGTTCAATTTCTAAATGACCAAAAAGGTCAAAAATGAGCTCAAACTCATGATATTCAAAATTGAGGTTTAATGTTCAAATTTGAGTTCAAATTTTGCCTGGGGTATTCCAGGTCTCAAATATACTTTAAGTCTTAAAACACAAAAATATTCCGTTTATAATTATTTAATACTACAATTCTTCGAGATTTGCTTCAAAAAACAATCAAGAATTAGAAAGTATACAATTTGTTGAAATTGAAAGATTGAAGGTCAATTAAAAAATATTTTACATGATCTTGCATGATATTAACTAATTTTCATTATGGTCACAAATCTCCACTCACCTTTAGATTAAAACACGAAATGTATATATCCATACGTTTTACCTCATCCCTGTTGCTCCGTGAATTGATATACAATTTTTTATTATTTTTCTTTCTCATTTATGTTTGTACAGTCATTAATTCTCGTATAATTCTCGTTGATCGTTAAACCATTGCCTTTTCATTTTTTAACCGGCAATGGATATAATATATTATGGGTCCACAATTATTGCAAGTTGAACTTCGTTTTACAATAATAATTAAAACCTTAATACAAATGCGATGAATCGAACGAATTTCTCAGAGAAAAAAATCAATATGTTTTAGAGGATGCGAAGCAAAAAAAAGTATTTAATTGAATGAAGAAATCAGAAAATGGATTGATTACTCGAATCATTTGTTGTCACGATAAAACAAATATTACGAAAATTATTGTCTCAAAAAATTTTTGAAATAATGGAAAAATCGAGTAAAATGGTTGTAGTAATAATTCAATTGCCCATATCCGCTCTAAATGTCGACTAAATTAAGAAAACCTTTTTGGTTTGTCACCTCTCAAGTTAGTCTACCTAACTACCGTTAAATATGAAATTTACACGGTCACAGGCTTTTTCGAGATTTGTTTGAGATCAGCTTGTAAAATAGGTGATTCTACTTGCCCATTTTTGCGCTATAAAGGAACCTCGTTCTGGGTTAACGGACCATTGCCCATTTTACCGATGATAAGACCTTTTACAGAATCATTATTTTCTTCCATACCGATTTCCGTGATTATCGGTGACGTCGCAGTGTTCGAATCCGTGCCATTGTTGTTCAGCATCGTTTGGGTCGAGCGATTTATCAAGGGGACTGGAATTTTTCCATTTTTTCTTTCTTTCGTTTCCATCTCAAACTCTGCAAAGATTTTTTTCATTAATTAGTTCAAATACTCGACGAGAATTATCGAGACTCAATAAAAGATTGGAATTTTTTATCTACTGAGAATAAGAACTTGTTTCATCTGGAAATCCCAGTAGTGAGTAATTTGTTTTACCGACAGTGGGACACGAGCAGTAAAAGAAACGAGAAGTCGAATAAACGAATCTTCCTCGAGCTTTTTTCCACCTTCACTGAGTTAGCCTCCCCCCCCCCCCATATCGATTATATCGACTTTTTTTCAACAAATCGCTCGGTGGTCGTTCAGTGGTGTACGGTATCACATTAACATCGTTGAGTAGTTCATAATTTTTTCAAAAAATCAATTTCAAAAATTACCCTCGGAGTTAATCCTCCCACATTGACTATATTAATTTTTTTTTTACAAATCGCTCGGGGATCATTCAATGGTGTATGGTATCGCATTTAAATCTTTCAGTGCTATATCATTTTTTCAAAAAATGTATTTCCAGAATTGCCCACGAGTGGTGACCTCTGAACATTATCGATCCAACAAATCGAACCGAATTTTGCATTTACGAATGAATTATCGTTTCCAGAATATCAATATCATATATATATATATATATGGATAGATCCACTACTTTTCGACCACAGCCTGCGGGCTTGGGTCAGCAATTTGGCTGCCGATTTTTTCCAAGAAAGTAGGTTCTAAAAAAAGACGATCCTCCAAATTTGAACTCAATATAAAGAAATTTCATGGCCGTAGAAATTTTTGAAATAAAAAAAAAATCAATTTTTTAGCAATTTTTACGATTTTTTCATGCGAGCGCTATGAAGCTTAAAGACTCGTATGAAGTGGCATTTCTCTTCTTTTAATCTTGTATTTTCGAGAAAAAAATAGTTTTTTACTCCAATCGAAAATCCGCTTAAATTAGCACCCTTTTCTTGAATTACTATTTTTACAAAATTTCGCATATTTTTGAAAAGCTACCGGGCAACAATTTTCCAAGTAGACGTCTTTAAAACGGCTCAAATTTTATATCTAGGTATATTCTGTCACTACCTACACTAATTTTTAAATATTATCACGTTCCTTTTTATACACAGCCTGTCAAATCTGATTAATTTCTGAAAAATCGCTTTTTTCAAATAGCTGTAACTTTTTTCTATTAGAACGAAATTGCTTGAAACTTTCAGGGAATATACTTTATTCTATCCCCAAATAACACTAAAAATGTCAAGAATGGGTTTCAGCTGGTTAGCGAGCTGTAAATTTTTTAATGTTCAAATTTCTCGCATTTTTTACATGTTTATTGCATTATTAATAACTTTGATGTTTAAAATTGATAATTTATGATGTTCATTTGAATGATTTAAATTTTATTTAAAATGATAATTCATTTTTTTCATGTGTATGGCAATATTGATAATGCCATAAACATGTAGAAAAATGAGAAAAACTTGAGCATTCAAAAAAATTCACAGTTCGCTAACCAGCTCAAACCCATTCTTGAAATTTTCAGTGTTGTTTGGGGATAGAATAAAGTATATTCCCTGAAAATTTCAAGCAATTTCGTTCTAATAGAAAAAAGTTAGAGCTATCTGAAAACAGGGATTTTCAGAAATCAGGTAGATTTGAGAGGCCGTATATAAAAAGGAACGTGGTAATATATAAAAATTAGTATAGGTAGTGGTAGATTATACCTAGACAAAAAATTTAAGCCATCTTATAGCTATTTACTCGAAAAATTCTCGTCCTGGCAGCGTTTCAAAAATACGCGAAATTTTGTTAAGATAGTAATTCAAGAAAAGGGTGCTAATCAAACCGGATTTTGGTTTATAGTGAAAAACTATTTTTTTCTTGAAAATGCAAGATTAAAGAAGAGAAATGCCGCTCCATTCGAGTCTTTAAGCTTTATAGAGATTCAGATAAAAAATCACTTTTTAAAAATTTCAAAAATTCCTACAGCCATCAAATTTCTTTATATTGAGTTCAAATTTGGAGGATCGTCTTCTTTTATAACCTACTTTCTTAGAAAAAATCGGCAGCGAAATCGCTGACCCAAGCGCGCAGGCTGCGATCGAAAAGTAATGGATCTGTCCATATATATATATATATTGAAACGTTTCTATATTTGAACAGTGGTTCAATATCCAAATATCAAAACTTAGAATTTTTTAGATCTTCTCTCTCGAAAGAGAGGTTGTTGTGCAGGTTCGTGCACGAACCGGCGGATCTTGCCTGGAGTGGGAATCACCTTTAGATTTCCCCGACTTGTATCGGAGAAGTTTAACTCGACTCGAGATTCAAGACGAATACTCTCGATTGGATGATTAGGGAAAAACGAGTGTTCAAGAGCACCTATCGTGACACAATTAGGTGGGTAAGCCAGATTGTGCAACTGTACTTTTATTGTATGATAGGTGCACCTCGCAAGTCGAGGATTTGGGTTTTCTCACCGACCGTAAGGTCGGAGACGCTCCATATTGCTAAAGATTGATTCATTTTTGGTAGGAATAAGAAGAAGGAGATTGGAAAGGTTGGGAGCCTTATAAGCGTACGAGAGGTGCGCCGTTTATGAGAGAGAGCGCCTACCGTATCCCACTAGCAGATTTCTGCCACACCAAAAATCGTGCCAGGGGATAAGGCTGTCCCGTTACAATACATTAGGGTGGTTCAAAATAAATCGATATTTTTTTTTCTTGGCGGCAACGATGAAAAATATTAGTACGTTATGTAAAAATAATTTTACCAAAATTTAGGTGATGCAAAAACATTTTTTTGTAGAACTTAAACGAGTTTTCGATATTTTTTTCTAATTTTGGCTCAAAATCATGACATAAAACTGTCGATTTTTCTCGATGATGTAGCAAAATATGTTAGTACTTAACGAAACAGTAATTACCCCAAAATTGACGAAAAATTTCAAAAAGTCGCTTGAGCAAGCTCTGAATATTTTTTCGGATGGGTCAAATTTTGAGAAAATTACTTATTCGTCAAGTACTAATATCTTTTGTTACAGCACTGATGTGAGAAAATTTTTCAGAGGTTGCCCCAGCTATTTGTCGAAATTTTATTGTAATATAAAAATACGTTTTTGTAAAGCTCGAAAAAAAAAAATAATCGCATTCATTTAATTCACTCAAAAGTGTTTCAGCCTGCAAAAAGGTCCGAAATAATTGCAATCCTCTCAATAATGACGAAGCCCTCAAAAAATGTTGAAACCGCCCCAACAAAATTATTAAATAAATGCGAATCAAGCAATCAGACGATAACTCAATCCTCGCAACAAATGAACTTCGAACTTTACAAAAAGTTACTAAGTAAATAGAAATCCACCAAAGCATATATGGCCAAATATGTAGAGGTTTGTAATATTTTTTAAAAGCCCCAAAAATTTTGAATAATTAAATTGAAATTTATAGTATATTAGAATTTGATTGGTAACCATTTGATAAAAGTTTAGCATTATATGTTGAGCGGATACGCACAAAGTACTTATCCGGCGGCCGGTGAAAATAAATAAATAAAAAAAAATATTGAACTTTCATTAAATATCACAGTATGATAATTTATTTAGTGCAGAAAAATGTGATATTTAAATATTTTTGAATGGATTTGGCTGACTTGTTTGGTTTGTTTACGTTCCTGGAGCTTAGACTTCATATTTACGTTCTACGCGCTCTCACGCTAGGCCCGGTATCGCGCTCCGTAAAGGGGATGGTGGGAATAGCGCTCTCCGGGCTAGCCAGAAGCGAGCGCGCTCATGTTTGTTCATATGGCACATTCCCCACGACGAGGGAAATAACCAAGAAAAGGAGAAGAAGAAAAACACATGTTTGTTCATGTAGCGTCCAGAAGTTCATGCTACAGCCGCAACGTGGCTAAAATGATGAAGCAGTTCGCGTTAAGGGGGGAACACCATATACAAATTTGAAAAAATCAATTTTTCCCCCATAAATGGATAGTTTAATGTCTTAAAAATATCGTGGCCAATTTTTAAAGCGAAATTCCCAGAATTGCCTGAGCTTTCGCGGAAAAACGCCAGGAGCATTTATGCCGAGTGGACGTAGGTGTGCGGTCAAAGTGAGGTATCTCAATTATATTGGAGATGGTGACTCAAAAACGTTCAAAACCATATTTGATAAGCAGCCTATGGTCACAATTTTGAGTTAAAAAAAAGCGAAGTCACATGTCAAGAAGCGACATGTCAAAAAAAGAATGGGTACGCGATTGAGAAATGCAAAAAAAAACGTATAAGCTTGGAGGAAGAGGAAAATTAACAGATGATCTCATAAGAAAATTAACTACATATTATGGATTGGCCATTTATCAAAATGTTGAAAGCGTAGAAACTATGAAAAAAGCTATTATGGCTACGTTCCATCATTTATGTTCGACTGATGAGAATCCTAGACACGAGAACTGCCCGCCAGGGGCCGATAACTGGTGCAAGTGGCAAAAAGCTGAGGCTACTGATGAAACTTTCAAACACCCTGCACCTCTACATTCTGATGTTCAGAAGCATCTCTTGCCGATATATACGGACTTATCCGATCATAATTTATTGGAAAGATGCTTAGGTGGCCACACGCAAAATGCAAACGAAAGTTTCAACTCCACCATATGGCGCTTAGCTCCCAAACATTTGCATTCAGGCTTGAGTGTTATCGAAATTGAAGCTTACATTGCAGTCAGCATATTCAACGAGGGCATTTTTAAGAATTATGAGCGCTCTGGACATCAGCATTGGGAGGCAATCGAAGGAATTCGCAAGGAAAGCCGACGAGCAACGCATATCGCGCCAGGAGCGCCGCAGCTCTCTATCGTCCAAGAAGGGTCGGAAAGCCCGTAGAGAGCAGCAGCAGCAGGATAATCGGTTTTACAAGGAAGCCAAAGGAGTCCGGTATGGCGCTGAAATTTCTAATTAGTCGGTAAGACATCAAAATCATAAAAGGTTTTCCCTTGTATTTTTGAGCGCGTTTTTTTTTAAACTGTATTTTTCCCAACGACTGGAGTGATTACTCAAAAACTATTCAACCGATGTTGATGAAATTTGGTACACATCTTCCTTGTACCATCAGTTTGTTGGTGAACCTAAATAATATTTCAATTCCGAAAATAAAACGTTCTTTTGCCCTTAAATATAGCAAAAATTTCATGAAAAATCGCAAAATTGACTTTATTAAGCTGTCATTTCGTGAATTTTGCATATATTTCCAGAATCATGCTTCACCGACAGCGTATGGGTATTACATTTAAGAATCATTTTAATTTTTTTGTTTCAGACAATTACTTATTATTACGTATTAGTGCGGAAATTTTTTGAGCGACTTCCTTTCAACATCGATGTACACGACTGGCAATTTGCATTAAATATATATATATATATATCTAGAGTCGCGGTAGCGACTCGAGACAAGTACATTTAATATACTATAATGTCGAAGATGATGAGTCGCTACTAGAGTCTTTACAGTAAGCAGAGTGGTTTCGAACAGTTTTTGAAAATTGTTTCGGCGATATTTAAAGAATTACAGCGTTTTGAAAAATGTTGCAGGTTCGCATATTTTTTATTTTTTTTTTCTTTCGATTGTGACTATTTAGAACTCTGTAGCCTAACGCATATTGGAGATATTAATATTTCATTCTTCCGAATCATCAAAAAAATGGTGCGTTTTTCGCACACATTTTTTGACGTTTCGCGGTCGCTGTCTAGTGACACTAGTTGTAACTAGAAATCTGGTGATATGTGAGACTGTGTTCATCGATGTGACAGCCGATTGACTTTTCTTCATGTAATAACAGTAAACAGGTGTGAGTTCAAAAAGGTTATAAAAATGGCGGATGTGAAATTCTATATTAATAGTGACTGTTGTGAGTTTAAAAAAATAAGATTATAAAGATCGCGGATGTGAAAGCTGACGGATATTATTTTCAGTATTGATTTTGGTTAGTAATAGATAAAGAGTAATAATGCGAGAACTAATAAGTATTTTTCATATCACGTAATAACCGTGACAGCTGTGAGTTGAAAAAGGTTATAAAGATCGCGGATGTGAAATTTAGAGTCGCGGTAGTGACTCGAGACAAGTACATTTACGTATACTATAAGATGGCGAAGACGAGTTGCTACTAGAGTCTTTATAGCAAGCAGAGCGGTTTCGAACGGTTTTCGAAAATTGTTTCGGCGATATTTAATTAATTACAACGTTTTAAAAGATGTTGCTAGTTCACGTATTTTTTATATTTTTTTCTTTCGATCGTGACTATTTAGAACTCTGTAGCCTAACGCATATTGAAAATATTAATATTTCATCCTTCCAAATCATCAAAAAAAGGTAGCATTTTTCGCACACATTTTTTGACGTTTAGCGGTTGCTGTCTAGTGTCACTAGTTATAACTAGAAATTTTCTGGTGATATGCGAGACCGTGTTCGTTGATGTGACAGCCGATGACTTTTCTTCAGGATGCATAGTAAGAGTGACAGCTGTGAGTTTAGAAAAAAGATCGCGGTTATACTAGTGGCAGTTGTGGGGTTAAAAAGTAAGGTTATAAAAATCGCGGGTGTGAAAGCAGATAATTTGATTTTTGGTTAGACATATTCGAGATCAGGACTTTAAACGCGTATTCGGTGAACATTTAATATCTTTGTTGTAAGGTTATAAAGATCGCGGTAGGTTTCAACTTTTGATTAAAGTGGCTTTTATTATATTATCAGTAAAAGAGTGATAGTGCAAAAATAAAGTTTAAATCAATAAATAAACTTTTGAACAGTATCTAAATAAATAATTTTTTTTATTAACTCTAGCCCCAACAATTCATTTTTCCGAACATAAACTCTAGAACGGAGTCGAAAACAGTGCCTCTTCTCTTTTACCATAAAATGTCTCTTGCATGCAATAATAAAGTTTATTTGGAAACCATTCTCTTCATTTTTTATATAACTGAGAGGATGGTGTATGATACAACCCTAGGTTTGAATTATATATGGTTTTAAACCACCCTAGATTGGTGGAGACCCTAAATACATGAAAATTTTATTTGCACTTGCAACCCAAAATGAAATCAGGCGATGCGAAATAATTTTGAGCGAAAAGATATTTAATTTGAGAAAAAAAAAATTCATAAGTACTTCATCAATTTTTTTTTTATCTATTGCTCATGAGAAATAATTCGTAATCAATAAATATTATAAAAGAAAAACTCGTGTAGTACTTCGGCCAAAATTATTTTTTCCAATTAAACTTTAGCTCTCGAAGTTTTGTACGTATATTTTTTTGTTTCAAAATCTCGTTTCGTTATGATTACTTATATTTAAAAACATTCGGTGCATTCTGATGCTATTGGAGTATTTCTTTGGCATAATTTTTTATGGAATATTTTCCGGTCCGTTGATCTGTTGGCACAGATGTTTCGGTGCAATATTTTTTGAAATTTTTTTTTACAAAATTAAAAGAAAATTCAAGTTTTTACTTGTTCGTTGTTCTTTTATGCGTCGTATCTTCTCAGAATTACTGTACGTTTTAAGTAATCTAATAATTTTATAAGTATTGACGGTTAATTACGAAGATTGAATTCATTTGAACACTTCTTAGATCAATATTTCACATTACATTTTTAGTCCGAATATACACCAGCTCGAAATTCGATCATGTATCCATTTTTAGCCGAAATCATTAAAAAATCGCTTGAGCGACTTCTAAAATTTTTATTCAGTATTCAATTCTTGAGAGCATCACTTTTTGATAAAATGCTACCATATTTTGCTGCAATGCCGAAAAAAATGTCAATTCTTTTGCATCACTCAGATACATACATAATATAGACATGTTTAATTGGCAAGCTATGAATTTCTTACCCGAGTACGTACACAATATTGACATGTTTAATTAACAAGCTATGAATTTCATACAAAAAGTCGACAAATCCTAGCCAAAAACAGTATAAATGCTGTAAAAAAAGCTGAGACAAGTACATTTATGCCCCCCAAATAATCGTTCCAGTTAATCCGCCCCACCACCCAGCGCCAAAATACCGATCCCCACAAAAATTTACAAAAACCCGTCTAAGTCGTTCATGTAAAGATCTCCGCACAAAAATCCTTTCTAAAAACTAACTCATCAAACAAAGTTTTATGAGTAACCGCTCTCATTATCTTATCAAATTAAGGCAAATTGTACAGAGGTGATAATTTCATTCCCGTAAATGTTGTGAGTTCACAAAAAGTTAATAAATAAATAAAGATCTACTAAAGTATATGTGGCCAAGTACGTGGGATTTTATTATGTTTATAAAATCTCCAATTATGATCATATGCCATTTCTCTAATTAATGCTTTATTACAACGAATTATTATCCTATGACTTGGAACTACAAGGGCTTTAAAAAAAAATGCAGAATTGCATTAGTCTGCGTGAGCTTGAATGCTGCCACACTCTCATTTGTAATATTTGTAGTATAGTTTTATTGGTAACAAATTGATAAAAATTTACTATCGTACGTAGAGCGGATACGCACAAAGTACTTGTTCGGCCGAACTGGAACGACTATTTGGAGGGCATAAATGTACTTGTCTCAGCTTTTTTTACAGCATTTATGCTGTTTTTGGTATATATATTTGCATACTTAAGATATCAAATAAAAAACACAAAGTTACAAATTTCCATGTGTATTTTTTCCATGAAAAAAAAAAAAAACGAAAAACCCCTAATTTTTTACCTTTTAAATGGTTTTTTCCCCCATAACGGTCACTCAGGCTAGGATTTCAATATAAGACATTTCCCTCACATCCTTAAACAGCGTCTAGGGCAGGTTTCAATTGGCTTCAGCCCTACTGATGAGCCTGTCACTGTACCCGAGACGAAACGCACGATCCTAACCAATCTTTTCCGCTACGCAATGTATAGCAGGATTTCCTTACCTACACCTGCCACAATTTACCTTACCGACCGTAGAGCTTTGCTATCCTTCAACTTTACAAACTCATAGAAATCCAATTCAAATGATGAAGAATCATGTCTTTCCTTGACCAACTTCACCTTGGTTATCCTATATAAATATTTCTATATTCATTGAGTCGCCCGCGGGATATGGGGCGGCGAGAAATACGCGGAGAGAGCTGCGTAAACGTCGGTCAATCAATTCAATGCTTCGCCTTATCGTTCGTCGATTTCAACGGAATTGAGAAAATGGAGTACGGAATGCGACAAGCAAAATTCTACTTGATCCTCGGCGAATAAAAAAATCTAAAATAATCCTCTCATCCGATCAGAATTTTTTTTTCAATCAAATAAAAATACAAGAATAATAATAAAGAATAAATAAATAAATATATAAACAAATAAATACAAAAATGTATGAGCATTGATAACAATTATTATTTTTATTAAAATGTATAATATAAAAAAAATAATAAAAATAAATTAAAAAACATTAAAAGAAAACAAATTCGTTATTTTCATTTTCATTAATTAAAGACGCAAAGAAGGAAAATGCGATTCCTCGAAAACGAATGGTTGTATGATAACACGATGAAAAAAATATTAAAGTTGAAAAATAATTGAAAAAACGATTCTTTCGTTTGTGTATCGTTATTAGTTTTGAATTTTTTTTATCAATGAATTTTTTCCACGAAAGTGAATGGAAAAGCTAATAGGAAAGCCATACTAAATTTATGCACAAATTATTTTTAGAATTTTTGCGGTTCATGGAAATAGCATCGTGGGCAAGGGTCTTAAGTGACAGGCAGCCTAGTGACGGCTCTGTGTCGCAGCTTCGAGAATCATGTGTATGCTCGCACGCATGCGTGTACGCAAGCAAGCTAAGATGCAATCATACATACAACGCAAGCAATGTAACGCTACGCATCAACGCACGCAGGTCGTAAAACCATAGGGTTGTCGGGAAGAATACACGCGATAAACGCTATAATTCTACGCTCCAGGCAGCCGGTTTCGTGCACGATATAGTTTTCTGCGTCGTATCGAAGTCGCGCAGGCAATGCCCATGCACATAACCCGGCTGCTGTAAACGCTGCACGCAACGCATGTATAACCGCAGCTATATACAGCATTATGAATAGTTGTTATTAGTACAAAGGCTAGCAATAGGACGCAAGCGACCGGGCACGCGTGCATCCACGTGAGCACGCTTGAATCTTTACAAACCTTTGGTACAGGTCGTCATTACACTTTCTGTCATTTATCATTGGCCAATTCATTTGCGCGAAAATAACTTTTTGTAAAAAAAAATGCTTTTTTCGAGTTAGAAGAACTAAGAAATCTTATTTCGATATTTTTTATCGTGCAAGAGTTCGTTCGTCACGAAAACATTTGAAATCTCGACGTCGTTGTCATTCGTTTATTATTTTGAAAGTATAAAAACATTAATATTAATGTTCAATGAGTGGAATTAAATTTTGAATTACACGGAAGAATGTTACAATCGCTTCTCGATTGTTTTTCATCTCGCGCTGGTACAGTCGTTTTTGGCAGAACAAAAACCAAGTACATCCTTGAAAGAACAACCAGCAAAAATATAAATGTTTAATAAGGAAACAGCAATTACCATTTTTTTGGTACGCTATAACGAAGTAATGATAAATACGAAAAATGTAAATAAAAAGAAATATAAAAACCGAAGTCTATAAAAAAAGTGCGAAAAATGCTGGATCGAGGGTCATGGCTGCAAAAAGTGAGTAATCACATATAAACTAATAATTTTTTTACAAATTTGAGTTCGTAAAATGTAACCTATTGACTTTGATGCAACAATTCTATTCTGTCTTACGAAATGAGCTAGAGTGAGGCAAATAGAGGACAAGGGGTTCGACGGTATTGGTAATTTATAAAATATTTAAAAATCTAAGGGGGTTGATAATTTTTATCAACTTATATTTACTGCCCGAAAGCTCAGTTGATAAAAAAAAATACAAACTATTTAGACTGGCTGAAACTAAACGTTTGTAGGAAGAAAAAAAAACGTCGTTGACTATGTGTAGAAAATGAAAATGAAAAAATTAGGTTGTCGTAACGAGAGAATCGTAGAAACTTTGGACGGATGAATGATCGTTCACGTTGTCCAATCCTTTCGCGTCCAGAGATAATATTCATCTTACCAAACAAACCCTTTAATTGATCAAACAATCACCATCAAACGAATGTCAAGCGATTAGCGTTGGAGAAGAGAAAAAAAATCGAAGTCGGGGAGCCAAGTGTCAATAGGTGGAGGAAGGCACTTTACACCCCCCTCCGTTGTTTTAGGAATAACCACCCTAGGTTTGAATTATATAAGAAAAAAACCATATAATTGATTCTTAAATGCAAAATTAATTCGATTTGTTGGATAGTGATGTTCAGAGGTTATCGCTCGTGGATTATTTCTGAAATTTGTTTTTTGAAAAAATGATATACCACTGAAGGATCTAAATGCGATACCATATACACCACTTAACTATCCCCGAGCGATATGTAAAAAAAAATTAATCTAGTCAATGCGGGGGAGCTAACACCGGGGATAATTTTTGAAATTTTTTTTTACAAAATGATGAACCACTGACGAACGGTCACCCGGCGATTTGTAAAAAAATAAGTCAACATAGTCAATATGGAGGGGGGGGGGGGGCTAACTTAGTGAAGGTCTTTTTTCCTCGGCGTCGCCGTTCGTGCTTTACAAAATTGGCAGGAAAATCTGTACTCACGTTCGCTCTGCGTGGAACAGTCCATCGTCGTGACCGCGTGCTTTTTCACTGCTTTGTTCTGATCACAAGTGGCAGCAGTCAGTGTGACAGGTGCCATCATACTCGAAGCATTTGTCGCTGTCACCACTGAGCCCTTCGTCGTGTTGTATCTGTGATGCATCATGTTAGGTCGAACGTTTCTTTCCGGATGAATGAGTATAATGTACAGCTGTCATCAAATCATTGAATAACATTTAATATTTTAAGCTATAATTTCCAAATTCCGTTAAAGATTGAAATACATTACTAAAATTTTTGTCGTTTTTGAGTTGCTATATCTCGACGAAATCATTTTCGAATCATTTTCGAATCACGTTCGTAAATGGAGGTGTAGAATCATTTTCGAAAAAGCATTTTGAAGCTTGAGTCCTCTAGTTGTCGAATCCGTAATTGACTTTTTTTCGTTTTGCGCTACACATTTTTTTAAATGAAGAAACCAAAGAATAATATTCAAACTTTTTCACCGATTCTGGAAGGTTATTCATCTTTTATTTAGTCAATCTGCTTCGTGAATTTTGTATATAAAATCTTCAGCATCAAAATCCTTTTTGGAAAATTATTCTTGAACTATTTTTCACCGAGATATAAACATTTAAAGAAAAGAAACGAAAATTTTATGAAAATTTTGAAATCGTACCTTAGGAGTGAAGAGACACGCTATCGTCACAGTCGCCGAAAGGCTTATTGTGACTGACATCGAAGTTATCCTTAGTGCAACATGACTACCAGTCGCAAAATACAGAGGTACGAATGCTAGCCAAATTACGCAAGTTGTGTACATGGTGAAGCCTACATTAAAATAATTGAACATAACTTTTAAAGGTTTCAATATATTTTTATGAAAATTTTATCGAAAAGTTTAAAAAATTGATGATCAATTGAATAAATTCGAAAAATTTATGTGAAAACATGAACCAATCGTTTTGTTTGGATTTTTTTCAAAATACTTGACAATTTTGAACTTTTCAAATTCACATTTAAAGTAAAGTCAACGCATTTGTTAAAAATGCAAATTAACATAAATTTCAAAAAGGTACAAAACAGTCATTCGAGTTATTTTTTGAAAATAATACAATATTTTGAAAAAAATTCAAATATTCACATGAACCAATCGTTTTGTATAAGGAGATTTTTTTCAAAATACTTATCAATTTTGATCTTTTCGATTTCACACTTAAAATGAAGACAATGAATTTGCTAAAAATGTATTTTTAGCAGGAATTTGCTAAAAATTGAACGCAAATAAATGTAAAATTCATAAAGGTACAAATTAGTAATTTGCATCATTTTTTAAAAATAAATTGCACTCGAATTAACTCGAATATCGAAATCATTCATCCTTTAAACATGACGTCGAATATTGTTATATATTGCAGCCTTCGGGCAATATGCATTAAATATAGAAAGGGATTTATCCCTTGGGACAGAAGTGGAATATTAATGGAGGAAACTTTACACTCTCTACTCTATTTCTCACTGAATTTTTCGCGAACGCCAGCAATTACGTATTTCATATACTCAGCATTCATATTTTCAAAATAGAAAATAATAACGACTGGCGCATAAAATTCAGCCTTCTTTATTCGTGTTTGAAGTAACATTTCAAATTTTTCAAACCTACATCGAATTATTGCTCAAAATTATAACGAAATTTATTCGAAAACTACACAAAAATATAGTAAAAAAATGAAGTCTTGTAAATAAAAAATGTAATAAATAAAACGAAATAAAATCAAATAAGAAAAAGAATTACAATAAAACCGAATAAAAATAATATTTAAAAAAATCTATAAAATAAAATCAAATAAAAATAAATTTTTCACTAAAAACAAATGAATTTAACGAATTGTTTGTCGTCATTTTATTACAGTCCTAATTAGTAGACCTGCATTTTTGCTGATTAATGTCGTAAAAAAGATTTTAAAAAATATATTAAAAATAAAAATCACAAACTCTCAAGTACAAAATAAATTTTTATAATTGCTCGATGTGATCGCAATCAAATGATTTATGATGTAATTAATATTTCTAAAAAAAAAAAAAAAAAAAAAAATCATTTCGGATAAATAAAATTGAACGAATATAGACAAACCAATTTAGGGTTCGTAATTAAATAGCAGTCGTAATACGTACCTATATGTTTGCTCTCATTAAAAGCTTCGGGAATTTTACGAGTGAGTACAGCATAAACAGTGCAAACGACGATCAGAATGATCGGATATGTAAAGGCGATCATGTAGCTAGCGTCTATATAGCTGTTGCATACGAGTAGATTATCTTCTCGGGTAGGATAATGATGTCTTGCTTTTGCTGGATCGATAACCATCCACACCGCATGTATAAGAATTTGTACAGCTACGAGCATGCTACAAATAATGAGCTGCGAACGTGGCGATATGAATGACGGCCTTTTGGCGCTTCTCTTTCCGGCGTTGAATATTCGCGATATCCTGTTGGTTTTTGTCAGGAGCGCTGCATACATTACCGTGAAGCAAAAACCCGCTGAGAATCTAGAAATATTTTCGTTTCATATTTTACACTGTATTATTTTAAGATAATACTAGTTAAGGTAGATCTGTGCATTTAAGCCATCGAAGATGAAGGGCTGACAATTTTTATAGTTACACATAAATATGGGATGAATTGATATTTGTAACTTAAACGCTATTTATCATCTAGTTTGGTAGTAATTAATTTGTAAACATCGACTGTTTCCAGATACATATCTCTGCGAGCATAGAAAAATCGAATGCAGGTCAAGTCTTGTTGAATTTTTACATTCGGTATTTCCAAGATTTCGTAATACAAAAATTGATCACTATATTCGGCGAATATTCCTGAATGTAAAAGTGCTTGGGTTTTTGGATGTTACCGTTAAAAATTGACTGAAAAATAAAAAAGTATTCGTTATAAAATGATTGTTTTCCACAGGAATGACACGGGAAAGAGCGCGAGAGCGCTTAGCAACTCTGTGTTTGGCGTCTGCTAGCACATGCCTTCAGATGTGTCAATTTGACTGTATTTTTCTTTCCTGTTCTCGAATGTTTTTACCGTATTTGATAAATATTGATAAGATTAATGATGATAGATAAACTGGCAAAATCTCTGCCGTTGCGTAGTTCCTTTGCGTCAATACACTGTATAGTTTGTAAACAAAACTGACAGTTTCAGCAGATGACAGTAATGGCCATGACATGTTTTACAATCTACTACGCTTGTCAAATTTCAATTATTAAACATTTTTGGAATAATAAAATCATATAAAAATATCCATTCTCCGCTGTTTATATTTCAAAAATAATAAAATCATAATTGTAAAGTCAGTTTTGCATTTGCAAACTTTGGTCTGCAATAAATACTGTCAAGATTACATAGCCGTCACCGATCTACCTCAAGGGACGAAGTCGTTGAGCCAGGAATCGTAGAGAAAATTATTCAAATTATTCGTGTTATTATGGGGAATAATTTTGATAATTAATTCATAATTTATTCAAGATTGACGAATTGAAAACATTTTTTTAAATTAATTATTTAACTCTTTATATGACTTTTTTTTTATTAATTATTCAACTCTTCTTTCTTTCTTCACTTGGAAAATTTTTTGTCGGGGATTCCGTTTCTACAAAGAATTTTATCGGGAAATAGGGCTATAAAACTGACCTTGGTATATTCCAGAATATATTTTCTGGAGACTCTGAAAACTAACGAAGAACTTTTGTAAATTTGTTCAAAAGTTTTTTTTTATATATTTATGACAATAATTTTGTTCCATAAAAATTTCAGTACTTTGCGGTTCGCGAAAGATCTGAAAAAATTCGGCCAGCTTCAAGATGTTACGAATATTGATTTAAAGTAAGAAAATTATCGAAAAATCGTTAACCAATTGTTAAAAAAAATCGTTCAACAAATAATGAAACAATTTTTTTTTCGTCGTATCAAATAAATTCGTTGATTTTCTAGAATACGTTTGAATTATTTCACAGTGTTTTTCGGAAATTTGGTAGATATGATGTTGAATCTTTTAATAAAAACATGTGCAAAATTCGTCATTTTTTTATAATTTTTCAAAAGTTTTTGATCAAATCCAAAAAAACCGATATTCCAAAAAAATGCAGATGCATTCAAAAAAATCTGAAAATTTATTTTACGATAAAAAAAATTGTTTGATTATCTGTCGAAGAATTATTTCTGCAAACAATATTCTTATAACTTTTGAAAAATTGTATAAAAAGTATCCTGTAGCGGTTCCACATTGAAGCTGATTATTTAAAACAAAGTATGAGTGTAAAAATGATTAAATTTAATGCACAAAAGTGGAAAAAATGAGTTTGAACGTTTCCTTAAATAACCTTTTTCGCAATTGGCTACGAAATATTTTAGCACGTCGTTAAAATTCAAAATTCGCATCCAAGGTCTCCTTAAAATAGTTATTTCACAGTCGTGATTTTGGGAGCCAGTAAAATTATGAAGTTTGATACTTATTCGATAAGTTTAAGCAGAACTATCACGAAATTCGTTAAAGAAGCTTGTCTGATGCATTATTTCGCTCGTACAAGAATAAGGTCATTCCGCAAAGTATTCAGTTTAGTGCCCTATGAATGTATGAACGGAAACAAAAGTAGTTGCTGAGCTTCAGAAACGAATGAGCAGACATTTGCGCATTTCTTGCAACGAAAGTCATAGTTATAAATGCGATATTACGTCAGGAGCAGATTTTGCTACTTGGAAGGAAATAGAAACGACTGGTATAAGGAGTGGAGAGTATATAAAGTGTCCTGAATATCAAGCTCCACAATTAACGAGATACTTAGATCTCAAAATTCCGAAGAGAAAAATCCTTAGCCCTTTTCTTTTTAGATAATCAGTTCGTAAGATATGAATTAATTAGGGAGAATGAATGGCAAACGCTGTAGAAGAACAGCGAAGAGTGGGAGGTGGCCACGCCCTCTTTTCCATATTGGCTAATCCGTATTGATTAATCAATAAATATCCAACGAATAATACGTCACAGAGAAAACGTTCAAGAACTTTTCGTCCCAGAATTCAACGATCTAACTGCCCCCAGTAGCGCGAATGCAACTTTGAGGACAGCTTGTATGAATTTGATAATGAATACGTCGGACATAATGTGTCCTGGTTAACCAGTCTACCACGCAGTAGTTATTAACTTTAGCGTGTGAAATTGTACGGTTTCGGGCCTCGCAATTAAAGCGTCGTCCTAAGTATTTCCCATATCGGGCTGGACAGAGTGTAGCCGTGAATTGGAGAAAATATATACCTTTGAATGCTGCATACGAGGTCGGTTGGCCTTAGAACGAGGGCGAATGTAACTAGATAACAGAGCAGAATCCCCGTCAGTAGAACATAAGATAATTCACGTCCGGATGCTCTCACAATTGGGGTATCATTGTGCTTCAGAAATACACCACCAACGAACAAAGTTATCTGCAATAAAGCTGTGCATCAGAGAAATAGAATGGAATAAACCAGTCGCCACACACTTTGCCCCAGTTTCCAAGTTTATCTTGACGGCGTATGGATCATTATACAGATTTTCTCTCCTTCGTGCCTCTCTCTCTTTCTCTCTTTTACACTTAAACTATTTACGAGCCAGACGCTTATTAAAATTAGACTATTCAATCTAAAATATCTGAAAGTATCTTACGAGAATACCAGTAGACGAAAAAGACATTGCACCTATGGCCCAACCACTCTCGGGTCTTAAAAATTCCTCCGGAATGTCACGACAGTAAGAATGCGTCTCATCTGGCAATGTCCCTTTTGGACACAAAACACATTGTTTCTCGTCGTTTATGTGTCTTATCTGCAATTTAATTAAAAACATATGCCTTCTTTATTCATCGCTTTCGTACTTAGCACTGGGTTACTACCATTGGGTCATTTTGACCCAGAACAAAAGTGTCTTTTTTTTACTAAATTGAGATGCACTTTTTTGAAATTTCGACTGCACTCAATGGAACGTCGAAAAATACTAATTGTTCGACGAGTTATAACCATCCAAAGTGGTTTGGGTCGTAGAGACCCATAGTAGTATCAACCGAAGCTCCGAAAAAATGTCTGTTACCGAGCAATTGAAATTGAATGTTTCTAAAATTCAATTCTTTTCAGCATAACAATAATTATAATTAAAATTTCATTGGATTATCGTGTGAATTATTTTTTCGTTATAATGGCAAAATAAAAATGTACGATAACGTTTTGAAAAAAGAAAAGGATTGAGGATAAAAAAAAGTAATGGAAATTTGGTTACGTTCGTATATTAAAATACCTCGTCTTGACTACAGTTGAAACAATGCCAACAGCAGCTTTCTCCCTCGACATATTTCTTGGCTTGGCCCATCTCACATGGTAGCGAACAAACGCTTTCAGGAGCTTCAGGATGTCCCAGACGAAATTGAATTTCTGAAACGTACAATTGAAGAAGATACCCCTCCATTGTACAAAGATTACGACGAGATTCTCACCGCGAAGAAAGCACATACTGGCAAAGATATTAGTGGGTAAAAGAGAATGAATATTCGATGAGGATTTCACGTTTAACTTCCTGCTCTTTTGTTATCTCGTAGTAAAATCCTTTAAGACTAGAAACGACGCGAGTCGAATCGATTCAAAACGTTATTAATTATGACTGTTACCTTAAACTACACGTTTATTTGTTTTTATGCCAAAAGATTCTTTTTCTAACAATTAAATAGACAATCAAGATTTTATCTTGATTCATTTCTAAAAATTGACATTTATATTTATATATTTTTGTTTTTAAATGCAAAAAACAATGACAGAAGGAATTTCGACACTTCAGGCATCTTATTTTCGTGGTTAAAGAATGTTTCGTGAAAAATTAGATGACAGTTATAATGAGGCATTGAATAATCACCTGACATATTGAGGCGTAATTCACCCTCCAAATATTTTCCCACTCGAATCCATTTGTACTCCCCAGGTGATATCTGCTTGAAGTGAATGATGTTGTACCTGGCAGGACCGTCGCCATTCTTGTCGAAATGGAAAACGTCACCAGTCAGGCCTTTAATCATGTGGGCTCGGGTTTAATTAATGCTTCTGACAATTTTCATGATTGATTGAAAGAAATTTCTCACCGTGAAATTCAACGTTTCTCAGATAATTCAAGAGCTCGATGCCTTTCGTTGGCTTCATCGCGTCGCAGAGCCCTGGCTTTCCGTGGCAAAGAATGCTATGCATGTTTCTAAGTAGAACAGCAGCAGAGAAAAATTAAAATTTTTGGAATGATCGTAAATTTTTCTTTTTATTACTATCCAATTTTTGAATCGATGTGTAAAAAATTGAGTTGCTATTTGTTGAAGCTTTTACCGGAATGCATGAGCGAATGCCAGCACCGCGTCTGAAACGAACTGCAATTGATCCTCAAACGCGGTATTTTCTCTCGTTAGTCTCTCAGTCGTTGTACACTCTTCTGTATAATTGTTGTACGGTGTTTGCGACGAGTTAGGATAACGGCATTTAAAATGATCCTCCCAAAATTCTACGAATGAGTAAAAAATAATAACAATAATAAATCGGAAGATTTTTAAAATTTATTGATTGTTTATTGATTAATATAGGGACTAATAAACTAAATTAAGAAATTTTTGGCACCATTATTTCGATTTGTAAAACGATCGATACAGAGTTTGGTCAGTGGCAATAATTAAATCGAAGTTATAAAACGATGTGAAAATTAATCATTGCTGTTTAGTTATTTACCTGTTACGTTTCGTCATTTAATGAATCATATCATTGAAATGATATAATATGAAGTCATTTTCATAAATTCATTTGTAAATTGTTAATAATGATAATAGGGCGATTTTTCGTAAAGAATAAACAATAAAGGGATACGTTAAAAACATAGAAAGTGCTATAAAACATTGCCAAACTCAATACTTCCCTTAAGGGCTCAAAAAAAAATTAGGGTTATTCCGTAACATGGATGATGCGATACTTTTCATCGAAAATAAATGGACGAAGAGAGGAAAAGGGAGTAATACAAATAGGGGTGAGTACCCTCATTACTTTAATCGATCCCTTGGTAATTGCTAGAAATCGATAACGTTGTACAATCGTAAAAACGTTTGGGGTGGAAAAAACACAAGGAAATTAGCAACGAAAGGAAATTTAGACATCGATTTATCACGTAAAAAAAGGCTTATCTCGATAGAGTTAAAACGAGTGCTATGAAGTTAAGCCCAACTGTATAAATTGAGCTCTGTTTTTGTCTCTTGAATCCGAGAGTTTTTCCTCGATTGTATACTTGACCAGGGATACGAAGGGGCGTTTAATTCAGCTTCCCGTTGGGAGAAACGGCATTCACACCATCCGCGGTTTCCTGGCTGATATTATTTCGCGTGACAAATATTAATTGTTCTCACGGTGTGGTCGATAAGCTTTTAGCAAATAATTGTACCCAATTTGTAACACTCGCACAATCTCGAGTGGTTGTTTTGCGGAACGATCGTTTCATTATACGCAGAGCTTTCCAGCTCAAATAATTAGGATTGTCAGTCTCACGATTTCTATCTTTGTTTCTTTACATAGCACAAATTGTTCACTTGCGAATATTTTCCGTAATTTTTCGAATGTGTTTGAAAAATAAAGTTATTACGAAAAAAAATGATTGATAATTTCCAAATAAAAGTTGCTTGAAACAATGGCATTAAAGTTTTTTTCTTTACGCTTAATTAAATCGAAAATTGAATCAATAAATGAAAGAAATCCTGTAAAATATTAACGATTTAATTAACGAATACGAGAAAAAAAATCAAGTACGTTTACTTACGACGAACTCAATAGTGCAAATAATTCTTATTAAGAAGAAAACTGAAGGAAACTTCGCATTATTCATGGCTGTTTATTCAGAAACGCTTGCTACGCTGTGCATGGTGTCTCTACTGTTTATATTTAATTTGCATATTTTTTTAAATTTCACGACCCTCTTTTATATCGAAATAAAAAATCATTAGCAAAGCCAACAATGCATACTCGATTTTCTTCGTTTAACTGGTAAATATTGTGACGCTGTCATAATATTTACTCCCTAATGAAATATACGAGTACTCCAGGGTCTGTCGACGAAACTTCTTCTCGTGTGATTCGAAGTGGATGGCAAGGGAAAGAGGTTTTTTTTCGTTGTTTTGATACACGATGATCTCGACCGTAAATTTATTTCAAGGCTTTTTCATAAAAACTTGGGGCTCCTTCGCTTGGTCCCCTTATTTGATAGAATAATATTATAAAAAAAACAAAGAATTTACTTACCAACGAACCACGGATTTCTCCTATTATTCTCCACCGTCAAGTTAAGGAAATAATCCTCAAAACCCTGAACTGGATTTGCCTGGGGCTGTACGGACAGTGTCCCCTCCATTTCTCGCTCATTTCCGTCGCTCACTAAACTTCGGGCACTCCACCCGTCGCTGCCGATCCATGAAAAAGCTCCCGTCGCGTTGCAACGTCGAACCGCCCGCATAACACCAGCCACCTCTTGATCGGATGCGAATATAATGCATCCTGAAAAAGAAAACGATTAAAATGAACTTGCAACGATTATATTACGATTTTTATTATCTTATTCCTTGAAATTTCATACTTCGAGTAGTACAGATGTTGAATTGCACTTTCGCAATGAAAACGATAGTGTTTCGTATTCTGCAAATGCTGGAAAAATCTCTCGAAAGGTAAAATCGAAGAGGAAAAAGTTACTAATTCATTTAAAGAGTATTTTACGAATAAGAAAAATTAATGACTGAGTAATCCTAAGTTCCTACATGGGGACAATTTGACCCCGGCCAAAATCAACTTTTGGCTGGCGTTTTTTTCTCGTCGATTTTAGGGCTTTCCGGTGGAGAGATGATTTAAATTAAACTCTTTTTGATTCGCGCACCAAATGGCAACCTTCTATAGCCTCCAGTTTTAACGCTACAGGCGTTTAAAAATCGATTTGGGTCAATTTGTCCCTATGTAGGAACCGGCCTCAGAAAATTGATTTTTTCTATTTTTTTTTTTTCAACACAAATACGTCTTGCGTATTTAAAAAGCGCGCATTTGAGAGTTTATGTGCAGTGTGGCTATTCTGGCAATCTTGTGTGTCAAAAAACACACAGGGAGGAGGCTAAGTTCGAGCGTGCAATCGATACCATTGCGACTGCAAATGGGAACCATTATTGGCGTCGACGATCCCGGTTATATCGTGGATGCCATTGACTTTAGAATTGACGTTTGAGTACGTTGTGCGTACTGCCCGAAAGGAAAAAACCGAATGTCCCGGAACATTCACCCTCGCTGCAAGCTACCACGATGCGACGCGCATCGTTCGCTAATGTGTCTAAAATGGGGACCGATACCTTAAAATATGTTTTCAGCATTTAGCGATCTAATTTTTTAATATTCAAGGAGTAAATAAAAACGATACCTCTTTCAAAAATCGTTTGTGTCGCATTTTATTCGACACCTCCTTCGGCTTTTAAATATTAAGATCTAAAAATACCGTAACTTCACCCCTTGCAGTTTTGTACACGAAATGTTAAAATTGATTTATTATAATTTTTTTCTTATAGTTTCAGATCTCAACTTTGTGGAACAACTGAATTCTTTGAAAAAAAAAAATCAAGAATATATAAAAAAATTCAATTTTAAGCCATGTTCTCTTTTGTTTATGTTTTTATGTTTAAATATATATAATAATAAAATAAATATGTTTAAATGTTTTAAGCAATGTTTAAGCCATTTTCTCGAAAATTTAACTACACTTTTTTTTAAAACGTCAACTTCGGAGAAACTTATAGTTCGTCGACATTAAACTTTGCACCATTCGATTAGTCAGGATTTGTACGATTGTTAAAAAAAAAACCTCAAAAATATTCATTCTACAAAGAGTTATGAGCTCGCAAAGTGGCCGTGTTCAAATTGTCCCCATGTAGGAACGATATGGTATAAAAAAGTCATGTAGGAACCTACGGTTAAGTATAACGATCCTGGTGATCGAGCACTGGAGATTATCGAAAGCACGACATGAAATTATTCAAAAAATATTCTTTCAAATAATCGAAATACTTTAACATATGTGGTAATTTTCGAGAGAAAAGAAAAACATGAATAATGTTTCTGAGTTTGACTACAGAGCACGTGTATATATTTAAGCCTAGGACATGAATCTTCGGAGACACTGATTAATTTCACATATACCCTTTCGTGAAAAAGTGAAACATTCGTTGTAACCTTTTTTTTGCTTTGCCTTTCTCTTCGCCTGCTAAGGAAATGCTTGAAATATTTGAAAACTGCCAGATGATTTATATCCCAGAGGTGACACGATGTTGTGGGCTGTAAAAAAGGGACTGATACACATAGATTGAAAAACAATTAAGGGATCAGTGAAAATAATATCTTGAGACAAATGGGACTTATGATTTATCGATAATTATTTATTTTTGGAATAATATTTGTTTATTAAACAAAAGTGAAAGAATTTCCGGCACTCTATCAATTTCCTCATTATTAATTTTTATCTTCTGTTTTATTGAATTACATTAAAAACAATGTTAAGGAAATGAAAATCATCATCATTCTTTTTTTTACTTGAGACGAGTCGAATACGTTGACCAAATTCAATATTTGATGCATCCATAAAATCGATCAATAAATTCAGAATTTAATTTCCCTAAAGCTTCATTAACAGCATGTACTATCGTCTCAAGTCTGTGAGTGGCTTCATTTAAAGCTTTTCAAGCCTGCAGCCAGATTGTGGGTTTACCGCCAGCAAAGTTGATCTTACATTAGTTATACTTGCGCAGTGGTGCAGTCATGAATACGTCTGTATTAGGTTGGAACATTAATTAAGCGTGCTCACCTCAATCAACCCCTTGTGGCTTGTTCTGGGAATAGCCACGACGGGAGTTTCGGGAAGGATTTACTTGTATGAAATTTCGAATATTAAAATCGTTAAGTATTTAATCCTTTGAATCTCAAATCTATTTTTCAGTGAGGATTGAAACAAAATTATAGTTGAAAAAAAGATGAAACTTCTGGGCAATGGCGAAGTAAAAGAGCTTTAGAGTTCGAGTTAAAAAATAGCCAACGCATTAGCGAAAGTTAATGAGGTGAATGCGAGAAATAACAGGTAATGGTCCACGTTAGGCTGAATTTATAGACTTGTACTTTTATGCGTATGTTTATATATCGTTGCCTCGTTAATCCGGCGTCTAGTGCATGAAAGGAAACAAGAATAAAAGAAGAAGTTATTAGTTGGTTTCTCTACTTCGAAGAGACCGAATTAGGATCGAGTAAGTTGGTGAATTCTTGTCTGTAGGACTCCTCCCATGGATCATCAAGGGAGTTTTTTTCCTCCACAGCTCTGGGCAAGAGAGATCGTACTTACTCAAGCATGCCTTTTGCCACGATACATAACTGAGAAAGAGAACCATGGGTTCAAGTACATTCTCTATCATTCTGTTTTTTTTATGGCATTCTCTCGATCTATTTCTCTTTCTCTTTTTATTTTTGTGCGTTCTCCTCGCCCTCGAACAACTTTTCCCATGGGCTAGATCTTGCAGGGATTAATCGCCTAAATAAGTCATCGATAGCTCAATTTACGTTGGCGAACTGACAAAACGACAATGAGAAAAAACGAAACTGTAATTAATGATTCAGAACGAAACCATTTGCTTTGTTGCTAATATTTTTTATTATAATATTTCATAAATTCATTCAAAGAATTGCGACTAAATTTTATCGTCTGCTTGCGATCGCGAGTTGAAAAAATAAGCTAGCAAATTTTTTTAACCATCTATGAAGTTTTTAAGCCTCTCGCATCAAGCTCACGTAAGTATTTTCTTTGCTCATCCTCCAATTAACGTCTGCAGACAATTTCAGTCGTTTTTTCTCTCTCTCTATTTTGTTTTTATCTCTTTTGAAACTCGTTGAGCCGAAAGAAACGATAGAGTAGGGCTTTTTCTTTCATCTTAAGATCGAGGGATTTCTCTACCATTACATTTATCGAGAGTCTCTAAGACCCTCACCTCAAGTATACCATCGTGACATTTCCGATTTACTTTTTCCGAGTGGATCGACAAAACTTGTTTGAGACGAAAGTAGGAGTAAGAGTAAGAGCGACAGGGGGGGGGGGGGAGAGAGAGAGAAGGAGGGAGGGAGGGAGAGAGAGAGAGAGAGGAAGGAAAAAAACCGAGTTGTAAACAGGACTACTTGTTTTTCGAATGACATTTTCGTTGACTGAACTTTTTAGAGCTTTCCACTAAGTCCTGTTCGATAAGACTACCCTGATTCGAAGTCCAGAAAGAGTGTTGCGTTCCCACTAGAAATTGCTTCGTATTTTGCTGATCCCAAAATTTATTATTAACGGCAATAAGTGAATTAAATGTTTCAATTCGTCTCACGTTTTTAGTGATAAAAAGAATTTTTTAGTGATAAAAAGAATAATAAGAAGAAAATTTTCCAAAATAATTTGAGTGGCCAATAATTATTCAGCCCTCGGTGACACTCGAGAAGTAATCTGGGTCGATTTGTCGATTGGATTCAAAATTTACGAGTATTCAAACAATTAAAAAAAATGTATTCTCTTTTTTAATATAAATGGGAACACAGCACGAGATTGGAATGTGTGAAAGCCATTATCGTTTCGTTCCTCAAAGCTAAAGCAGCGAACTGAAACGTGTTTTTTTTTTTATCTTTTTCCCATTCTTCGTGCGTTTATATTGCGCCTGAGGTACTGGTTACCTGAGGGTTTTCGGAGGCACAAACAGCACGTATTTTACAAACAACAGCAGATCTTTAGGGGTTGAAATAATTGTGATGTCCTGGTCACGATTAGGATTATCTTATATATACTCGCAAAAGAACTCTCGATTAAAAGAAAAGTTACTTTCATCATAGTTCTTCTTCTTTTTTGGGCGTAAAAGTACACGTCTGCGTTGCAAAAAAAAATGGTAAAAGAAACGAGGGTTTTCTCGCTCGTGTCTTTCTGCAGATGAGTTTTTTCTTCGATCTTTTTTTTCTCGTATTATTGCGATTTTTCTGTTTTTTTTTTCTTTTTTTTTATTCCGCGGTGACTTCGTATCATTTCAAAGACACTCGCGAATAAAGTCGGCTCCGTCATTCACAAATAAATGATTATTTCTATTCATTCTTTGTTTTTTCATTTTTAGGCTTTGAAAAGTAAAGATGTTAACTTTGACAACATTTTTTTTGCTGAGGTTTTTTAATTGATAATTATTAGTAGAAAAATTCTTTCACGTTCATTATATTCCGATGGATTTTGCATTGATTACACATTTTTGCTGTTCGCTAAGTCTTCCAATCGTTAGTGTAAATGATTTCAAGATAAAAAAGGTCTAAGCACATTTTTTCTTCACCTCAACATGCAAAAGATCAAGCTCGATAATCGAATACCCCGTTTCCACGGTCTTACATACAGATCTTGTAATGAATGTGGTGGGGGTGGTTCACTTAATGTCGGCACCAAGTTTTGGCTTGCAGCCACAAGAGCAGCGCTACGAACTTGTCATAGCGACTAGAGCGCATGCGTCGAAATTATAACCCGTTTTATGATAGAAATGTACATGTAGAAACGTTTCCGACGAAAAGAATATGAATATTGAATTTTAAAAAAAATAATATTAATGAATATTAAAAAAAAATTGAACTGCAGTTTTCTATACCCTAAAGCATTATTATCTCAAGCAGCCCTGATAAGCATGTATCATTTATTTTTGATGGCTGTAAAGAAGCACGTTTAGCTGAAGCGGTTAACGCTGAGCCTCGGTGGTGAGGGTACCGGGTTCAAGACAAAAGACCTGCCTTCAGGACTTGATTTTTTTTGAGATTGCTGGCATAAAAAATGTATTTTCTTTTTTCAGAATAAATATGTGGTTAATTAATAAATCGAATTAATTTTATAATTTTCATTAATTTCAATATTTTTAATATATTCACGGACATCAATAAATTTTTATTCCAACGTACGGGAAGACGTGGGGCATCAGTTTTGTTATATCAAATTGCATTCAGAATTTATATTTAAGAAATTTTTGTAAAGTAATGGCAGGTGTGGATTAAATTTTTTTCGGAAAACGAAATATTGTGTGAACAGTTAAGGAGTTCGTAGCGAAAGGTCGAGTATTAGACAAGATATCAGATTTGAAACATGTTGTCGATTGAACTCACTATTTTCTTCAGAAAAAAATTGGGAACACTTTGCTGATAATTCAAGTGAGAAATTAAATTCCCAAATTTGTAACTTTAACCCCGTGTCTTATGACGTAATTCTTCGGATTTTATTCCGATCGTATATTATATATATTTAATTATTACATAGCCATAAAGTTTTCATTCGCAGTTATAAATCAATCATCAAAGATTGATATCGTATCATAAAAAAACGAGTTACCGAATTAGTTCTTGCAAAATTTTGAGTTAAAGTTGGAGAAACCTGAATAAGCTTGATTAGTCGTTCGATCGGTTCGCGCTGAAAAATTCTTACAGTGAGCTGGCAACGTTACACATTCGTGACAGCGGTAATATAACCTATATTAAGCTACGCTGAAACAAAAATATTATCGAAGGCACCAAATGTGTGGTCCTGGGCGTGTAAATGAATTTTTTTACCAAGGTCACAATATTTTAAGTTATCTCGAACACAAACTTATTGATAAACGAGAACTGTTTCGCTATCAAAAGAGGTTAAGAAGGTTTATGTTTACAGTGCGAGTGTGCAGCGCTGCCAGACTTCGCTTGAAAAATTCATCAACTATTAACAGCTGACGACGAGCAGCTCGATTGAGTGATTAAAAATATGTAATTTCTTAAAATATTATCTCATTGATCAGGATTGCTGTCGTTTTATTACGAATGTATAAAAAAAAATATTTTATACACCATAATAGTGTCAATTTGTAGTTTTTGAAGGAAAAATTTTTATATACGGTCAATTGACTACACGGAACTGCTACGATATCCTTAATATCACCAGGATTTCAAATAGCGTCGCAAAATCACAAAATAACACGTGGTGTTCTTTATAATCACATTTAATGTAAGACCGTGTTTATAGGTTATATCATATTGGTCTTCCGCTCTGTTGCCGCTGAGACTTGATCAAAGCGACGCGTAGCGGCGGCCGGGGCGACTAATGGGCCGACAGTAACGCGACCACCCCCACCACCAAAATTTGACTCAGTTGCATGACCTGTATGTAAGACCGTGCCCGTTTCTCATGGTCTACAGGAAAAAAAAGACGCTCTTGAAAATGACAGTATGTGGAAATTGCGTGAAAAAAGTTGCTGGAATCTCGAACGAAACGGTGGTATTAAATTTTTATTCGTTCATGAGGATAAACCAACCGCACCACGAAAAAAGCGGTAACTCAATTTGAGGACGTGTCAAATTGCAAATATAGATTAGTCAAATATGAATTAAGACTTTTCTACGTTCATGGGGGACAAATAAATCAAATTACGCCGGTGGCAATTCTTTCGAAATATTCAGTAAAAAAAAATGTTCTTCACAATTATTTGTTTTGTAAGTTATTTGTAAATAACTCTGATGTTTATTTTTTTTGAGGATTAGGAGAGCAGAATTTTTTTCTTTGACTTCGAGAGCGAAGCTTTCACTGTCTCTTTTTTTCTGCAGTCTTTAAAATCTCGAACGATTCTTTGTGGCGAGTGAATTACTCGTGTCAAAAGTGTACAATCGTTGCGATCCTTATACTTCATATAACCTCCGTTTCCGGATTAGCTTTGGTAGTGACGACGAAATAACGATAGGGTTGATTCGCCCGGAGCTCACAAAGCTAACCCTTTGGAGCTCGGAGCTTCGTTTTATCGAATAAAAACGATAAAGGAAATTGTTGGGGTGGGCTCTTGGATTTATTTCTCTCTTCTACAGGCCCCCAAGTCGATGAATTTTTATAATTAAACTTGGCTCTTTTACCCTCTGTTACTCTACAACTCTTCTTTTTCAGCTTGAAAAGCTTCAAACTACAGAAAAACAGTTATCTCTGAGAACAATCAAGGATAATGAAATTTGTTTGACTCTCCTTTATTACTTATTATTATATTCCTTATTATTATATTTATTATTATTATCATATTACTTATTATATTTATTATTTATTATTATATTCCGAATCTCCTTTATTACAAACTCGTTCTTCATGCAATTATTGCCAAATAAACTTCAGTCATAATCTATAATTGTCTATAATTCGATGATCTCTTTTATCTCTAGCTTCTGAGGTTAAAAAGAGGCTTCAATTACTAAGCAAGTACGATTTGTAAAAAAGTTTCGATACAAATCAGAACATTTTTTCACGATATATGAAAACAAAAATGTCCAACATTTGTTAAGGGTTGTAAATTAGGACGAACAATCGACTCACCTCGTGCACGTGGTTTCGTCAACAGTTTCTGTACAATGTTGTCATAAACGTGAGCTTCAGCGACCCCGGAATCCTTCGACAACTTTTCCTTTACCGCAATGCATATTTGATGTTTTCCCAGTAGTTTTTCCAGTTCCTCGTAGGCCTGAAACGAGAATAAACAATAAAAACAAAAGTTTTTTTTCCTCGAGAAGTTACCAAACGAATTGTTTGATGGTTGTACTAGATTGGCCTTGAACAACTATGGTGGAAATTTATCGAGGTATTTTGAGTATTGAAATTTGGAAAAAATAGAGAATTTATTAAAATTTTTATTCATGGAGCAGCTCTGGCGGACTTTGAGGGACCGGAATTTTCAACAAGCGAAAATTCGAAAAGTTTTATTCTACTTACGATTAAAAACTATTATTATTTTTTTAATTAAATTATTCGGTCCAGAAAATAGGCTGTGTCGTTATTTCCCGAACATTAAAACTGGATTGTTCCTACGAAAAGTCACGTTTAGTTTTAGTGCGCTGGGTAGAATGAAAAACTTTTTTTTTTAAGCCGCAGGGTTGATTGTGTCGTCGAAGAATTGAAAGTAAAGAGAGAAAAAATAGCACTCTCGCATGGTCGTGCATCGGTTGACCTAGCACGATGGAGTGGAGAATTGAAATTTAACCGCACTCATATAAATGCAAAGCCGTGTTACAAATGTAAATCACGTCACCTATGCGGTGTTGATTTTTACTGTGAAAAAAACGTGAAGTGTATTTTTTTTTAAATTTATTTCGTGTTTTTTTTAATAATCATTTTTTGTTGTCCTAATTTCTACAGAACTTACATAATTGTTTTTTAAATGTAGAAAAAGTCGTTGCCATCATAGTGTATTATTACAAAATAAATATTTTTACGATTAATTATGAAAATGTGAAGAATTAATATAAAAAAAGAAGAAATAGCACGTAAATGCAGCTCTCGTGTAATTTATATACCCAATGCACTAGAAAAAGTTGTACACTCAACATGTATGAGAAATGGGCTATCTTGATGGGATGAAAACTTTCCTCACATTCGTCTCTCTTTCTCGTTAGGGCTTTCGAGTCATAAAGATCTGCAACTACCATATTTCTCAATTTTCCTCGTCTTTTTTATACGATGTTGTGGTCTGGCATCACAGCTCTTTGCAAAATGCTCTATGTCAAAACTTTTTCTTTCTCGTAGAACGTGGGTGAAGAATTATTTATGCCTTGAATTAACGGAGAAGAGCCTCGACGTTATCTTTATCGTTATTTCATCAGTCTGACGCTAATCTCTTATCTCTTTTTGCTTGCTTTCCAAAAAGATCGTACAAGAGTAATTACATGTTTTACATGCGGTCCACACGTGGATATAATATTTCAAAAGTTCATCGATTAAATTTTAAATGTGTTTTACACATTTCTGCGTCTGTAAAATTAAAAAGAAATTGTCTTTGTGTCAAAATTTCATTCATCCACAAAAAGGTTCCCTCCAAACGGAAATTCCCGTGCACGTGTATACTTATAACAAACGGCAGAGCTTTTTTATCGCGAACCTCAAATTTAATTTCCAAAGGGTAAAAAGTTAATGCAAGCTCGTACGATGAACGCGTTTCTGTCTTTGGACACTTCGCCACCCACGTGGAGACAATGGGATAAAAATATTTTCTCAAGGGACACCGAAAAGGTGTGAAAAATTCACTCGTTCTTTATTCTAATTTCCGTATCTCTCGCTCTTTTTTTGCTTCTGAATCTGCGAGATTTATTAAGTTCATTAATTTTTTGCATAAAAGACTATTTTGCCAGGCCGTACGACGAAATTTTCGTACGCTCTTCCGACAGAAGAGAGTTGATAATAGTAATATTTTACACTTGGCAGAATCGTTCAGCTTGAGTAATTTTGTGGGTTTTTGTAATTTTACAGAAAATCTGTTGTCTCCAAAATTTTGATTTTCCGAATTTTTCTAAAATCTACGAACAAATTTTATCGATCTTCAAATAGGCACACGTAATCGTAGAAACATATATATTGCTCTAATACCTGCAGTATTTATCAACACAAAAAGTTATAAGGAGGTCCACTTTAAAAAAAACCAATCCCAAACGTGACCAAAACCCACGAAAAGACATCCCCTATAAAAAAAAGCAGTGTGTGCCTCACTCACATAAGCGCACGGTTGAAGTGAAACTTCCACAGTAGACGCTGTTCACCATCTTTTATTCCTTTGAGGGTAAGCTAGAATGTTCGGGGGTTTCCCCGAGAATCGTCGATAAAAAATGTTCGAGATACTTCACTTGTAAGCCAGAATGTTCGGGGGCTTTCCCGAGAATTGTCGGTAAAGAAGGTTCCAGAGTGGTTTCTGACCTTCGAGCTGACGTCCGCTATTTTGCATCTCTCATATCTTTCTCACCCCCTTCTATTCTCTCACTGCGTCTTTCTTTCTCTCTTTCACACCCCCTACTAGCCAGGATGACTTGCACGCAAGCGCCACTCATACCCCTCCCTTTCGCCTTTTAGTCTCCCCCTCCCCAAAGCGTTTTACTTTTATTTCCGCTTAAAAATTCGGACACACCGTCGCTATAGAAGTTTCACTTCAAAAAACCTCCTCACAAAAATTCTTCCAAAAAACAAATCCTCATAAATAGTTAAAAGGTGCTACCCCGTCCTGCATTACGGATTGGAGGGGTGGCACCCCGATCTTTTCTTGGAGTGCTCGACCTCCCCTATCGATTGGCACTAGTTCTGGTTTCCCTCATCGATAATATATATCTTTTCTTTTTGCAATTGTAAGTCGAACCTTCCTAAACATGAGAAAACCAGTACGCCATCGCTAACCTTGAAAAAAAAGCCGTCATCCAGCTCTAAGTTGATCGACTTTTAGATTCCAATTTTGAAAGCAGCCGTACTGCCCTCACGGCAAATACGGTTGCTTTTTTCTTTTAAATGAAGCTCAACTCTTTCTTTTAACCAAAAGGATAATGTGCCATTTGGTCTTGACCAGAAATTTTTCCGTCAGCGAATAATGGCATGAATTTCGACGTCTAATATTGTGAGGGTGAACGAAGCGCTTCATGAAAAGAAAAAAAAAAAAAATTTTGGTCCATGGCTAAATTGATAAAAAAAATATTTTGCAATAAACAAGGTGCGAACAGATTGGTAGAGGCGTGGATTAAGAAAATGGGTTCGAATAACATCAACGTTTGTGCATCTTGAATTTTTATTCATTTACAGTCTTAAAATTAGGGTACAAGACATAAAAACAGTAGTTAACTTAGAAAACTGTGGAATGAAAACAGTTTAAAAACATTGTTTAAATAAAAAAAACTGTCTTCAAAAATAGCCCTAAATAGTCAGAAAAAATATTTTAAAAACCAATACCGCAGAAACATTGTTATATTAAAAAAAGTTTGAAGTCGGTGCTAAACAACTTGCACAGAAACCCTATCTCCAATCGAAACTTCGTAAGTATAACAGTTCGTAATTAAAAGTTTCAGCTTTTGTAATTTTTAATTTGTTTGTCAAAGACTTCAATTTTTTTTATATAACAATGATTCCACTGAAAAGGCTTTTGAAATATTTTTTTTTACTTTTTAGGGTTTTTTTGAAATCGGTTTTTTTCGTTAAAAAGTTCATTATTTTTTGATTGCATAACCTATCACTAAGCTTCCAATAGAATTTTTGAATGAAAGAATGAACTTGCAAATGAGTTATAATTCACTTCCCGACGTCGTTGCGAAATCGGGAGCAATTGTTGGTGCAGTAGTATTAATCTGATACTTGGACAATTTAGAAACTACATATATCATCCTTAGCTATCCTGGACCATTTCTTTCTGTTTAAAATAACCCTGATAAATAATAATTACTCATTTTCATTTGCAACTTTGTCCATTCAATTGAGAACTAATCTTTGTTACTACTATAATCATAATTCTCTATCAATGCAATTATAGCATTATTGACTCTCTTATATACGCATTCATCGGCAAGAGTTTCACTTCTCATGCGCGTGGCGACCACGCATTACTTATTTTTATTAATTTTTTTTTAACGTTCCCGCGTATACCCTTGCGGGTTTTTATGAGCCCATCTTATCACTTTATCCCCACTTTCTTCCACTTCACTAACTTCCATGTTTCCGTGAAATCACCCAAGAATATTGCCTACGCCACTCTTTCCTAATGCACTACTGTATCGCATTTTCACGAGAGCCAAGGGAAACTGTGGAAAACCCGGCCGATACAGGTGGTCATATTTTTACTGAGTTTCGGATGGTGTTAACCAATCGAAACTCAGAAAAACTGCTTCCCACTTATCAATTGATGTTCAAGCCGGTGTATGGCTAAGCAGTCACCCATCCAAGCATTGGCCTCATCCGAGGCTGCTTAACTTGGGAGATCGCAGAAGTCATATACCGGCCATGCATCTAATGCTGTCAGTACAAAACTATCAATATTTAGAACGTTAATGTATCTTGACACAACGGTAAGTCTTAGAAAAAAAATTATAATTTTTTTAGTAAAATGGATCAAATTGCTGATGCCATTTCTGGAGCCATTCCCTGTCAAGTTGATTCTGATCAACTGAAACCTGGCGAACTGATTCCTGGTAATCTTGAACCTGGTCAACTGGGTACTGTACTTCCATAAGTTGATCGATTTCATTCATAAGTTCTTTCTGTTGCCTTTGTAGATTCTGTTCTTCAAAAAAACGTAGAATATTTACTAGTGTTTTATTGTCAATGTTAACGTGTGGTTCATTATTGCTCTGTTCTCCAGAAAATAATTTTTTGAGTCCTTCAGGACCTGCCTGCTGAAAAGCTTCCTTTAAAGTAGAATATGAAAGTCCTGCTTTTGCCATTTTCCTCAAAGTTCCGTCCGTTGCAGCAAATGCTAAGGGTTGTAAACCTTGGTAAATTTCGGAAAATGATGGGGATTCCATTTCTAATAGAAGGCGATACCTTTTTTTAAAAGATGAACTACGACGTATTAACTCAGACGTTAATATATACTTGGTTACAAGCTTTTCCAAAACTTGCAAACTATATAATGCATCAAGAAAGTGTCCTGTATATTCTTTTTTCATAAAATCTCGATATAGAACCTGTAATCTGAATTGGTCTGATTCTTTTCGATCTGTGAATCTTCTTCTGAATATCGGAACAGTATCTGCAAAACGCCCAATAGCACCATCAAACAAATGCATCATCCCATTTTTTTGAATGGCTTGAAGTAGGAGCATGAAGTCGAATTTTGCAAAATGACCAACAAGTAAAACTCGCTTTGGTGATTCCTGGAGAAACATAAGAAACTTCTCCAAAGCAGTTTTCAACAGTTCAGTCGGCAGTTTGTGGTTAAAAAAAAATAATTCTGAATGTCGATATTTCAATCCATATCTGTTTGCTGGCCCCGTCGCTGCAATTGGTTTTGAAGGCTTGATCCAAATAGTAAATGGTGTATTCCCTCGTTTTGCTGCAATATGAAGGATATCTCCTCCCCAGCCGTTACCTGATGATATTGTGCGAAAGTACACTACTTCGTAATTATCATCAGTCAACGACATTTCGGTTATCAGCTCCTACAGTGAATGATAGATTACAATTTGAATTACAATTAGGTTGATTGTTATTCATGTAATTAAAATTAATGACACAAATTAGCTAGGATGGCCTTCCTATTCGTATCTGAACGATAACAATTAGGACCGATTTTTTTCGTCGGTCTGCTGCTTTTCCTTTATTCCTTCCTCCTTTTATTCTTTGATACCTGGAATAGAATCTCTCAAAAGTTAACGGGATTCAGTTTTCTTGGATGAGTGTAGAAGTACGATCTTGATGTCAACGGAGATGTGATATTTATTTCGAAGATGATCCGATCCATTCAGCCCGTATGGGACGGGGAGCGTGTGGATATTTGCGGTCCGTCCGTTAGCTGAGTGGTCCTCTCGGTCGGTTTTCTACGGGCCTCTCGGTTCGTGTGTATCCGCACGGCTCAGTGATTCGCCTTATGCAGAAACCGGTGGTAGGCTGCTGGATGTGGGAGTCATGGTGGGGGTAGTGGTTTTTTGGCCTTGATGTTACAAAACAAAGGTTGAACGGATAATGGTTTGGCTTATTATTTCGTAAGAACCGGCGGGCGACTTGATGTCTTGTAACTGATCTGATAAACGTGCTTGATATACAAAATTGATCCAACTAGCCCGTGAACTCAGTATTCACGAATAAATCGGCAATACTTTAAAGTAACAACTCTTATTGGAACAGTAACCCTTTTTGCAACATACACTGTAGATCGAGTTCAATCCGATTTTTTTTATGACTAATTTCTTCCGGTGAAAAAGATTTTATTCTTTACATTTCAAAACAGAATTCTAGTAACAATACGGCCTTGGAAGGTATTCTGTTTGAGATTTTCAAATAACTAATTCAACAACACGTGCGACCGATTGTTTATCACAGTTGTTACCATACTTTCCTATATCAGCATCATGAGTCATCTATACTAAAGTCACGACACAACTGGACCATTCCACTCACTGTAGATCAGATATACAGACAGAATAAAAAGTTTCTATTACTGAAGTATAGTTTTACGTATGCTCTACCGCATGTCGCTGATGTATTTTTCTTTCTTAATTTTTAATGTTTCTGCGTGTACACTTTTTAAGTTTTCATGAGCCCATCCCATCATTTCAACCTAATTTTTCCCACACTTGGGTAGCTGCGGCGATGTCCCAAGTTAAACAGCCTTGAATAAGTTCAATACTTGGTTGGGTGACCGCGTAGTCGGGCACAGGTTTGAACATCAATTGCTCAGTGGGAGGCAGTTTTTCTGAGTTTCGGGTGGTGTTAACTGACTGAAACTCAATAAAAATATAGCCGCATGTCTATCAACTAAGCCCCCCCCCCCCCCTCCCATCAACTGAGTCCACCAAACAGCATACGGATTAAATTCATACCAACTGTTTTCACCAAACGGCACTTCATGCCAATCCACATATGTGTATTGGGATAATTCAAATAAAATCGATATTTTTTCCGATTGCGTCGGAGTGCTATTAATGCATGATAAAAAAGTAATTCTGTTAAAATTTGGGCTCTCAAAAAAAATGTTTAGAGCTCGCTCAAACGACTTCTTAATATTTGTTTCCAGTTCTGGCTGAAAATCATGAAATAGGAATTCCGATTTTTCGGCGTTGCATCAAAAAATGTTAGTACTCGATGAAATAGTAATTTTACCAAAATTTGAGTGCTCGAAAAAATATTTTAATGGTGGCGCGACCGACTTTTTAATTTTTAATTTTTTGATTCTGGCTTATTATAGTGTAGATATGTCGTTTTTGCGGTGTTGTAACAAAAGATGTTAGTACTTGATGAAAAAAGAAATTCTACTAAAATTTTGGACATGGAAAAAAAAATTGGAGGTCGCCCGAGTGACTTTTTGAAATTTTTTCATTGCTCTAAGTAAAAACATGATATTAATTTTGGTAAATATTCAGAACTGAGAGATTTTTTTGCTTACAAAATGTGATTTTAAAGTGATTTTTTTTCATTTTACTATTTTTATTATGATATTCAATATTTGTATGTTAAAGCACACACTTTACATTAGAATAATGACGTTGTTGAAAGAAAGAAACACAATTGCTTATTAGTCCTTTTATACAACGTGAATCACTTATGTATTTTTAGGATTTATAGAACGTGCAGATGCATAAAACAGTAGATAATACCTGGCAGTGTTGTTATAAGATAGATTGTGAACTTCCCAGAAGATATATTTTTTCACGAGTATTATGATAAACACTTCGGACAAATGCAAAACACTTGTGTAGTTTTATCTTTCTTTTATGAAAATACATCAATATGTTCAGCATCTGCTCTAATAGTGTATTTAGGCAGGACAAAGGAGATTTGAAAATATTTTAAGTAACAAAAATATAGTCTCCAAGCGTTATGCCGAAACGTGTTTTCAACATCTACATTCTGATCTCTGAGGAATCCACATATGTGTATTGGGATAATTCAAATAAAATCGATATTTTTTTCCGATTGCGTCGGAGTGCTATTAATGCATGATAAAAAAGTAATTCTGTTAAAATTTGGGCTCTCAAAAAAAATTCTTAAATAACTCTAGGGGCAAAAATTTGTATTCTGACACATTTGTATTCCTAGATATGTCCATTCTTCAATAACTCTGTGGCTAATTAACTGTGTTCTTATAAAATCTTATGCTTAAATATGTATACTCGAAAATATGTCTACTCCAAAATGTCTTGTCACAACCGACGATATTTTCTTTATCTTCCTTTTCTCTTTTAAATAAGCCGAAATATTATTTTGACCGACTAACTCTAATTTAATTCCTAAAGATGCGATAAGAAGCTTAGCGATAAGCGGACCACCGTATGCGTCACCCACTTCATCCGAGCGCGTGTCGTATTAGACCATAAGCATATTTTCCCAAAATACGTAAAATTCAATGATCAGTTTCCATGACCCGAGTCATAGCCATCACCCCAGCACGTTCTTAGAACACGCAAGTAAACAGCTACATTTTTTTTTTACGTTTTCCCTAACTTCAAAGCTAAAAACGCCGAGGCGGATCCCCTTTTGACCCCGAATTAAGAAATCCACTGCAATGACCAAATTCACTCCCAATTAATGCGCAAAAGACGCCCTGTAATCACTGGTTTTCGTACTATATAAACCCATGATTTTCCGAAGACCAGCACTCTCCGTTCCGCACTTCGAGTCGCGATTGTACTGTTTGCAGTAGTCCGGTTTGTCAGACATTTCACTATTGTACTTTTCACTTTTTAAACTCTATTTCGAATTGAACTTAAAAGATAAATCCAAAAGCAAGTAACTAATTAAAATCGTATTCAAGTCTCTTTTACCCTCGGGTCCTCAACGAGAGTACGACTGCGACACAAAAGAAGTAACTACAATTGTATCAATAATATTGACACCTCTTCGGTAAGATACCAAATATATAAATATATATATATCTATAACCAAGTTTGTATTAATCATTAAACAAAGATTAACCTATTACTAAATAGAGAATCCTAGATCCCTCTATCTATTCTTATTGTATTTCTACTAACATTTTATTTACATTAAAAACGAGCATAAAGAATTTCCGTATTACCATTATTCACTGATACCTTTCCCGAGTTATAACTAAACCAAAGCAAGATCTCTCGAGATTTATCGGCATTTACCCACCACACTCTAGAGAGTGTATCTATATCTACGCATATGTATAATACCGGAGGAAAAGCCTATAGAGCATAGCGTTTACCGCTCGACGTTACTGTTCTGATCCTTTTCATCACGCCTTCGGATGTTACAGATAAAAATTTTGGTGACAGCGGTGGGATATGTTGTTGAGCTCTTGATTTGGTTATCACTCGAAAAAGAAATAACATACTGATCATCAAAGTTTCTATTAACGAATAACTTTGACATAATGGCGGAAAATGAAATTGCAAATCTTACTCATCACCAAGCAATTACTGACGCAATGCTCACAAGTATGGGCGAATGTATGGCCCTACAACAAGCATTAATGCATGTACCAAATTTTAATGGCAAAAATATGCCTCTCAAATCATTTATAGAAGACGTAGAAAACGGATATACATTCGTTCCCGAAGGCCTAAAAACGTCATTTTTCAAAGGAATTTGTTCGAAACTCAAGGAAACAGCTCGCGACGCGATAGCTGATAAAGCAATAGAGTCAATTGAAGATTTATCAAAAGCTCTAAAAGAATATTTCTCGCCCAAGAAATCATATCCATATTATTGTGCAGAAATTCAAGCCATCAGGCTTAGACGAGACGAAACCGTTCTCGATTATTATACGCGAATTAAAAGATTGCGAACTAGCGCAATAGCCGCTTTAAAAGATAAATTCACTATTGAAGAAACAAATCAAATGCTACCAATGCTTGACGGAGTAGCGTTAGAATCATTTAAAAGAGGTTTATCCGACGATTTATTATACGCTATCAGTGTCCAAGACCCTCAAAATTTAGAAGATGCCCTTAAAGTCGTTCAACGCATCGAGCGGGACATGCAGGGAGCAAACGCTCGAAACTCAAACTCATTAAGATACGCCCAGGCTGAACAGAATTCGTTCTCTTCGAATAACGATAATGGACCTCGTCGTGTCTCTTTTCAAACTCGAAACGATAATTTTGATAATAAAAATTCAAATTTTAATAGAATGTTTCGTCGTGATACGACCCCACCTCGCGATCAAAGACCTGCACGCGAAAATTTCCCACGAAGATTTCCGAATAGAAATCCCCAACAAAGAAATTTTTATGGTTATCAACCTAACAATTTTCATGGAACGTTATATTATCCACCTAATTCATATGGCCCACCAATGTATCCACAGTACACCGAATACCCATCGAATTACCAGTTATCATATCCAATGTACCAGAACCCCTTTTACAAACGTGAAAATTCATTCCAAAATATGAGACCCGTCTCTCCGCGGCCTAATAACACTTCGGAAAATTTAAACTCCCAAGACGCCCGCCGAGCGGACGCATCGACGAGCGATTCACAAAACCAGCGTCCCGCAGCTGTGAAATTCCTCACGGCAGGCGATTTATTAGATGGACAAGTGGACAAGATCGCTCCCCAATAATTACGTTACGAGCCCCCGAACTCGAAAAAGGAATCGGAAAATTTTTGATCGACACAGGAGCTGATATAAATATAATAAAAATACAAGCGCTAAAACGACGATGCATCATTGCGGGTCACGAATCTCTCACACTGTCAGGAATCACTCCCGATAAAATCGATACAGTAGGATCTACGGAACTAACGTTATTTGATAAACCTGTAAAATTTCAAGTAATGACGGAAAATGCCATTATCCCCGCAGACGGAATAATAGGCATCGAATTTCTTCGAAACGAAAAAGCAGAGCTGTCATTCCATCATAATACGCTGGTCACCATTTCTAAACCGATAACCCCGATACCCTTTGAAACTTATATTGAAAAACCAACTCAAAATGCTGATAATGCGTATTACATACCACAAAAAAACGAAGGAACGCGCTTTATCCTCAAGGCTCGAACTCGTATGAAAGTTCCAATCAAATTGTCAAACTCAAATTTAAAAACGGGATTCCTTCCGCGAATTCAGACACCTGAAAACATTTTTATGGGAAATGCGATTGTTTCGAATGATAATGGTACTTGTTATATTTACGCGATAAACTCTTATGAAGAAGACGCGGAAATAGATGTACCCCCTCAGGAAATAATGCCGTTCGAATATTACGACGATTCGGAAGATTTCTTTGAACCCGATAGTGATGAAAACATCAACGAATTCCCCGCGGACAGAGACCAAAGAATCCGTGAAAGTCTCCGTTTAGACCATTTAAATACTGAAGAAAAGGAACACGTACTCGAACTTATAAAAGAATACCCTCATTTATTCCATCTACCTGGTGACAAGCTACCCGCTACACCAGAAATGAAACATACGATACCAACGACGGACGAATTACCAGTAACTATACGTCAATATCGATTCCCACCTATTCATAAAGAAGAAATTAATAAACAAGTCAAAAAGCTCTTGGACAATAACGTCATTGTAGACTCTGCATCTCCATACAACTCGCCTTTATGGATCGTGCCAAAGAAATCCGATTCAAAAGGAAATAAACGTTGGCGCATGGTAATTGATTTTCGTGAATTAAACTCAAAAACTATAAGCGATGCTTACCCTCTACCGAACATTACAGAAATTCTTGATAGACTCGGTGGAGCAAAATATTTTTCAACATTCGATCTAGCTAGTGGATTTCATCAAATCGAGATGGATCTTAAGGACAGACAAAAGACAGCTTTCAGTACCCCTAATGGACACTACGAATACGTTCGCATGCCATTTGGTCTAAAAAACGCACCTGCTACATTCCAACGACTAATGGATAAAGTCCTCCTCGGATTACAAGATAGCGAATTATTCGTATACCTTGATGACATTGTTCTCTTTGCGAGTTCTTTAAAGGAACATGGAGTAAAAGTACGAAGGCTTTTCAATAAACTCAGTAACGCCAAACTATCTCTACAACCTGATAAATGCGAGTTCCTTGACACTGAGGTCATATACCTCGGCCATATAATCAGTGACGGAGGCGTTCGCCCCGACCCTAAAAAGACCGAAGCTGTTGACAAATTCCCTATCCCGAAAACTGTTACGAACATCCGACAATTCCTCGGACTAGCTGGTTATTACAGAAGGTTTATAGAAAATTTTTCCGGGGAAGCTAAACCATTAAGCGATTTATTAAAAAAGAATGTTGAATTTAAATGGGGATCAGAACAACAAAAGAGTTTTGATTATCTCAAAAAGGCTTTATGCACCGCACCCATCTTGCAATACCCAAATTTCGAAGAACCATTTATTTTAACTACCGATGCCTCAAATTATGCAATCGGTGCAGTTTTAAGTCAAGGTAAAATGGGAGAGGATAAACCAATAGCTTACATGTCAAGGACATTAAATGCAGCCGAAAGAAACTATAGTACAACCGAAAAAGAATGCCTTGCCGTAGTATACGGGATAGTACATTTCCGACCATACTTATACGGACGACCTTTCACACTTGTCAGCGATCATGAGCCCCTAAAATGGATAGATTCAGTAAAACTACCAGTCCAAAGACTAATACGTTGGAGAATCAGATTGCGTGAATATACATATACCTTCATCTACAAACCGGGAAGGCTCAATTCAAACGCAGATGCTCTTTCACGAAACCCCGTAATACTACCCATATCGTCCGCTGCAAAGAAAACGGGACCAAAAATATCACCTCGCAAAGCAATGGCTTCAAACTCTATTTTCAAACGCGGTAGACCACTAGGAAGCAAAAACAAACCTTTACCTACGGTAGTAGAAGAATCAAATTTACAAGGCGAAACAATTGCTGAAAGAGTAAGAAACCGTAAGATAATTAGTAGACCTCCTCCAGTGGTACCCGTACGAGTCCCACAAAACCGTGTCAAACCCCCTCCCCCAAAAACTGTGCCCGGTTCATCTGACATGGAGCAACAACGCCCCGTTGCACATGCTAGGAGTAGCGCTTTCCCCAGCCTCGCCGAAAAGAGGACAATTTCCACAAGAGTGAAGAAACCTCCTGACCCCCCCTCCTTTAAGACGTTTTACCGACGCATTAAAATTTGCATTTGACATTAATGAATCATTAGAAGATGATGCTTCACTAACAGACACTGAGGTTATACCTACCGCCGAAGGAAATAAAGACATTATCGAAATAAGCGAAAGTCCACAAACGAATCAATTTTGGTGGGACAATATTCAAGGTAGCGAAAATACAAATAAAGATTGTGGTACACAAACAGACGAATATACAGAATCAGAAGAAGCGGACAGCGAACTAGGAAAAACACGAGAATCAATGATAACTTTCCGACACCCTATATGTAAATCAACGCCTGTTGTAATCTATGACACAGAGATAAGCAGCGATGAAGGGCCTCAGCGCTCGCCCCAAAACGACTTAAGATTGAATTTCGACAATTCAGAAAACGAGTCGGAAGAAAGTGAACCCGAGGTTATCGAACAATTACCAGTTAGGAACCCAGATAAAACGTTCTCACAGACAATACCACCTGGACTTTATTATCCTCATATGAAAGAACGCGACAATCTTCTTCAGATTGATACTACAAATGAAAATTTAACATATCACAAAGGGAATTATTTGCACTTCATTTCTGCAGATTGCGAGTTCACCACTGTTATATCACGATTACTCATTGAAACCGACAAGATCTTCCCGCAAGACTTGAGATTCAAGAAACCAAAACGCAACCAAGTGTTCGTAACAACAAAGGGCAATTATAAAATATTGAGTGCCGTTTTGACCAACAAACACTTTGAGACATTCTCAGTTCAAGACCTTAAAAATCTATTGCACACTGTCAAAGACACGCTAAAAAAATACGAAATTAAATCGTTACGAATCTCGAAACCCGGCGATATGCTAGAAGATTTCAGTCACTCCTTTATTACAGAAATACTTGAAGAATGTTTGAATGAATGCCATTGCTCTATAACTATTTGTCGCGGGAGTGTAACTATCCCAGACGAAGAAATACGACAAGAAATCATATCAGAATATCACGAAAGTTTAGTGGGAGGACATAAAGGCGTTACCAAGACGTACAAACGCATTCGCGAACGATTTTACTGGCCCAATCTTAAAGACGAAGTTACAGAATTTGTGAGGACCTGTCCTGATTGCCAACAACGGAAATTAACTCGAATAAAGACCCGAGAACCCATGATAATCACAGATACCCCGTCGGACCCTTTTTATAAAATCTCAATCGATACCGTAGGACCATTACCTATAACACCTAGTGGAAATCGCCATATTTTAACAGTCCAAGATAATCTTACTAAATATTGTATCGCTATACCCATTCCAAACATAAAGGCCGAAACAATAGCGGATGCCCTAGCTCGAAATGTCATAATACATTTCGGTACACCAAGAGTCATCCTAAGCGATCAAGGTAGATCATTCGTCGGACAAGTATTCAACAACTTGTCAAAAATCTTTAAAATAAAACACCTTACGACATCCAGTTATCATCCTCAAACTAATGGCTCTCTAGAGCGAAGTCATATCGTGCTCGCGGAATTCATAAAACATTATATTGACAAATACGACGATTGGGATAAACTCGTCCCCTTCGCGATGTTTTCATATAACACGTCCGTTCACGAATCAACCAAATTTACGCCATTTGAACTAATATACGGTAAACCTGCTCGAATTCCCAGTTCATTCCCCTCTTCTGATAAGATTGAAACTTATGGTGACTATTTATGCGACCTCACATCCCGTTTAGAAGAAATGCGTCAACTCGCATCTAAGTCCCTCATTAAATCAAAACATCGCTCAAAACACTACTACGATAAGAAAGTACATGTAGAAGAGTTCAAAACTGGAGATATGGTATATGCACTAAAGGAGCCTAAGCGAGGCAAGTTCGATAGTTGTTACATAGGACCATATCGAATCACCGAAATTCTCGACAAACATAACGCTATATTAGAAACTCCTAGTGGAAAGCGTATTTTGAAACACTTAGATAAACTGAAATTGAGGAAAACACGAAGAAACACTAACGATGTCGCGGAAACATGAGAGACACTTTTTGTCCAATGGAAAGCTACGACTCCCAAATATCCTTTATACACGAAGATTATAACCCTCAACGAAGCAGGGAGGTATGTGTTCTGCGCCCCGAGGAAAAATAACATGTACTTCGAGTATCTCTCGCTGTTGAAATGCACTTGACTTTTGACCGCACATACTAAGACAGGTCATAAAATTGAATTTTTATTACCTCCCGAAGAAAAAAAAGGGGCCAGAGAACGAAAACCTAGACAAGATATGAAAAAGGTCACCGAACTCCATGGCCATTTTTGAGAAAACCCCTCTACTTCTGTAATAAATGCATGGTTTATAAAAGCAACAAATTTTGATTAAACGATCATTCTCATTACCAGTACATAACTTGCTACATCGCTAAGCATCTTTAAAAATAAAATTTTGTGAAGTTAAAACAAGTTCCAATATATAAAAAAAAATATATATATATATATAAGAAAGAAAATTTTATAAGCTATCAAGTGACTAAACAAAGTGAATCAACCAATCATTAAGCGAAATTATCGAAATTAAATCACGAATCCCCAAGTTCTTACGCAACAAGGTATTTATCAACCATATTTACAAAACATTTGAATATTATTAACATCTAAAGTAACGTTGCATTGATAGCTAATACTTCGACTCAAAACAAAATAAAAAAAAAAGGGGAAATTATATATATATATATCCTTATATATATTCCACATACTTTCACAAAAGGGCATGCGTATATATATATACGCCATAAAACAATATATATACCAATGTATATCATAAACAAATACAAATTTAACTTACCGCTACTAAAGAAGATACACAAATACTTATCTTTACAATTTTCTTCTAGAAATAATGTGTTTGCCTAAGGTCTTCATATTACTCCTTGCATATGGATTCGGCATAGTATGGGCTTCACCAATGTATGAAATTCAGGAAATTGCGAACAAGGCCGGCATCTACTACGAACCGATGCACGAAGTTCATTTCACTCGGACCGAATGGCGACTCACGACCTTCATAGATCTGAAGCCATTCGAAAACTATCAACCGACATTTTCCGAAGTGACAGTTATGGAACATGCCTGTCGGCCTTACCTGGGAGATCGATGCAAGTCACTCATTAATAAGGAGGATCTTATACTAAAAAGTACTCTTATCAATAAATATTTCCTCTACATACGGAAACAAAAGGGCATCGAGCCAATCACGGGTAAACGAAGTGTTCCCTTTGGTTTCATCGGAACAATCAGCAAAAGCCTATTCGGGACCCTAACCACAGACGACGCCGAGTATTTCAACGCCGAGATCGATAAGCTATACCAAGACCAAAAGAAAATAGCTATACTCACACAAAAACAGACGCACATCGTAAAATCAGAATTACATGACATCACCGAACAATTAAACAAATTGGAAGGAGCGCATAATAGAACATGGACAAACTTAGCAGAAATGTTCCACAATGCAACAGATGTAATGATGTATACGCAGGGGCTAATGGAATGGCGAAATAGTATAGGCAATATTGCCGAAACATATCTTGAGAGTTTACGAGCTATCGTAAATGCAATTCATTTCATCAAATTGGGACTTCTCCATCCAGAACTCTTAAACCCGGTTACATTGGATATCATAGTCAAAAGCTTCACGGAATCTCATCATCGATATTTGTTTCCAATCCCACTCGACGAAATCCACTCCGGTACCCTGTCAAAAATTTCCCGTTTATCAGCCTCTTACCACAATCAAAAGATAATCATAGTAATAAGCATTCCCTTATTAGAACCAACGAAATTTTTCCTTTATAAACTCCATCCTTGTCCAATTCCACAATTAATAGGAAACAATAGTCAAGGAGCAGCATACGTACAGCCTAGAGCCTCGCATATACTTATCTCCAGAGAAACGGACAAATACGCACTCATACCAGAAAACGACCCTCCCAGATGTCAACATCTTCGCAACTACCAAATTTGCACGCCTAGCTACCCTATATTTGAAGTGTCAGCACACCAGAATTGCGAATTAATGCTTCTAACGGACGGAGGACATCAATCATACGAAGACTGTGAAATAAGGATCGTAAGAAAACAAACACCCTACTGGAAACAATTGGACACCATGTCTGGATGGCTGTTCTCATTGCCACAACCAGAAAGAATACAGATCCTGTGCGATTATGAAGCATCCATTGTCATCGAAATAAAACAAACAGGCATCTTGAAATTAAAACCAGGATGCATCGCCAAGACACACTACGTGACGATCTCGGGAACCCAAACACTGGAAGGAACCATCCGAGAAGCATATATACCGATATCAAATCTCAACGTAAACCGGCTTATTCCTAATGTGTCACTCTACAAACCATTACAAGACGTCGACTTTTCAAGTTTTACGCCTTCGGTCATATCTCGAAATTCAGCCGGAACCCCGACCTTCGACACTACTGTAAAGGAGATAGAACAAGAACTTTTGGAAATCGCTTCACATGAACGAGAACAACAAGGACAGACATCATACACTATGATGACCATCTATGGAGAAGCTCTTCTAACCATTGGGTTACTGACCTACATTTTACGAGGATACTTCGCCCATGCCTGCTACAAAATAGTCAACATCTGTCGAACCCCTCCACACTCCGACAACGATGAAGAAGGCAATACATACGAAAAAGAAGACGAGCCACAACCAGCCAACCGACCCGTAGCAGCCTACGACGTTCCCCCTAGCACCCCCCGACCCGTATTCATTCATGAAGTCTCAACTCAAACGCAAGTTTAAAGCAATTAATTTTCTTTTTGTTATCTCCCCTTATTTTGTGTATGTAACAGAACCCATACAATGCTTCGTTCCTAGATATTAATTTAACAAGTTATACTAACCATAGAATTTAGAATCGTTTTATGCATATCGAATGAAATATCAGATTTCTAAATTTAGATTCAACAATGAATGGATAAATTCACAATCCCTACTACCTTTTTCCTACAGAATCATACTTTCGTGGTTTTTAATAAAACTCCTAGCAAAGGCATTTGAACAAACAAACTGAATTGCAGACGCAAAATACGAGCGTTGTCTAAACAATTCTTGAAGATTAAGTATAATAGAGAATATATATATATATATATATATATTCATCTATATCTGAAGCAATTAAATCATATCATCTAAAGAAAAAAAAAAAAAAAAAAAAAAAAAAAAAAATAATAATAATAAAAAAAAAAAAAACTCATCGCATTATTTGATGCCGTCTAAAGCTAAAAGAGAAAGAAAAGTACGAACTAATTCGTACTATAATCAAGAACAAAAATCACATCCCGCTCCTAATACCTTCTCCCTATTCCAAATGCAAACTATTCAAAGAACAGGAAAAAGAAAATTCATAAACTCTACCATTTATGCACATTTTTTTATTTTTAATATTCAATATGCATAAATCGGCAGTCATCGAGGACGATGACTAATTTAAGTGGGGAGGTGTCACAACCGACGATATTTTCTTTATCTTCCTTTTCTCTTTTAAATAAGCCGAAATATTATTTTGACCGACTAACTCTAATTTAATTCCTAAAGATGCGATAAGAAGCTTAGCGATAAGCGGACCACCGTATGCGTCACCCACTTCATCCGAGCGCGTGTCGTATTAGACCATAAGCATATTTTCCCAAAATACGTAAAATTCAATGATCAGTTTCCATGACCCGAGTCATAGCCATCACCCCAGCACGTTCTTAGAACACGCAAGTAAACAGCTACATTTTTTTTTTACGTTTTCCCTAACTTCAAAGCTAAAAACGCCGAGGCGGATCCCCTTTTGACCCCGAATTAAGAAATCCACTGCAATGACCAAATTCACTCCCAATTAATGCGCAAAAGACGCCCTGTAATCACTGGTTTTCGTACTATATAAACCCATGATTTTCCGAAGACCAGCACTCTCCGTTCCGCACTTCGAGTCGCGATTGTACTGTTTGCAGTAGTCCGGTTTGTCAGACATTTCACTATTGTACTTTTCACTTTTTAAACTCTATTTCGAATTGAACTTAAAAGATAAATCCAAAAGCAAGTAACTAATTAAAATCGTATTCAAGTCTCTTTTACCCTCGGGTCCTCAACGAGAGTACGACTGCGACACAAAAGAAGTAACTACAATTGTATCAATAATATTGACACCTCTTCGGTAAGATACCAAATATATAAATATATATATATCTATAACCAAGTTTGTATTAATCATTAAACAAAGATTAACCTATTACTAAATAGAGAATCCTAGATCCCTCTATCTATTCTTATTGTATTTCTACTAACATTTTATTTACATTAAAAACGAGCATAAAGAATTTCCGTATTACCATTATTCACTGATACCTTTCCCGAGTTATAACTAAACCAAAGCAAGATCTCTCGAGATTTATCGGCATTTACCCACCACACTCTAGAGAGTGTATCTATATCTACGCATATGTATAATACCGGAGGAAAAGCCTATAGAGCATAGCGTTTACCGCTCGACGTTACTGTTCTGATCCTTTTCATCACGCCTTCGGATGTTACAGTCTCAATTCTGAAACGAAGAGCCGCGATAGCGGCTCGACGCCAATTAACGTATTAAAATAAAAGCCAGCGTGAGCACTGTCGCCTTCTTATACACTCGACTATGATCGTTTCTAGACTTTCTTTATCTATACTCCAAAATATGTCGTGTCGGAATCATTTCTATTCCGATACATCACTATACTCAATTAATTTTAAAAATTCTCTATGGCAAAATATCTCTATTCTGACGGATCTTAATTCCGACACATCTCTGTTCCAAAATATTTCTCTTCCGATACTTCTCTATTCCGGCACATCTCTATTCGTGCAAAAACAATTAAAAATCAAAGTGATAATATTCGGTAATATTCGAGCACTTTGATCACTCATGGTCACGAACTCGTTAAGAACCTCAGCCGGAATCTTTTTTTCAATCCATTTTTTATCGTTTGGAATCTTTTTTTGTTTCCGAATTTCGGTTCATATTAATTTTTTTTATTCCTGTTCATGTTGTGTACAACAACTGTATTTTAAATTAAATGAATGACTTTTTGAATTATTATAATTGAATGAGTTAAACAGATGGTATTGTGATCGATTTTTGCTAGGCTTTTTGGGAAAAAATATGGAAACGGAGGTAAACAAATGTAGTTGTCCAGGTTTTTTCATCCGGGGGGTCATTCTATCTACTTACCAAAAAGTTACGACCGTCACTCTTACCAAAAGTCTAAACTAGATCAAAGACAGTGGTCCGCGATCTTTATAACCCCACGTCTGTTGCTCTTACCAAAAGTCAAAACTGATTCAAAAGATATATTGATCAGCTGCCATATCTACGACAGACCTTGAATATCAACAAAATTTTTACCAGTTTACTAGTATTACTAGACAGCAAATGCGAAAAAAAGATTAATCATAAAAAATGTGTGCAAGAAAATGCTGAATTTCTCAGTGCAACGAAAAAATAACATATTAATATTTTCAATACGCTTCAAACTACAGAGTTCTAATTAGTAACGATCGAAAGAAAAAAATGGATAAACCCGCAACATCTTCCAAAATACTGTAATTAATAATTATTCGTAGTAATTAATAATTATTAGTGACAGAATTTTCAAAAATTTACGAAAACAGGTGGAATCATGGTACGTCCTATAAAAGTGTTTTATAGAGACTTGCTTATCTTGGACAGGTACATATAGCTTGTAAATGTACTTGTCTCGAGGTGCTATACCAGGACTCTCAATTAATAGTTATTGTTCTTTTCTTTTTAAAATCGTGATAATTCTTATATATCTATATTCTTTTAATTACGAGGGTCAAAGGATCGAATTCGTACTCTGAGGATTAAAATCATTTGCATTTGCCATTTCGTATTAGATCTCCTGATTTTACAAGAGCTCTGCTTTCCACAGTCGAAACTCATTCTATAACTTTAACTCTCTGCTTTTACTCTCGTTTCGCATCTTCCTTTCATTCCCCATTTTCATTCCCGCCGCTTTTTCAACCAGTAATACTCATCACAACCTCCCGTTTAATGAACAATTTATTTTACACCCCGCGACCATAAGGGAGCTTTTCACGGTTAAATGCACTCTAATTAATTTCAAAAGGCTGTATACGTTTGGCTGAACATTTCGCTTCATTTCGTGATTAACGTGGCTTCGGAGAAACGAATTTTGTTTAATATCGATAACGATTTTTTCCATTTTTACAAATTTTACAAATCGCTTTTATTTATTATTTGCCCCATTCATGTGGTTTCGAAATGTCAATCCTTTTTTTACTTGTTATAGAAATTCATTATATTTAAAAGTTTACAAAAGACTAAGTAAGTGTTGAATAGAATAAAAATCTAAAATGTCAAAATAAAAAATTATTTTATATGAATTTATTTTGCAAAATAAAATTTATTGACGAAGTGTTTGGAAAAAATGTCTTCCCCCATTAACTTTCCTCCAATATGCTTTGAAAATACGTGAAGTTCTGCAATGAAGACATTAAAGCTGAACTGAAATTCCCAGTGTAAAAAAATGGCTATAAACGAAATGATCATCGGTTCGGGAAAAATCAACTGAATGTAAAAAAAAAAGTTAAACTTCTCTAATTTGCCTTATGCGAGTTAGGATAAAAATCATCGGTCAAAAATAGCCCTGAAAATAATTACTTGTCTTTATCTCTACGCGGTATAAAATCCCTTGTCGCTATTTTTCAACGGGAAATATTTTCCTGCCCAGATGAATTAATATTTGTGTCACGCGTTTTTCAATTGTTTTCTAGATTCGAATGTTCCGAGGATTTTGCGAAGTAGAGGAGAAAGCGCGATGAGAATAGAGAAAAAGAGAAAAATTGAAGGGAAGGAGAATTGAAGGTAATCTTTAGGTCGTGGCAATCCGAAGTGACGGATATACGATATCGTTGAATTTTCTTTCGCGGTTTTTCTCGCAAAATCTATTCTTACCCGTAGATTCACGAAGAATTTCTTGGTCGCTCATCCGGGTGCAGATACAGATAAATATTTATGGGATACAATCACAACGAAGCCCATTTCTAGCTAGTGGCAAGAGTGCGAAGTAGTTCGAGCGAAAATTCGATTACCCTGGTTTACAATTTCTTTTGAAAGCTTCCAGGCGTTGGGAATCCTCTCTTTTTCGCATTTTATCACAGTTCTGTGACCGTGATTGCGTTTCTAATCGTGATTACCGTTTTTTTATATAACCCACACTCACACATGACAACAATGTAACGAATTGCATTATGCGCAGTCGTAAGATAAAAGAAAAATATTCACCCTTCAGAAATTTTCATATCCATACAACGATATCATTAAAGAAGAATGACAAAGAGAAATAACAATAAAAAAAACTTTTAATGCATTTTCTCGGCGTCCGATGGAACATGCAACTCTATCCCAATTTTTTCTCTATAGATCCTTCATACGCTTTGTAATATCGAAGGGAATTGTATTACCTGATAAAATGGATGGTTGGATCCTTTTTATTCTACGATCCATTTTATCCATCCCGGATCGGATGGGAAATAGTGTAGAAGCCCTCGAAAACATGCATACTTAAATTGGACCAGGAAGCGAGGTTGCTCTTTTGTTCTTCATATCACGATCGTTTTGGATTACATGAGATGGCTGTACATGATATTTCAACTTTGTTCCTGTGCGGATCAAGTGAAAGATCGCTTTATAGATTCCCCCTCTATTTTCGTAACAGGATAACAATTCCCAATCGATATTTGTAATTAAAACGTTGAAGAAAATACGAAAACGCATCATATAATGAAATATTTATGTCCCTGATCTATAATTTTGTAAATTATTGATGGAATCCTAAAATTTATCAACGTTCGACAATTCAGGAGATTAATTTCAAGCTTTTACACTCACTCTTTTTGTTTGAAGAGTTTATTATTAATATTTATTTTATCGTCTCTATTCAATCGAAAATTATTAAAAATATATATCGTTTATTTGGTGATAATCAGATTCATGAAAATTTGTACTCGAAAAATCAATGTTTCTTGAAGAACATAACGTCAGATTGTGAAATTATCTTATTCGTAAAAAAGTCTACAAAATCTCATAACTTGCGAGCTCTACTTACTTTTTCGCCGTAATTGCTCTCCTCGTAAATAATGGAAACGTAACTCCATCCCATTTCAAGAACGATGTCGACCATAGCCTTGACTTGATAGTGATCACTGGGTATGGTACGTGTAAAATACTCGAACCGCATTTTGTTGGAGAGTTCCGGGCTCGTGGAGAAGAACGAGACCTGAAAAAAATCCAACAAAAAATTCTCGATAGATTTATGGAGTATTGATCGTAAGATAGTGCTAAAGTGCAAGAAAGAAATAGTCCACAGTCATTAGATGTGGGGAAGTATGTGAGAAAAGAAACGAAAATGAACCTGAGGTTCGTGGAAAGCTTTTTGCCGAATAGTCATCCAAATGGCGACCGATCGATGCGTAACGGTTAAGTGAGCAGCAAAGATTTTCGTATCTCGTAATATACATACGATGCTCACGAAGCTCACGGAAATCTCAAGAGATTGAAAAAGGCCTGCTGACGCTTTTCGCTGCTTCGAGAAAGATCAGATATATATTTATGTGCATATACGTAGATAGTTTTGTCGCTGAATACGTCTCGGATGTGTATTTACACAAGAGAAAACTTCCAGAAATCGGATTTTCTCAGAATGGGTTCTTCCAAGGGTTAAATAAAAACTATTCAAGCAAGGAAAAAATCCTTTCGTCAATACCTAAATTATATCATTCCTTATATATAGATTCAGGTTTTATATTTACTTTTATTTTTATTTTTGGAGTACTAAAAAAGCTTTTCCAATACATCAATTTCCCATCAAGCATAAACATAGCAAGCAAATAGTCGATTTTCAAGAGCTCAAGTTCTCAAGTAATAATTCTCAAAAGTTCTGTTAGTAAAAGAAGCGGAATATTACTTTTAGATCGAATGGGCAAGAACTGAGAAAACTTTAAAGCTTCATCATTGTTCATTGACCAATGCCCCAAAAATTATACAAATATTATGTTCGAAAATTGACATTTGGAAATGAGCCACCCTATCGTGAGATCATGGTTCATTAGCTCGATGTTTTATTTTATACCCTAAATGTACTTTAGCATCGCCTTCATCACAGTCTTCTTTCGCAGACTCACCCTCGCTTCATAAACTAGCATGAAACGTTACGATACCATGACGACTTACATATATATAGATCTTACCACAGACGGTACCATTTTTAGTGCCATTTTTTGCGTGGGGGGTGTTTGTTTTATATATACACATAAATACAGTAAAATTGCCTTCTAAGAATAGAGTATAACTATTTTACGAGTGCTCCAAGACGTTCGATATGTTCAGGGTGCTGTAGCAAAGGTCGTTTTGGGGGAACGTCACGTAATATCTGTATAAGAAAACGTATATGGACAGAACACAGATACACATCCCATCTAAAATCCAAGTGTACGCAACCAAACGTAATTTATGTAAAAAAAAAGAATTAATAAAATACCATCGTTAATTAAAAATCATCTAGCGTACCGAAGAAAAAATAATCCTACTACTTTAAGCTCATTTTATGCCAAAATGTCTAGTGTTATGAAAAAGGTCCGAAGAACTCCTCCGAAAAAATACTCCACATTTAAAAATTTAAGGTGCTCAGAGCTTGCAGAAACGAATTTACGACAGAAAGTTTTGTTTTCCCAAGTTATATCACCATCCGGTGATTTTTTAGCCCGAAATATTTTCAAACAGTGCCCAAATTATTGAGAAAAAAATATTTAAATAACAATTCGTTTGAAAATACTCAGCCAATTATTGTTTTTCGTCACGTTAAATGTACTTTGTTGTTTTTCAAATACTGACGAGTGTTTTCCAGAAATAAGGATGCAGAAAAACGAGCAGATTAATTTTCTATGACGAAAAAAATCGACTGGATCGATCAATTTGTAAATAAACCCTTGAAGTGTTTAAAGCACCCTTCAATTACCAGGTAGAGGCATTAATAGAGTTCAGAAATCTGCAAGACTGAATGTTAACAACGTATCTATCCCCATTTTAACAAACATGTATACATTCACCATTATATGCCGAAGTGCGACTTACACATGTGTATATATCCATTACGACATCGATCCAGAGGTTTGGGAGACGAGAAGTGGGATAAGTTGATGGAATGTTCTTCACGACTACAAGGATACAAGCTATTACTAATTAATTATTGGCAAGTGTCTCAAGGGAACAGTGGAAAATGCGTGTGCGAAAAGCTGACAGAATGATTGATAAAACGGGTCTCAATGACGTTTGGAATGCATAGGATTTCACCACAATTCTGGTGTGTGTATATATGTATACACGAAATAATCAGGGTTAGGACACATTCATCTATACAGTTGAACACGAAATTGCTTTCTCTGATGCGATAAATAATTCCATCAGAATAAGTACCCATTTATTATCCCAACGATCAATACAAACCGTTCCAGTTAAACTGAAAAAAGTTAAACACAAGCACTAGTTCTTAAATTCACTACGAAGATCAAAGTATTTCCACACAATCCTATTCGCAATCCGCTCAACTGACGTTTCATTTCTCATGATTTACCCTCAAGGAAACTGCGATATCCACAAACTTATACTCTCCTGTCTCTCTCCTTATCGCTTTCTCTGATTAAACTTATCTCAACGCCTCTATTTAACAAGGGGAAGAGAGAGACAGAAAAAAACGAAAATACCAAGAGGATTCAAGGGCCCAGTTCATCTCAATGAAAGAGTCATTATCTTGAGGGCAGAGAGCAAGTCGGAGTCAGAGAAGAGGCTCAAGAGGAACCGTGCCAAGAATAGGTATGCTTCCGGAGTTTCCTGCTGTCCAACCTAACTTTCCAACGGAAATCTTGTCCTCGTATACGATGACAGTTCTGAGACTGCAAATTTATTAGTAAATGGCTCCTCGTAATTGCTAAGATAAACGACTTCGAGGATGTCTCATTGAAATCGTGTTTCTTACTTCCGAGATCAAATTATGTGCCTTCAAAGAGCTTTATATCTGCTACTCGTTGTAAATCGTGTAGCATAAAATATTTTTCACGATTTAAGGTATACACCTCCATAAAAAAAAATTATATTTGAAATATATTTTGCATTATATAAAAAATATAGTCCGCACATATAAAAAATATATATTTTTATACGTTTTTATATACAAATATAAAAATAATATATATTTTTATTCATGATTTTGTCGATTTTCGTATATTAACTATTATACTATTACTACTGGTATTTTTGAAATACATTTATTATACATTGAAAATACTTTTTTCATATATTAAAAATATATTTTTTTATATTGAAAATAAATAATTTTATATTAAATAAAGTTTTTTTTACATACTTGTGTAAGTATTTTACAGACAAAAATGTGGAAAATGCTCTTGCCTCCGAGTGCATTCTGCACAAGATTCAACCTGAGAAATATGCTCCAAAAAATGTGCTCAAAACAGATTTTTTAACATGTTAAAAATGTATGTTCAGTGTGAGAAAGAAGTATTTTTAATATAAAAAAAATTTAACTTTCTTTGATATATAAAAAATGTATTGTAATTATACTAATAGTAGTAGTATAGTCTTGCCTTTGCCGTTTAAAAATATCTTTTTAATACTTGGCGTCAAGACGCTGCCGCGTCTCTAGATTCAGAGTACATTTTTAATATACCGAAATCGACAAAATCATCTATAAAAAAATACATCAATCATATATTTGTATATATGAAACGTATAAAAATATATATTCCGAATATATTTTTGATATGCGCGGAATATATTTTTTTATATAATGCGAAATATATTTTAAATATTGGGTTGGCAACTAAGTCTTGACTCACTTTTTTTAATCTCCCTTTTTTCATTCTAGAACATTCTAGAAAGTTTCCATAACTGGCAATTGCTAGAATGTTTTAGAAGCTTTCGCACGGTGGGTATAAAAGCCTGGCTGCGGACGTCTGCGGGAGTCTAATTCTCGACATGGACGAGCGCGCTATTTGAGGTGTAATATATTACGAGTTTCGGTGTGGCAGCAGTATGAGGCAGGCAACCACCAATATCAACGTTGCTCTCGGAGAGGCCACCGTAACACAATCGACAGTGAGCCGCTGGTTCCGTCGCTTCGCTTCCGGAGATCCGAGCCTGGAAGATCGAGAGCGCTCCGGTCGACCTATTGAATTGGAAGACGACGCCATATCAAAAGAGCTGAAGAAGCACCCAAATGCTACCACTCGAGAATTGGCATAGGCACTCGGCTATAGTCATACAGCGATCGAGAACCGGCTGCATACACTCGGCTATCGGCGAGTGCTGGCGAGATGGACACCTCATCAGTTGAGCGATGTCAATCGGGCTGCCCGAGTCTCTCCTCCTGCTCCTGCCAGTCGTTGCTCCTGCAGCCGAAACGCAAGGAATTTATTGGCAGTTTAGTGACTGGAGATGAGAGTTACATCCTCTACGAAAACAATGAACGGAAGGCCTATTGGCTGCTGCGCGAAATAGAACTGCCAGCTCAGCCCAAACCAGAGACCCACGGACGAAAGGTTTTGCTGTGTTGCTGGTGGGATGCACGCGGAATGATATATTATGAACTACTCCCTGGACAACAGATGGTGACCGCCAACGTATATGTCGAGCAGCTTCGCAAATTGGCTGCTGCAATGCAAGCAAAGAGGAGAAGAGTGACAAAGGTGCACTTATTGTACGAAAACGCTCGGCCCCACGTTGCTTCAATCACTCGCCAGCTACTGGAAGAGTTTGGTTGGACCACGGTTCCACACCCGCCGTACTCCCCAGATTGGGCACCTTCGGATTATCACCTGTTCCGAGGCCTTAAAACTTTCCTGCGTGATCAACGCTTCAGAGACTTCGACCATGTCGAAAACGCAATCTCGGAATTTATCGAGCAGCAACCCGCTAAGTTTCGGGAGCGCGGCATTCAGTCCTTGCCCATTAGATGGACGCAAGTCATAGACACGGCTGGTGATTATATTGTAGATTGACATGTTTAAATAAAGAACAAAATTCTAAATATATCTGTGTATTTGAAGTGAGTCAGAACTTAATTGCCAACCCAATATAATTTTTTTCCGTGGGGATATAAACGGCGAAATCACCACTGCAATTGCAGTTCAAATTTGGTTAGTCTAGAGCGATATTTTCTTCGACTTTCAAAGTACATCCATTTTTGTGAAAATGAATATATCGGGGAAAATAAAAAATCATTTTCTTCGTTTTTTCACGAGCAATCGAGTTTTTAGTTAAACGATTTTTTCGGTGTTTTTAGCTCAGAATACAAGCTACTGAAAAAAATATTAAAAATGAAAAATAAGTCGATATTTTGGACAGAAAAATGACTGTGGTTCTTTTTATATTTCGACTCCGTAGGATGTTCATTCCATTTGAATTGAAAAATCTCCTTAAAAATAGCATTCGTTTAGCATTCTATTCATTTTCTTTTGTCGATTTTCAAAATTGACTTAATCCAAATCTTGGAAATTGCTTAAAACTTTTGGAAAATGAAGCACGTGATAAATCGAAATCAATATTCAAAAACTATAATGGATTCTACTCGTTACGTCTTTTGTATCATATTAGGACTAGGACGCTCTTAGGAAACCTCCCAAGTGCCTCGACTATGAGATCTAGAGATTTCCTGATTTAAAGAACAATGCAAAAGAGATGCGCAGCCAATGGTAAAAGACGAGTTGCCAAAGGGAGATTTCTTTGTTGAGTATTTTTCCTCATCGTTAAAGATTTGCACGCACGTCAGCTTTTCGTTGACTTTTGTTATCAAGAAGCAAAGCAGATGCTTTGCCATCGATCTTTTTGTTCCTGTTTTCCGAGGAATGAAGCAAGTCGAAGCATTGAAAAGATTTCGACGTTAATATCTCAGGCTCTTTTTCTTCTTTATTCATTTTTTTTATTCTTGAAATGTAAAAATCCTCAAAAAATAAAGAAATGTTGCACGAATAACCGTCTTTGAACATCTCTCATAAAGCTTTTTGATGAGAAGTCATAGTTCAAACAAAGAACAATGTATTTTTATCAGAATTATGATAATTTTACGAATTATAATAAAACAAATCGAATTAACGATATGTTTCTCCTATTTCGTGAAGTAAATCTTTATTTACATTTTTTGATATACGGAGCCTGTTTTATGACGAGACACAATGATAATTGTGTGTTTGAAATGTCACTCCTCACGAATTCATTAATTAATGGCAGTTTGAACTTTTGAATATAACGTCGAAGGACAGAAATCTCAGAAGACTTTTTTTCGCAATACGAAAAAAAGTTTTCTTTTTAGTCGATGATATGATCCATAAAACGGGTGAAAACAAAGAAAGTTTAAGCCGAATCCGAATCAGAGCAGAAAAATTCGGCCGAAGCCAAACAAACAGAGAAAAGCTTCTATACACCCGTTGGAGTACCGAAGGAACGAAATACACATGCATCTATGTTGTGTACAGTATGAACGTTACGTGCATGCCTCGGGGGACAGAAAAAAAGAAAATGTTATAAGCAGGATAAAAAACCTTCGGGCGATAGATTTTTTTTTGTTCTGATGTTTCCTTTCTTCTACAGATGTTCGTGAAAATTTACCTTCTTTTCGTTTTGTTTAATGACAATATCAGGGTTCGAATGAATAGTGATGAAAGAAATTAGAAATAAAGAAAGAAATAAATGTAACACGTGGTTTTAGAATAACTTATCTGTCTTCTGTAGAATCATTAAAAATTCAAAGAATTCATTTTTCTATGAGGTGATTAAAACACCCTTTCTTGCGTTCCTCCATTATAGCCCTCGTAACATCGTTCCTATAAAGATCAAACCCTGATTTTTTTACCTGTTTTTAAATAATGTTAAAGTTTCGAAGGGTTGTTTGGAGCTCTCATCCCTTATGGAACAATGTTCTCTACCGAGATTTAAACAACCCTAACTTCCAATTTCCCTATTGAACCCTTCAAATATTGAATTTCCGATCAAGCTAAAGTTCCAATTTCGCATTCTGTTTACAAATTATAATCACGCTTCGAAGTTATTTTGAACTCTTGTATTTTTTGAAAAAAAATGTTCTTTCAAGGATGTATGAATAACAGCCCCTATTTTTGACATCTTCCTATTGAGAGCCTTGAAGAGTTAAATTTCCGGTCAATGTGAACCCTCGAATTTCTCATCTGCTTTTCTTACGCTTTGAAGGGTTGTTTTGCACTCTCATCCTCCAGTGACGGGAATAAGCACGAACAATCTCAAAATTTCTCGGATCGTTCGACCGACCTGAGTTTCCTCGACCAGTGGTTTCGAGGGCAAAGTACTCACGGTACTCTCGCACGCACCCTACTTCCAGACACGCTAGAATTTCTCCCCTTCAACATTCCTCGCGACGATCTCAGTTCTTTTCTCGTATTCTCGTCCTTCGGTGTTCGCGCTTTTATCCCTTGTGGCTTTACCCAATTGCGGTTACTTCGGTATATCGGTATAAAAAGATAAAAATATATGGAGTTTGTCGCTACAAGCTGATACCACGTTGGCTAACTTTTCTTTCTTCCTCTCTCTTTTTCCTCGACATACATAGAAAGCCCCAGGAGATGAATCCTTTTCGACTCTTCGTCGCTAGAGCCTTGTCCTCTTAATATTTGGTGAAAATGAAAATAGCACGTATCACAACCCTTATATTCCACCCTTCACCCAATAAATTCGTATATTTACATGACATTGAGTCACAAACGTTGACGTCATATAATCCTACGCAATAGACATAATACAAGCTTGTAAGATGGTATTGCCTATGCTTGGAACACCTTACTAATAATTATTTATTTCATAAATGTCACTAAAACGAGCGCCTGGCAACATCGTTTTCATTTGAGAAGGATCTAGACACCTAAATATAACCAACCTCCCTAAGGGGTTTCGTATACATATCGTAAGCTTGTACAAAGCCTCCTATAAACTGTACGTCCAACTAATATTCTTTAGAATGATAATAGCTCCCGTCTTCAACGAATTAATGAGAATTGAATCATGATATACCCGTTCCCACGTGTCATAGTAAAATCTGCCTTCACAGGAGCTTACTCAGGATCTCAAAGACAAAAATATAGAGATAATAAATGTTGCCTTAGAAGGAAAATCGTAATCTTTGAAACCATCTCTGAGATTGCTAAAGTTTGGGAAATTCTATAAAACTTGAAGAAAAAATTGTACTTTAAAGTTTTCTGTGAATTTGCATTAATTTTGTGCTAGAAATATCGTTCTCAGTAAACATTTTTTACAAATTTTTTCGTCGGGAATAAGTTGACCGAAAAATTGCACTGTCTTTTGAAAAAAACTGACCCAGAAACATGATTTTTGGTATCAAGACAACGATCTGTAACAAATGATCATTCAGAACTTTGAAAATCTGCAAAAAATGTTTGAACTGGAGTCCACCAACTCTCCATGAAAAATGTGCGTCTAAAGATGTGAGAGAATTTTCTCATTTTTTCAACCTTATCTTGAAACACGTTCTTTTATACCGTTATGAAATCTATGGCCCTCTATTATGGTTCGTCTACTTATTCGTTGGAAAAAATGACCTGTCCGAAAGTTTGCCCTCTGTCACCTATATATGTCACCCGCAATCTGTGCTCCCCCAACTCGATAAAATCGCCTAGATTACATAAACGATAAAAAGTTTTTGTTGGGACCTAGCAGGAAATAGGCTTGTAGCAAGAAGACATTACGAAAATGGTTTACACAATCCTAAATAGAAAAATAGTGCGTGGGACTTTGCATGACAATTTCCGTCAATTAAAAACGATTAATTTTCATTCCCTATTTTTGTTTTAATAACACGAACGTTTCTGCAAAAGTTACCTAGATAATAAATACACAAACGTCTCCATTTCATTAATAATTAATAAATAATTGATTACAAATTAAAAAGTTAAAGGAAGAAATCAAACGAGTAGTTCGTTCTCTTGGATGATGTTGAATAAATTTGCTCACAGTTTCTAAATTGTCTTGGATTCGTGGTTGTATGATTTAATACAAAAACCGGAAACAAATTTTATTAGACTTACAAGGAACATCACTTTGGTGTCCCCCTTCGATGTTATTGAAACTCCTGTATATGAAAGAGCATTAGAAACTAAGAGATACATATTTTTTTTTTTATCGGCGGAAAAGGGGTGGATCCATTTGAATGAAATGGGTTCTATTTTTAGAACAACATGAAAATAAAGTTCACGCGTTTTTTGTATTTTTTTCAAAATAGCAACCTTAACGGGTAAAACCACTGTAGAATTTTCGAAAAATCGATTTTTTTTATTGGCTTAAAATATTCTTTGAACCTTCTTGAATATGAGGCAAAAAGATTTATACCTGAAAAAAAAAATTTTCATTGAAATTTCGGGCTCTTTCCCGAGCGCGTCGGTCATTTCAGTACTACGTTTCAAAACTTTAAACGCGTTTTTCTCGAAGCACGATTTTTTAAAACGGCACGCAGCATAACTCCAACAATTTTCATTCTTTTCATTTCAATTTTTGACAATATCTTAAAAATAACATTTCGAAGCGAAATATGTACGGAATTTTCAATAAGTTCATTTAAACATTTTTTATCAACAAATAATTACCCCTTTTTTCTATCGAAAATTGAACCTCTTCATTCAAACACTCGCCAATAATACAAAAATGAATATTTTCAAAATCCCCTACTTACTTCACTAGCTATGAGGGTCTAGATTAAGTGTTTTTTTTTTTTATTCCAGATCAACAATTGCACCAGTTGCACTGCGTGCCGCAGAGCGCCTCGAATTCAACAAGCCTCGCGGGAATAACTCTGGTGTCGCCATTTTTAAATATTTTTCAATCATAATTTTTTGTTCAACAGTTAAATATATGATTAATAACTCTCCCGAATATTATTATTCTATTATCTTTCCTTCCACCCGAAAAAAATTGTCAAAAGAAGGCATTTTTTGAGGCCGTTACAGTGGTTTTAACCCTTAACAGGATAAACTACCCCCACTTCAATTTCCTTACCGTACTTCTTTTTTTTCTGTTTGGAATGTCTCTGCTGATTCAAAATATTTCTACAAACTCCCTTTCTACTTCCCCTCCATCAAAAATACGAATTTTATGATTGTAGGCGGATATGCATGTGTGCATTAACCTCAATAGGGGCGAAGACAGAGAGCTACACCTTACTCTCTACTATTCCAATGTTTATGGGAAACTTGTATGCTACGCGTATACGAATAGGTACTCTGCTGATCTGCTATTAGTGATGCCATACAACACTTTTTTAAATTTCAAGAAAAAAATATAGGTGTGGAAATGCGATTACGGTATTTGTATTAGATAAGAATGTTATCAAGTAGTCATCTCCTAATGTTCATGATCACCTAATGTTTTTATTGGCATTCTGATACTCGCGATAGACAGTTAAAATTGGTACAGAAATTCTTGGTAAGTTTCCGACCTAGGGGCTGTAGGGGTGGAAAATGAAGAGTGTTATCGAGAGCCCCCACTCTCTGTTTTTTTATTTCACAATCGCGTGTGGTTTTAAGTGTTTACGCATGCGCACCATATATGGATATATGTATGCTTAAAAATATACATACATGTTTGACGTATATAAAGATAAAATTGACATATGACATTCTTAAATTTTTAATTGATAAATGTACAGAATGCTGCAACTTATTTTTGTATTCGGTTTCGGTATGCATCGACCAACGCAGTTCGGAAAAGAGAAAAACGTTCACACATAAACGTGATAATCCCTAGGCCGAGAGTCCCGCCGGATTGACCGTCATAAAAAAATGCTCTTGCAAACTCTTTTCTTAATCCCGTTATATTTAGTATACTTTAATTTGTCGTTCGGGCATCCTTCCGAAAGCCGAAACACATTTTTTATTATTTTAACGGGACAGACCTAGTTAGAATTTTCGAAAAATCGATTTTTTTTTATTTAATTTTCAAAAAGTAGAATCTCTTACGAACATTTTCCGCTCAGGTAAATGTAAATCGGACCATTATTCGCCGAAATACAAGACTTTGTAGCACGTCGTGTCTGAGCCATGCAAACCGTACTCAAAACTTTAAATGCGTTTTTCTCGAAACCATGTTTTTGAAGTCGGTGATCACTGTAGCTCGAGAACGGCTTTACCGATCGGGTTGAAATTTATATCACTTCTTCTATACATGGTAGTCCTCCATATGAACGAAGGATTTTTTTTTTGGATAATTATTTTTATTTTTAATAGCAAAAAATGGAACTGATATTTTGGTCAAAAAAACACTTTTGACTTTTAACGGCCGCCATTTTGTGAAAAATGGAAATTTTTCAAAACCCTTCGTTCAACCGGAGCATTATATCATTAACTAAAAATCCCCTCCGTTTTTTTTGTTTCAGATGAGCCGTTGCAGCGTGAGCTTGATCACCGCAAACCGTGTTTTTTTTTGCAGCGTCCTCGGCAATTGACGGTCACCAGCTTATTTCGATATGTATTGCGTTGAAAAAATTGCAACATATACATTACATATGTATCTTTTAAACGGAAGAACTTTTGTTGTGAATTATTCTATCGTTTGACCAAAAAAAAATCGGAAAAAAAGGCCTTTTTTTTGACGTTCCAACTAGGTCTGTCCCGTTAAGTCGCGACATCTGGTCCGGCACAAACTTCGACGAATTTTACATTTCCCAGCACATTTTGGTAGTATGTAGCAAAAGGTTTTTCTAATCTTTCCCACTTTTGTAACGCCTCCCTCCCTTTTTTCTGTTTTCTCCAAATCCGTTTTTCACTCCCTCCAACAGTAAGAAGTTCATGAAAGTTTGTAAGCTTCACACCGTGCAACACTCCGCGAAATTGTAATTCATCATTCCCTTCGCGTCACTAACTTTTGTCTTCTCTAAAATTCTTTTATATCAATCTTGTGTATAAGATTTGTTAAGTTGAAATAAATAATAGTAGGTTGTAATAAACAGCCTCATTTTATTTACAAAACCAAAAAATCCTATATCCCGTTAGTTCGCGTTGTAGGCGTTGGCGTAATCGAGCGCGAACACTTTGCGTAATAGCAATCTTTTTGACGCCCGAATTATTTATATTATATATTTACGAATAACAAATAATCAAAAATTATACTTAACCCGTCAGCGGTCGCGCTACGTACACTTTAAACATTGGGCGCGCGATGAAAGATTTTCTCACATGTATAGCTTCAAGTACTTAATTTGATAAATAGAAATTTGAAAACAATTTCGCTACAGTGATTGTGACTATTAAATATTTTTATTTAAAAAAAAACCATAAATACAACGATAATTGATACTAAAAACCAAAAAACAATAATTAAAAAAATTCAAAAAGAAAAATTCAAAAAAAATTTTAAACTCTTCTATCATACAGAAGAATTAATTTGGTGAAGATAGAAAAAAATTCAAATGCTTATGCCTTTTTAAATTTTCGAGCAATCATCATTTTAATATAAGTGTGAGAAGAAGTTTCATAGCGCGACCGCTGACGGGTTAATGATCATAAGTATCATTTTTTATTGCATCACACTGATAAAATACACTGTTAAAAAATATATGAAATTTACAATACTTTTACAATACAACGGTAAATGAAATTTACAAACCGGGTGTATGAAATGAAAATTATTACACTCGTATGCCAAAATTGAAATATGAACATAAATTTTGGTTACTGATGTGGAATTTAAGATACATAACATGGAATATTCATATGAAATCTGAAAATTTTGTGGACATGCATTGAGATAGATCATATGTTTGATTGATAATTAATACAAATGTATATGAATTCATCTACTATCAACAATGTATTAAAATTACAGTATGATCTTCACTTTTCTTGCGACAATTGACTGAAAAATAAGATACACATGAATGTTAATAATACGATACATGTTATTTCCCATCATAACTCTATCTCTTAAAAATACGGTATAAAAATGGGAATGAAAATTAATATACCCTGCAGTTTAAAAAAAAAAACCGTGTATTAAAATTCATTTACCTATGTATTAATTATAAGAATCTCAATATTAAAATTAATACACAAGTGTAGGAAATTCGTAACGCTTTGTGGACACCGTGCTTCGCGCTCTGGCCACCGCGTGGCGCAGAGCGTCGACTTTCTCATAGGAGGCACGTGCTTCGGACGAGGATATATACAAGTCGCTCGAATCTAAGAAAATTGTGTAAAACATGAAAATGGTAAACAGCAAACTTAACACAAGATGTTGATATTATAATAAAATTTTTTACGGCGACAATTGCTCGACTTGATTGCCACGGCATCAAGTGGTGATAAGTCACTCTAACTAATTTCTTGAGATGTCTGCATGATTTCGACCTTCAACTTTAAAAAATCGAACACAATAGTATGCCAATTAATGTATTCCCCTTAAAAACTCATAATAGCTGAATTTATTTAATATTCATTCGTATATTAATATTCAAAAAGGATCACCAAATGTTATGATACATCTCTAGAAATATCGTAGACATATGCAATGCGAAAACGTTATACGGTGCCTGAAATTTAGTAATCTTGAATCTGAAAAATACTATGCTGGTAACATGAACTTTAATATACCTGTATAGTAATATTAGTAGATGTTTCGTGTTTTTTATATGCACAAGGTCAACATTTCTTACATGTATATGATTTTTCAAATACACAAGTATATTAATTTTACTGAACAGTGCTCGTATCATTAAAATACCGCGTCTCTCAATTTTCCTCAGCGTATCTGAATTTTCAAATACGGTATCCGCATAAAAGCTTCCTATACATGTGTATTAATATTCATACGGAAATTTTTTACAGTGTACAATTGTTTAAAATATTTTAATAAACATATCATTATTTGAATTCCCGTATTATTTAAATTGATGGCAACATTCTTGCATTTTCTTCCAGTTTCTTACTGTATGACCATCGATATCATATTTTCGAGCAAGTTCGCTTATTGACAACTTGTTGTTATCTAATTCTTTTAAAATAAAAATGTGATGGAGAGGGGGTACAATATTAGTGTTAGTGAATATACATGCGGAAGGGAAATAACTTGGGTGGAAAGTTATCTAGAAGAAACTTGCCAAGAGTTTACGTAATCGCCTCTCACAGTGCTTAGGATATTTTTACTACATAAAAATAGCATCAAATATTGTGAGATGAATAAATATTTTTATATTATGATACTTGCTTTAAAAGGCGGGTACCATTCGTATTGTACTAGTATGTATTTGAGCGAGATTCGAATCGTATTTTTTTGTATTTACCAGTATGAAAATCAACCCAATCAATGTTATTTAACTTTTACTAGCTACACTTGAGGTTAGGAATATTGAACAAACTCCTATTAACAATTCAGAAATAGAGCTGAAGGAAAATTTTGAAAAAAAATTAATTGGTTCTATAAAAGGCTACAATGGAGTAAAGATGATAGAGGAAGAGAGACTTTAGATTTTCAACAACCGTATAAAGAGTATGAAGCGAATGCTGTTGAAGATACTATATGTCAAAAAGATGATAAAGATGCTAATTCTGAAGCTTGTTTGAGTGATGATGAACTGAGCTATGATTACAAAAAAAAAGCTGTGGAATACTGGAGCTCTGGTAAAAAAAAAAGAATTACCATATCGAAACTGTCACGCAAAAATACAAACTCGTCAAATTCATATGACAATTGCGACGCTGGGTAAATCCATTGAACAAAAGTGATACTTATAAAGAAAAACTGGCTCGAATTTCCAAATATACATTGCGGAATATGAGAACTGTTGTAGACCGTGGTGTCATTATTTATGATATTAACCTTCAAAAGTGGGCTTTATAGGCATAGAACGAGATAAGCCACGAAGAGATATGCGATTTAAAGCCTCTTATAATTGGGTATAGAAGTTCAAGAAACAGTATCGTATTGTTTCCAGAAAAATAAATAAATGTGTAACGAGAAAAAAGAATCGTTTTTACAGAAAAATGCAGAAAAATTCGTACACGATGTTAAATCACTAATCGAGAAGCATGGGTCGGAAAATGTATACAATTCGGACTAAAGCGGTTGTCAATTGGAAATCCATTTAATGCGAACTTTAGCGATGGAAGGCTCAAAAAAAGTTGAATGTGTTGTACAATTCAGCCTACAATAAACGCCAACGGGAAAATAATTTCTCCACTTTTTATAGTTTTAAAGGAGGCAAAGGGTGAATTTGGACCAAGAGTAGAGAAATAATTATTTAGATCAGAAAACGTCGTCGTAACAGCATCCAAATCTGGAAAACTTACTTCCGGTACGTATTATCGTTAACTATTGAACGATTTTTTTTTAAACATATAATTCTCAACATATAATGTGCTATATGTTAACAGATCATTTTAAAATTTGGTTGAAAAAAGTTTCTTTCCTAATGTCCGGAGTGACAACGTATTATTAAAACTGTTCGAAACCACTCTGCTTACTGTAAAGACTCTAGTAGCGACTCATCATCTTCGACATTATAGTATATTAAATGTACTTGTCTCGAGTCGCTACCGCGACTCTAGATAGATTCCTGGAGTGGACACTGTCCTAAAGTTGTTTACGAAGCGACCCCTCATAATAAAAAAATTATCCCAATGACTATCCCAAAAGGTATAAATAGAAAAATTCATTCTCGATATATTTGAATTCCGAATATGAAAAAATTTTGTGCGACATTTTTCAGATAGTATAATATTAATGGATACTGATATAAATTTACATTCGCGGAATAATATAATTAAACTGCAATCTCTTACGGTTAATCAACTATCATCTCCACGTTATACTAATCTTTTTCAATATTCATGGTTCAAAAGTAATTATATAACCGAAAAACCAGAATATTTTGAAAATCCTATCAATTTTGGTTTCGGTCAATCGAAAGCACACTGTGAAATACCTGGTGGTAACAATATAGCAGTTATAAAATGTGCATGGTGTAAAAAGTCTTTATGTTTGAAGCATTTTTTTAATGACTATCATTATTGTATGACGTATGAACCATGATTACTGAAAATTATGATATGAATGAAACCATAGCATATGGTTTCAATAATATAATACACGACAAATATATGATAAATAATATCAATATAATAAGATATTAGGATTACATATAAATACGATGTTTTTTTAATAGGCGTATAAAAAGCAGATTGTGACTTCAATTTTCAATATAATCATTAAACAAAATCCGTTTGTAGACTTTAAGAGTATTCATTCTACTTACAATTGATCAATTGTCAATATGTGTTTACGCTTGTAATAAAAATATGGTTCTATATAGGTGAAAAAAAGCGTGGAATGTATTCAGACATAAATATTGGAATAGTAGTGAGTAAAGGGAAGCTCTCCCCCCTGAGGTTAATGCAAATATAGATGCAAGCTTCAGACCTTAAAATTCATATTGTCGATGGAGGGTAAGTAGATTAAACGAAATAGATGCGCCAATTTTGAAAATACGAATGAAAGGAAAAATAAAGAGCGGGTAATGTATCTTCTCAGGGTCTCGTATTAATTTCGCAATATGAGAAAACGTCGATTCGGAGTTTGTAGAAATATTTCGAATCAGCAGAGACATTCCAAAACGAAAAAAAAAAAAAAACAAGTGCTGTAAGGAAATTCAAGTGGGGGTAGTTTATTCCCTTAAGGTTGCTATTTTGAAAAAATACAAAACCACGTGATCTTTATTTTCATGTTTTTATAAAAATAGAACCCATTTCATTCAAATGGATCCACCCCTTTTTAATGAGGGCTGAGAAATAGATAACCGCAGGGGTGGTTTACCCCTTAAATTTTTTATTTTAACTCGTACTCACGGTAGACTTTTCATCGTTTCAGATGAGAAACATTTTGGTTTTTGTTTTATCGAAAGCGGTGGAGTGCTTGTGGGTGAAACTGTAAAATCATTCCTTGACATGCCTTACTTTGAAGGGTGGTTCCACCTCTTAGAACTATTTTTTCGCCCATAAAAAAAAAATTCAGGGAGGAGTTTCAACAAAATCGGAGGGGGACACCAAAGTGATGTTCCTTGTTAGTGCACAATCAAAATTTATATACATGTCTATTACGTCCGATTGAGAGAAAATAAAAAGGTGATATAATAATTTTCGTAGCAGAAGATACGTCGATTTTGACCCTGTTTTATCAATCGATCCATTACTTTACTTCGATGATTATATTTTTTTCCTTGAAGAAGTTTAGTGAGAAAAAAATTGAGGATGACGCCTATCAAATACTGTGCACATTGTGTCCCGTAATAAATTATCGGCTGTTCGAGAAATGTGACGATTTTGTCGATGAAGGAATCGAGGATTCACGACTCTGTCAGCAGAAACGGTTTCCTATCAGCAATAGTTAAGCTTGAACGTTTATTTCTGCACAAATATATATGTATATGTTATATGAGAATTTCATGTATAATACATTACGAGTTTATACATATTTACATATAAATATGTGTATATATTTACCCTACGTCATTTCACTTTATACTGCCATTATATGGTCGTGTTATTCACAATGTATTCTCCTCTATTTCGTATGTCTATACATGTTATTATTATTTTTTCACTTTCTCCGAACATTTTGGACGGAAAATCCGTTTCCACTATATCCATGTATAATAAATTTTTCTTGTGGATATTTATGCAGCCGATGATCATCGCAAAATGTATTTATTGGAATATCTCTCAGCAATGAAGACGGAATTATTTTGAATAAATAGCCAATTTGATATCATTTGGAGTATGCTAATTTACATTTTTTACATTTTTTTCAATAATTTTTTGTTATTCATATTGCATGTTTTTTTAAGATTATGCTTCAATTCAATAAATGGATAAAATATCAAAAATAATAAAATGAATAAATAAATGGATTAAATATAAAAAATATTGACATTAAAGTATTTTGAATGTAATTCGAGCAGATTTCTTTTATGATACACTGGAAAAGATTCGAAAATAGAAAACTTGTTTAAAACAATTTGCTGGGTAGGTCAGCTTTTGTTGTTCCGAAACAAAGTGTGTGCAATTATTTTTCAATTGCATTCCTGCAGTGTGCTTAGTGATATAATTTTTTTTTATTGCAATCGCATAAAATTTTGAATCAAAATATATTTTGCTGATCGCAGTAAAAATTATGAAGCAAAGAGAATGAAAATCATATGGAATATGTACGTGGTCAGCAAGCCAGACGTATGTAGGTTACAATTTGTCTCACTTGTAAATTGCCAATCCCTTGTCTGTGGCCGATGTTGGTCGCGAACAAAATAACGTTACAGCTTCAATGAAATGGAACCAGCTGGGTCCCAACACCCTGTAATGACGATGAGAAAGACAAGAAATAGTACGCCTAGGACGACGTCAACGACAACGACAAGGACGACGAACAGGATATCCTATCGACAGTTCTGTAAAACTAAATTGAAGCCTGCGCATCATGCCTTGTATATACATCTATCCATGAAAATCGTCGTCCTTCGAATTCTCATCTCTTTTTGTTTCATCTCTTTTCGTTCAATCCTCGATCCAACTCCTGGTCGAAGAGCGAATTCACATAGAGTTTTCAGTTCGAATGATTTTCCAATAACACAAAAATTTTCGGATCATCTTATCTCGTATAATCGTACAGGTATATCTATACTTTAAAAAAGTAAAAAAAGAACGCCAAGTATTAAAAGACGCGACCTTAGTTATAAAATAACCATTCAATATTTTTTCTGTTATTATATTACAATTTTTACACTTCGAAAAAACCAAACAAAAAATTTTTATACTTAATTTCCAAAAAAAATAAGTAAATATCAACATCCATTTCTCTTCCGTAATACTGAAAATGGTACTTCACCCCAAAAACAATGAACAAACATACTAGAAAAATTTTGGTATTCATTATCGAATAAAAACCTATTTACATGTTTTATTTTGTTTTTGTCTTGATATGTGATGAGTACATAGAAAAAAGATCTAGTTGTAAATTGTTGCCGATGATTGAAAAAAAAATGAAATCATTTCAACGTAGCCAAGAATGGTGAATGAATTACGAGTTTCGGAATGGAATCATGTACATCTTGAAGATTGACCTGCTAGAGGTTTTTGTCACCTCAAGGGCTTCAAAAAAAATTCTGCGGATATAAAGAAAATGTTATTCTGCTTTTAAGCTCGCTAAGCACTAAGAATGTACAACACAATTCCACAGAGAATAATACAAAAAACAATTACATATAAATGCGCAAATACGTGTACAAATGCACGTGTTGTATTTACACGTATGTACCGCACTAATTCACTGCAAATACTACACACAAACTTGGCGTGCATGGTTTTCAAATTACAGCTCGAGAAGACACAGTTGATTAAATACGCTATCCAAATCAATATTCAACCAGTTCTTCTATCAATAGTGAAAGAAGTCCGATCCGTGGATAGAACGGGAGAGTACCGATTAATGATTTGATCAACGAAATACATGACTAGGTTGTACAGATTAGGAATGAAAATGGATGAAAAGGACGAATGGATAATAAAATGAGATGAACTGTAAAGATGGATGAATGAAATGGGTGAACAGTAGATAGTTGAACAGTATATATCGATGAACGAATCGAATAATTGAATCGATGAAATGATGAATGGATGTGATGAATGGAGAGTTGCATTGTACAAATAAAAGAAATGGCAAAATAAGATAAATGGATCGATGAACGGGATGCATTTATGAATGGACTGGCCCACCGGCTAAATAGAATCGATTCATTGATCGATGATTGATTGAGTTCAGTGAATAAAATAATGGATCGAATCGTCAGACGGATAGAAAAAAATGAATGGATGGGATGACGGAATAAGATGTACGCACGGTACTTGAACCGCTTATACGTCTTAATTCTGAACCCATCTATCCGTTCTACCGTATACTCATTTTTTGAACGTACGGACAGACGATTAGATAGGCTACATGAATAGATGGTTAGGATGAACGAAGAAATAAATAGGCGAGTAAATGAATTCATGGGTGGACTTTATGCCATAAGCAAACTGTAGAATTTTCAACACACTTTAAAACATGTAGAAATCGGCTACAACGAATCTATAGTTTGCTTATGGCGTTAAGCACAGAAGACACTCAATGTATGTTTGAATAACACACTTGGTTTTTGCAGTGATTCGAATTCGCTCAATATACAGATGGATGGAGCGTTCCTTCGCCGAGCTGTAATTTGAAAACCATGCACGCCAAGTTTGTGTGTAGTATTTGCAGTGAATTAGTGCGGTACATACGTGTAAATACAACACGTGCATTTGTACACGTATTTGCGCATTTATATGTAATTGTTTTTTGTATTATTCTCTGTGGAATTGTGTTGTACATTCTTAGTGCTTAGCGAGCTTAAAAGCAGAATAACATTTTCTTTATATCCGCAGAATTTTTTTTGAAGCCCTTGAGGTGACAAAAACCTCTAGCAGGTCAATCTTCAAGATGTACATGATTCCATTCCGAAACTCGTAATTCATTCACCATTCTTGGCTACGTTGAAATGATTTCATTTTTTTTTCAATCATCGGCAACAATTTACAACTAGATCTTTTTTCTATGTACTCATCACATATCAAGACAAAAACAAAATAAAACATGTAAATAGGTTTTTATTCGATAATGAATACCAAAATTTTTCTAGTATGTTTGTTCATTGTTTTTGGGGTGAAGTACCATTTTCAGTATTACGGAAGAGAAATGGATGTTGATATTTACTTATTTTTTTTGGAAATTAAGTATAAAAATTTTTTGTTTGGTTTTTTCGAAGTGTAAAAATTGTAATATAATAACAGAAAAAATATTGAATGGTTATTTTATAACTAAGGTCGCGTCTTTTAATACTTGGCGTTCTTTTTTTACTTTTTTAAAGTTTTTTGCGATTGATTTCACTTCTTTTTGAAAAACGGCCATACTCACCAACTGTCCTATAGAGGTAAAAAAAATTCTCATTCGGGAACAATAATTAATCAGATTTTTTTTGACATAAGTTGAGTAACTTCCTTCATATGACAAAAACCAATCGCAGAGCTAAACAGTAATTTCTTCCATCACTGACGCACAAACACTGCTAAATGAGTATTATACGAGGAAAACAAGTTTTAACAATGAAATGGAAAGAAAATGATAGTTATAAAGAAAATCAATTTTTTTGCAATGTAATATCCGGATGTAAGGTGGTCATTTGACAACTAAGGTTACAATTTTTTAATATTTGGCGTACATTTTTAATACCTTTCCAAAGTATTACATACAACAATTTTTCAAATTCTAAGCGTAAAATGTTTTTCTCCATAGTGTCAACCCCCTTCGATATTACTCTTGAATTTTTATCAAAAACTACTTCCATTTTCATCAAAAACTTTGATGATGGGGAAATCGTTCGTTGTATTTTTTATAATTGAACTGTGGATATTTTTTACTATTAATCATGCACTAATCTCTGAAAAATCATACAAACCGAATGGATAAGTGGGTCAAATTTTTCGTTTTGACAGATGCTTTCATTGAAAAATATGTTAACAATTGTTTAAAGATTACGTAAATCAATTTTTAAATTACAAGCAAAAAATGTTTTTTCCCGCAGCGATAGTCCCTTTTAATTTTGCTGTTAAATTTTCATAGGAAACTATTATTCATTCAATGCATTTCAAGACTAGTATAATCATGGGGAAATATTAGTCTAATCAACAACAAAAATGTTTATTAAAATTAACAATTCGAAAAATAGAACTAGCTATTTTCTCATGTTTGTACTTCGCTTAAAATTTATTAATTGAATTATGCTTCCGTACAAACATTGAAGAAACAAATTAATTAGTACAAGCGCTATGAAAAAAGGTTATTTTATCTTAGGATAAAAAAAGGTAGGTGATGTAAACTTCGAATAATTTTTCACATAGTTTTAAACAAAGTACATTTCAGAACAAAAATGTTAGCCTCCTAGACGATTCGCTTTGTTCGAGTTTTCAAGAAGCTATAGATAATAGATTGTAAAAAAAATCGATATTTTAATTATAATAATAATATACAACGAATGATTTCCCTACGATCACACTTAAAATATGCTTAAAATTTCTCAAAAAAATAATTGTTTTTTTTATAAAAAAAATAACAGAAACCAAAATACTAAACTAACTAAAATAACAGAAATAACAATAATGAGAAAGAGAGCGAGCGCGCTACGAGCGAGAGAGAGGGGACGAAGATTCGCGCGCTGTCTCTCTCACTCAGCGGCGCGCGATAAAAGGGGGTATAAACCTCGTTCAGCGGGACTGGGTGACGGAAAGCAGAGAAATGTAGAAGATTCTTTTCAAAAGGACATGTGTCTCACCTATTCAAGCGTGACTTACGCCCGTTTGTCTCCAGGAAGACAGATTATCCCGAAACATTCGATTTTAATTCATTAAATTATCATATCTCAAGATTGCCTAAACGGATCTACTTACAACAAAGACCAATAGAAGGAGAAAAATCGAACAAAATTCGTCACAAATATTCAAATTTTTTACTCAAACGGTTCGTCCGTGAGAGCGATTTAAAAACGCTATGACGTCATTAAACCGGCATATTCGTGTATATAAAAGTGCGGCAGGGCTCGCGCTGACTTTTTCTTTTAATACTTGGCTTTGAGCCGCTACCGCGTCTCTTGATTTGAATAAAAAAATGATAATTCAGGGTACAGAAAGGGAGGACAAAACAATAAGGGTGTGTCAAAAACTAAAAGCGACAGCTGATGGAAAAACTGAAGACAGGGCACAATTTTTTCGGAATCACTATACTTGCACTGAAACTTCACTCATATTCAAATTAATATAACTTAAACAGAGTTAATAATAAAATTTAAATTCAAGACGAAAATTTAAAAAATTATGTTTCCCTCACATTTTATCGCATATTACTACAAAATACGCGCGCTGACGGTCTCGCAGGGGAGCAGCCATCTCAAGTATCTACGAAGATGATTGACTGGCATTCAGCGAGATTACACAGCGGTGACAAAACGTGTCCAAAATTATACTGATCGACATATAAATGTCATCCTTATATTTGTAGAAAAATTTATACAAAAACTTCATTTTTTTTTTTAGTAAAAAATAAAGAATAATACAGTGTTAGAGCGCGCGATACAGAAAACATACGATATTTTCATTCATTATTTATTGAAAACAAATGAGAAAGAGATAAAACGCGCGCGGCTTTGCGCTCTATTTTTTTTTTTTACTCTTACTCATTGTCAATGACACGCGATATCATATATTATATATTAATATTTTAATTATTACATGTGGTTATATTATTACATGTGGTTTATTTATCATGTGTATACATATCAAGAGACGCGGTAGCGACTCGATAGTTAGTGCATACAGGAAGTACAGGAAGAAATGCTACGCGTATTATTTAATTCATGTAATTTAAACCAATTTTAAACAACTGAAAAAAAAGTGAAAAACGACCATGTTCAAAAATGTATACAAGGTCCGAAAAAAATCGTAAAACTATTTAAATAACCCAGAATGAAGCTGTATATGCCCTCTTCAAAACCTTGTTTGCAAAATTGGAATATCTACTTTTTTGGCAGAGCAATCGAATTATTAGTGCGGCTCCAAATTTGACGATTTCGGCCGGCATATATATATATATAGAGCGCGCGAAACAGCGGGAAAGAGAAAGCACGCTATACAAGCGAGAGAGAGGGGACGAGGTTTATCGCGCTGTCTCTCTCACTCAGCGGCGCGCAAGGAGAGAGGGTAGCCTCGTTCAGTGGGCAGCGTGACGGACAGTAGAGAAATGTAGATTATCGTTAAAAGGGCGTATGTCCCGCCCATTCGAGCGCGACTTATACCTGTCTGATCCTAAGAATCCAAAGAAAAGCACAGTATCCCGGAATGTTCGATTTTATGTCGCTAAATCATCATATCCCAAGATTGGCTGGACAGATTTACTTGCAACAAAGAGCAATAGAAAGAGAAAAATCGAAAAAAAATCGTCACCAATATTCAGATTTTTTGATCAAACGGTTCGTACGTCAGAACGGTTTGAAAACGCCGTGACGTCATAAAACCGGCATATTCGCGTATATAAGAGTGCGGTAGGCCTCGCGCTGGCTTTTTCTTTTAATACTTGGCGTCGAGCCGCTACCGCGTCTCTTGACATATTCGCGTATATAAGAGTGCGGTAGGCCTCGCGCTGGCTTTTTCTTTTAATACTTGGCGTCGAGCCGCTACCGCGTCTCTTGATATAAATATACCTGTTTCGAGTCGCTATCGCGTCTCTTAATCAGAGCTTTTGATTCGTCATCCGCAAAAAAAAACGAGCGTCATAATTCCTCAATTTTTTTCTTTATATATACGAGAAAAACTGATAACGAAATTATTATGATTCTATTTCGAAATGATACGCAATGAATAATTCGATAAAAATGATGCAAATCGTTATAATTATTGAATTAATTTCTCCGGATCAAATTTATATCATTCCAATACTTTTGGGATGATGTAAACAAAACTTTATTTCATGAATAAATATATTATGTCAATTAACAATTGATGGAAGTTTAATTAACTATCGACAGTCTCTGCAGTTCTCTTTTTTCCGAAGTTTGCGAAAAAATACAATATATATATTGCTTCATACTTCAGTATTTATTACTGTTTAATGAATATGAATTGATTTAAAAAATTATTAATTATTACTATTTATGATTTATACATTGTAATAATACCCTCACGAAATATTAATCGATTTGATAAACAAAATAAATCAATTTTCCCTTCCAAATTGTATTTTAATCTCCAGTTACAATATCTGCCCACGCTACAATATCCACCCTCATAGTTCAAGAATCGCGAATAATCTGAAGATCTATTACGGTTACTTTCACTTTCACTCTCACCTTATTCAAGCGTTCTGATCACTTCGCAAACTTCAGCCACCAGCCAATCATAACGGTTCATTGAAGTAAGGGTGAAAATACAAGGCAACGATAATGTACAGTCTTATCATCTCCCTTAAGGAATATGATAAATGGTACTAAAAAAATGATCTCTGGCGAGATTATACATCAGTCACGTCGTTACGAAATAAAAAAAAAACGAAATTTAAAAAGTCTGTTAAATCCGAATTCAAATTTTTTCCCATTATTTTTTGAGAGAAACAAACAAAATTGCAGTCAGCCTGGATTTACGATGTGTACAAAAAATAATAATACTGCAAATGCAGGTCTTTGCGTTCCATTTATTTTTTATTCACGCTTGACCGGAACATAGAAATCATATAACCGAATAAGTTTCACCCGACGAGATATCGATTTCCTCTCACTAGTCTTTTCCACCGATTATACGTTGAGGTTCTATTTGTTGTAGACTTTGGTAAAATAGCAAAAAAAGGTAGGCAAACCAACGAAATCCTTTTCAAATATCAGTGACATGTAATTTGAATTCTGCGCAGTATGCTAACACGTATTTTTACCGGGAAATAAAGCTTTACGAACTTTAGAATTCTTTTATTTTAAAGCAGCACAGGTGAAGAGGATTATACAAAGAAGGTGAAAACAAGAATAAACGGGGCCTATTTTCGGCTTACTCATTTTATTCATTAACCTTTAGAGGACGGGACTGATCCTTTAGGGACCACCTGTTTGGTCGGAGACTCATCCTGAGATATACATTCGATTTATATATGAATTACACGATTTGAAAGAGGTCGATTTGCACTGAAAATTTCCCGTCCTCTAAAGGTTAAACATTTCTTATCATTAGTACCGTATCAGCGATTTGTAAAGATTATATGTATTTCAACTAATAAACGAAGTAATAAAGTTGAGATGGGTAATGAAATTTATCGTGCTTCTAATTAATTTAGTCTCACATCATTAAATCGCAGCCCTTTACTTTATCGCACTTGTTTCGTCAATATTTGCAATGGAAATTCGATTATCTCTATTTTCGTTACGGTCGAGATATAAAAAAGTCACTGTGATTGATTACAGCAAACAATAAAATAAAGAGCTAAAACAAATTTTTGATTCTCCAAGAAATTTTTAAATGCATAACTTTTCGTTCGTAGCTCATACTTCAAGATTTTTTTTTTATAGCTGCCAACTCCTTTTTGCTGTTTGTTTTATACGCAGTATTGATCAAGATTGTGCTCATAAATCGAAATACGACTTTGGTTTGCTCGTATCCGAACACTTTTCGTATTCGGTACTCGAAATATGTATATATAGGGGAGGGTTAGGCAAAGCGGAACACCCCCTCGAATAAAGTGAAATTTCTTTTTTCAGTTTAAAAATGAAAAATTCGACCATTTGACTCAGGACATGCGTTGATAAAATAGTAGTATTCATTGGAACGACTGATATTTCTAACATGAAAATTAAAATATATTAATTAATAAAAAAATTAATATTCAACGAAAATTTGTATGAACAAAAATTTCTTTGCTGCAAAACGGAGATCTCAATATTTAACTAGCATAAGAATATTGAAACGATACGAACTTCCCTGACACTTTTTCACCCGAATTCCCGACATTTTCGACCGACTTCATCCGCGATAACGAAACACTGATGACCGCGCGCGTTTTGTTTATGGTCGTCGGCTGCCATCTTGAATACTGTAAAGAACACAGTGCGACACTTACGCAAGTGGCAGGCCGCCGCCTAACGTGAAAAATCGAAACTAAAAAGTGCGTACGTGATTTTGAGCACGTTTTGATAATTAATAATAAAAAAGACGCTATTATAATAAAACTATAGCTTAAAATGTCGAAAAAAAATCAAACGAATTGAAATAAAACATGCGAGCAGTAAAATTATTAGAAAAATAACCAGAAGATTGAAATTGAAAATACGATGATTTCTGCGCATGCGCGCGGCGTGTACGACAAGGGAAAGAACAAATCGAGACGAACTTTTTCATTGTTTTTAAAGTATTGAAAAAGATTTTTATTATAGAAAAATCTTTTAGAAATGATTAGTTAAAAATAAAAAAACGATCAAATAAGATAAAATTATTATAAAAAATAGCAAAATACGAAAATTGTGAATTCTTGCGCAGGCGACGCGCAAAGTGGAGGTAACAAGTAGCATATCCAAATGCAAGAACGAAAGAGTGGAGGAACGAAACGCGTATGAGAGAATGGAAATAAATAAGCGTGTTCAGAACGGGTTCGAGACTACTCGGCGAGCGAATCAGAGCTCGGGTGCGAAAACACAGGATTCGCTGGGTATAAAAAGCTGTGCACCACAGCAGTGGACACGCATTCTGATTCAGGGTTGGCAACCGTAACATAGGATTAGTTTACACGCGAGGCTTTAATTCCTTTCAGTCTGAAGTGAAGTGAGTTTGGAAACACGTTTACACTTTCGTTCGAAGCGAATTATAATGAATTTTACACGTTTACACGCGACCAATTTCACTTCGGTCTGAAGTGAATCGGGATCGAGCGCTCCGGTGTAAACTAAGCAATAGTGATAATAGATATCACATAATTTGACCATGTATACTATGTAACATAGCGTTTGCACTTTGTAGTGCATATCTACGATAATTTTGTTGGGAGCTGCTATTTTTCGATGATGAATGGCGGCAACTTTCAAGTTTCAAATTAAAGGGCATATCGACATTTCCGACGAGCCTCACATATTTTGGCTGATAACTTCGTCGTTGAACGGCATTCTTTTAGCGCGATAGCGTATTAACAATGCTTGCACGGCGTTCGAGCCACTTCCGGAAGAGTATGCTAGAATGATTAAAAATTCATTATATCCAAAGGCCGGTGAAAAACGCAATAACGCAAATGAGAGTGTTCAAAAAATACTTACTGCAACAGAATGCGAATCAGACGACGATGACGTGAGAATACCAAATAATATGTAAACAAAAATGTAAATTATTTCGACTATTTGAAGTTCTAAAAACGTATATTGTTAAAAAAGGCTAAAGACTACGTAGATATAGATCATAAAAAACTATAATCACTAATATATTCACACTAATATAAGTGTGAATATATAATAATATTCACACTATAATATAATAGTGAATATATAATAATGTCCACACTAATATAAGTGTGAATATTGAATATTATTGAAATAACGTAAATTTTTGTTATATTTAAAAAAAAAAAATATTTGATCTCAAAATAATGACCGTGGACTTTGTGAATGATTTTTTCAATAGTTTTAACTGAAAAATGAAAAATATTATAATTTTTTTGGGTGCACTATAATTTGATGGTCTTTATATGATAATTTGATCTGCCGAGGTTGCCAACCCTGTTCTGATCATGCTGAAATCACTCCTCGGAGAGACAAGCTCTCAGCAGCAGAGTCTCTTCCCGGTTCTAGCAGCTATAAAACCTTTCTTCCTCTAATTTCTTGATGCTTGGAGTATTGGAGCGGTTCGGACGTTCAACTCCCATAGCCCAAGGTCTCTTCTCATTATTTCATTTTTTCTTTCTTCCTGTGGGTGCTCAGGGTATCGGAGCGGTTTGGTGACGTTCAACTCCCGTAGCTTGGAGTCTGCATCATTCCCTGTGGAGTGTGGGGTATCGGCGTCGTTCGGTGACGTTCGAGGCCCATAGTATTCATTTCACGCTTCCTTTAAATTGTTTTACCTTCTTAAATTTATGGCTGCTAGAAATGGGAAGCCTGCTTACTTTTCTTTGCTATTTTAAATTATAATTTGATTTTTTTAATTCAAAATTGTCTTTGTTAAAAGTAATTAGTTTGCGTCACTTGTTATAATCAGCAATCTTCGTCCATCCTGTTTTTAATAATCCAAAAGGCCGTGGTAAGAGTCTTTGTTTATATCGAATCAATAAATAAAATAAAAATTGGAATTATATAAAATCGATATACTTTTGAATTATTAAATAATTTGAACTCTTTTTTACCCACGGCACCAGGAAACTCAAATTTACGGCACCTAAAGCCCAATTTAAATGGAATCAAAAGAAATCAAATTGATCATTGTTTAATATCGAATCAATTCAAATATTATTTGAATTATTATTATTATATCGAGTCTATACGACGTTATCGATTATTTTGATTATTCCTTTTCTTATTAAACAATTCAGGAGATATCGTTTTTCAATAATTTTTTTTAAATTTTATTATATCGTTTTTCATTCAGATATCGTTTCTTTATCAATTTTCGCACTAATTCATGCGATATAACAAAACAATACGACAAATATCATCGTTTGAGAATTAGCGTGAATTAAACAAATAATTTTTTTTTTTTTCAATTTATCGTACATTTCGTTTCGATTCGTATTATTAGATGAATTCATGCGAAATTGTTCAAAATAAGAGGACAAGCACGAATAAAATAAAATAAACAACACGAACGCGAAATATAAGAGAAATCATCGTTGGTTTGTCATACAAACCAAGATTCATAATTTTGTTTAATTGAATAAATCAATTTTATTATGGTTCAAACCTTAAAATCCGCGTCTCTCATGTTTCTTTTATACCTGCTCCGAAATTATTAGGAAGCTCGAACTAACGCGTAGCGACGTTTAGCGTATGGCAAAAGCGTTCCATTATAATATTACTGACAGTGCTGTAAACATGTTTGAAAATTATTAATTGTTCATTAGACTGATGCAAAATGTTTTCTGTTTTATTTTCTTGGTCCTACTCGTGTTTTCTTTGGATATTGATGAAAAAATCTCTGCCAAACATGAACTCAATTGTTAAATATTTAGAGGCGACTCTTTCGACTTTTATTCGTGTATTAATTATTTAGAAATCTTAAACACCATTTTTTTTATTCATCTATTTACTCATAATAATATCATTTGAGCTTACCCTCCCATTAAATTTTTCGAAATAATCGATTTTTTTTCTTCGTTATTCTTCGTCATCAGTCTCGCTATTATAGTGCTGTTCCAAGTAATTAATTTTTATCCATTAATTTTTTTATAAACAAACGAACGAAAAAAGTCCGGATGTTTTGAAACTCTATTTTTAAACCATTGTTAAAAACCGTGAAATTTTTTTTCGTTTTTGCTTCTTTTTGCGATAACCGTCCTCAAATGGTTCAATTTTTTTCATGATATTTGTATTTTGGATCCGTTGAGTCCTCGTCCCTCGAGTGATGTATTTTTCTCGCGTTGTAAAGATGACAGAATATGTCGTGTATTTTTTAATAAAAAAAATCTTTAAAATCTTCTATTTTTCAACAGATTTTGTGGGAGGATGCCCATAAAATGGTTTCAAAAATGGCATCAAATAATCATAGCATAGTCTATACAGTCACCTGTGAAAATTGACGAATTAAGGTAATTTTTGGCCAGAATTTTTACACGATCAATCTCTAAAGGAAAATATAGTAGGTGTCTGGAAATAAATTTTTTTTAAATCGTGCGATTGAAAACAAAAATAAAAGTTGGGTAAGACACCTCTAAAAATAGAGCTATTGAGCTTAATTTTTAACAGAACTTGTTTTTCATCAATATCTAAAAAAACCATGCACGAGAGGGAGCAAGAAAGTTAAAAAAAGGGTGTTAAAAAACATTTAAAAAAATTATAACATCAATAGAAATCAAGAGAGGCACTTCTAAATATTTAGCAATATAGAACTCATTTTTAAACAGTTTTTTTTCATTAATATCCAAAGAAAACACGAGTAGAAGCAAGAAAATTGAAAGAAAAAAATATATATTACGCCACTAGGAAGGGAAAGTAGGCTATGTCAAACGGCGTGCGGAATTGCCACCCGTGTCAAAGACGAGGGTGGCAAGCACGCGGTTTAGGATGGCCTCTTTCCCTCTCGTGTATGCGTATACTATTTTTCACCACATTCCCGCGAAAAATTCGACTTACGCAAGGCGGAAAATGGAATTTTCTGTGGAGGTGTGGTGAAAAAACATTTTGCATCAATCTAATGAACAATTAATAATTTTCAAACATGCTTACTACACTGTTAATAGTATTCTTATGCTAGTCAGATATTCACATCTCCGTTTTGCAGTAATGAAAACTTTTGTTCATACAAATTTTCGTTGAATATTCATTTTTTTATTAATTAATATATTTTATTTTTCATGTAGAAATATCAGTCGTTTCAATGAATACTATGTTTTCAACGCATGTCCTGAGTAAAATAATCGAATTTCTCAGTTTTCCATTGAAAAAAGAAATTTAACTTTTTTGCGTAGGTGTTCCGCTTTGCCCGGCCCTCCCTTATGTTTTAGGATGATATTCACCCTCGAGTTTCCTCCAAAAAGGAATAAAGTGTAAAAAGTTTTCGATTGTCTGTGTTGTCGCATCGAATTTATGAGCTTTCATAATTAACTTGAGCTTTTGGTAACAATTCAACGTCACTCGAAATCAGTGAAAAATTCTCACTCCTAACGAATTTTAAAGCCCAGATAAAAATGAAAAAGGGCTCACAATTTCTAGGCACTGTTTTTTTGAACAGAAAAAAATGGATGTTCAAACGTAAAGCACTAGAGACGTGCCAAAGATCACTAATCGCGTTTGAAATCTGTGCGGAATATATGGCTCACAAACGTGTACTATCATTTAAACAGGGGCAGCAGCTGCGAGACTGGAGTAGTATCGGTTCAATAAACAATAATTGCCATATCCGGATGTTGTGTATCGCATAAATTCGAAATATAATCCCCCGAAGCTGTGCACAGAGAAAAACACGCAACACATTTGCACGTGTGTTTTTTGCGGTATGAAAAGTTTTTTTTAGTCGTTTTTTTCTGCTTTCCATGATTGTTAAAAACATTTGTTCGCTTATCACTACTGTGACGTTATTGCTTGTATCCAAACATATTTATCTCATTCGAGCTCATTTTTAGTTGCCTCAATGGTAAAAAAAAAAAATCCATAGCCCCGTACTCCATTTATATTTTAGTGCGATGTATTCGAGTCGTATTAGTTTGCTCGTTTGATGCTTATTTATTCGAAAATATTCTATTTTATTGCAAAGCTTATCGAGGATTTTTATTTTCTCGTTCACAAAACGAGTTTTCATAACTCTCTTAAGGAGGTTCCGCTATTAGAGCGATTATTAGATAAAAATCTAGAAATGAAATATGCTATTGTTTAGGTAACAAACTGTATTCCCTTTAAGATTCAGCCTAGGTCAACGTAGTTTTAAGAAATATTTTCGAAGCCAAAAGTCACCTTATTTAGCATTGGCTTTATGGAAATTTCTTACCTTTATGGATTTGGAAAAATATTAAAAATACTTACCCATTAGATGAACCGCGTTTTAAAAGCTCAATTTATAAAAAAAACTCCAAGGATTCCGAATCAATCATAAAAAAGTGGGGTCAACGAATGTTTGGAGGAGATATTAATAGTTAAAATCGGCAGAATGGTCGGAAAATCGAATTTCTCGCAGTTGTCAGGAAGTTTGGCAACGGATCGCTTATTTATCGAATTGTAGGTTAGGTATGGAACTAGCAGTCGGTAATGAAGAGTGTTTTGGTGCCGAAACTGTTACGAGATACTATTTTGTCCTGAATTGCATACGTCAGAACAAGTGTCGTATTTGCATTGTATATTTAATTAAGCGCAATATTACTAGAAGTTTATACAAAAATTCATGCGAAAGGAAGGCAGTGATGAAAAAATTGGTTTTGCAGTCTGAGTGTGATAAATTTTTTTACGCGTGATATACTTTCCTTTTTGAAATCCGTGGCTCGCATGCACATTGTGAAGTGACATTGTCACTCGTGAAAATTGACAATAACCGGAATCGACTAAAACATAACCCTTTGACAGTCAGTCTACCATACCGACAACTGGAATAAATTACATGTTCAATTGTCGATATCGACCGCGACGTTGCCAAACGATCCAAATGAAAAGTCGATCGCTACTTTTTCGTGGGAATTGTACCGCATTTCATAGACTGTACCCTGCGCCATAGCGGAACCTCCTTAAACATTCCCATTTTTTCAAAATACGTTTTAGTATCTCTTTAGCAAGAGTGTCCTCTAGAATGATAGTTCTTTCACGAAAAGAACTATCATTTGTCGAACAATTGTCCATGTAAATTATTCTTAAATCGTAGCTTTTATTAACATATTTTTTGAATTGTTACATTATCCGTATCGACTATAACAATCAAATGAATTTTCTAATCTTGTGTCCCTGAAAAATGATAATTTAGGGAAATCATAAATAATTTCTTTCCATTTCAGTAATTTCCTTTGATCGTTTTCGTACAAAGATAATTGACATCCGAGAATATAATGGCCTTATTCTGCCACCGTTGTGTCTCAAACGCTATTAAAGCGGGTCTTCTCGGTTCTCGCAAACGTCTAAAACACACCCGTTTATCAACAGCAGTAACAGAACATAATGTGCAATGTATATACTTAGGGATCTATATATCATGGTCTATCTATTCTTAGATCCAATATTGTACAGTACATAGCATCGATGATTGTACCAAGACCTGGCGGATACACGCCTAAATTGATCTCCCCACGCAGAATCTGACAGTGATGTTGTATTCCATCGAAGCGTGATGACACTGAAACCAAATTGGTATGCGAGGCACGATTTTTTTGTTCGTTCTGCACACAAATTCCTAAATTTAAAATTGACAATACCTGATATCGATCTTTTATAGGGAAAATTCTATTTACGTGATACGAGGGCGATTTCTATGGAGGAGAAAAAAGTTTGTCGTTTCGTTGGACAAATTTTACATTTCTATCATTTTTGGAAAAAATAAATGTAATAAATGCAAAAACAAAATGTCCGATTGCTTTTCGAACTAAAGAGCCAACCTTCGAATTCCAGAGCAAAATTCATATTTTCCTTTTATGCGTATTGCTTTGTATACTACGTTGCATTTTGCGTTGCCTCAGGATGTTAGTGTATCTTTTTTTTCATTTACATTCTGAATTTTTAATTCTACCATAAATTATATGCATCAAGAATGAGGTTCTCATTCATATGTTATTTTCATTTCGAGCGATAAGAAAGAGGGAGTTCAAAGTAAAAAAGAGACATATTTAATTATGCAACCTGGAGAGAAGGGCGGGCTTCTAGTATCGAAGAAAAATGTTCACTTTTCAAACAACAAACTTCAAACTTCCTTCCAACTTCAAAACAAACTTTAGGGAAACGCTGCTCATCCCTCCGAGTAGATTCTATCGAGCTTTGACGATAAACGATTTTGTTTTTCTCCGGTAAAGCAAAATACTTGATCAAATTTAAGCAAGTGAAATTCATGGGTAGGCTAGTGCAATATTAACTTCATATCACCCTTGAGCCTTCCAATTTTCGATTAATTTCTAGCTCGAAATTCTTGTAGATAACAAATAGATATAACATTAGTGAGAAGCTTGGCGATGAACACAATATGTGACTATGTACAACACACGTGTCGCTAAATTTCCCATAGGTACATTCTAGGCTAAGTGTATACAACACAATTTGTGTTTCTCTGGGGTTTCACCGCTAAATCGTATTATTATTATATTTGTCGCGGTGTGCACAATCAAGTCATGGAGAAAATTGATAGGATCGAAATTCGTTATCAATCTCATATAAAATAACGAAATTGCCCATTTTTTGGGACAATTTATCGATTTTGAATTTCATGGAAAGATAAATAAACATTAAAAATCACTCCTAAATCTGTATCCTTCGAATAAAAACAATCATACAATTTTCTTTGCTAATTATTATTAATTTACTTATTATTATTAATGTAAATAGTAACATTGTTGATGTATCAATTTACTAATTATTATCGATAGAGAACGCTGCTGAACCGTGGGCAATATTATTAATTACATTTAGTGCTCGAGTTGTTCCTTATTCAATCGAGAAGCAAATATTAGGATTCGATACTGCGATTACAAAATAACTTTTGGTGCTGAGGAATCATTGAATTAAGATAGTAAATTATGAGTTATTGAAACACACAAAATAGTTCATATTTGGCATGCAATCATTTCCGACATTTACAAAATGCCCTTAACAATAAATATCAATATTTATGGCGATTATAGACACGTATAACCACACGAAATTGTATTTTATGTTAACGTGCGAAATACTTTTCGACGTCGAGGCAATAAAAAGAGGACGAAAAAGATTACTTTTCCTTTCGAATACACGAGAATAGCCGAAAATAAATATAAGACTATTTCACTCGTATACGTAGCCCTGGGGCGTTTTAGGGGATTCTTGATCTTGGATCAAATGGTTTTGACTTTTCCCATGTTTGCATAGAAATGTACATCGCTTGCTTTGCCTCGAGAGGACAGTTTAGGGGCTCTTACACCACATGAACCGCAGAAGCGTCTGGATTTTTATTTTTTTATTTCTTTTTGCCTCTCGTTACCTCGATCTTTTTACCTGGATTTGATTCCATTCATGCTGTTTTTTTCTTCTTTTAAAAAATCGCTCGAGAATTTTCGTCGTCGAGCTGTTGAGGTTCGTTTTTATTAACTGCACGAATATATACTGTCATTTTATTCGTTTATTCACCAGCTATCTGCATTCATTTTCCTTTCTCGTTTTCTTGGATTTGTATGCATGAGTTCCAGACTCTCGAAGTAAGTATGAAAAATCTTCTCTAGATATACCAATTTTTTTTTGCTCACCACGATAAAAAAAAATGCAAGGGTGGAAATCTCGACTTCTACCCAATGTCTGCGATTTCCATCATCGTTCACATTTTTTAAAATTCTCAATTAATTTTTTCAGCCAATTCAACAGTTACATACGAGCAATTTGGGTGCGAGAAAAAATTAAGCGGTTTATGAATGTTGAATTCGCTTCCATGAATAAAAGACCTTACTTTGTTTTTTAAAGAAGTCCATATCGCAATTTTAATTTGTTGGCCATACAAATTAAAAATATTTAAAATTGAATAATTCTAAAAATAATTATTTTGAGTTTTTTGAAAATTTCACAAATTTTCAATGATGTTCTTTGCAAAACAAATCGATCAAAAAATAGCAGCTATGAATATTTTTCTAGAAATCTTTAGAATTTATCGAAATATCAAAAAAGCGAAAAGTTTTGCAATCAGCCATCGTAGTGAATGACAAAAAAGTAACTTTTTTTCGGGTCCCAGATGGGGAAGGCAAAAATATATGCCGATGAATCATGGAGTGTGCAGGATGCAATAGAGCAGAAACTATTTTGTGAGGCTATGCCATGAATCTGCAACCTTTTGTTTCTCGGAAGTTTTGTGTCAACACCGAACATGTTACTTTTTTTCGATGCCACAAAGAGTTGGAAAAAAGTGAAACATCCACGAAGCCTTTCTTCAAGAATTTAAACTTTTTCGTTCAATATCTTTCGGACATATTTTCAGATATGTTTTTTTTTTAATCGGCTACGTGAAATTGTTCATAATTTTGTTCCAATATCGATTTAGACTTTCCATTACGAAACAATTCGAACTATTTTATAAGCAATTGGATTTTTTTTTTATAAAAAAGTTTCAAACGGGACGGTAAATAACGAGGTACGTGAATATTACTATCGATTAAGGACTTTTTTCTCCCATCCAGAAATTGCTCGTTTCATTTAATTCTCACCTCTGGAAGCCTTCCTTTTCACTTACCTGTAAAAATACATTTGCCATTTTCTCGTGAAATGCACACATGTAGGAAAAAGTATTTTTCAACGTGTTAAAGCTTCGATGATGAATTATACAGGACACTGTGCGAGAAGACATAAGAGCATCCCCTTGAATGGTTGAGTGTCAACAGCAGCTGTCTCTTTCCGAGCTGAAGATACGAAAAAAGAAGTACGAGAAAGAATGAGAAGGACACTGCTCTCTTTTCGTTTTACCTAATATTTTTCCAACCACCATTGGTCCTTGTTTACGTCAGATACACTGTCGTACAGCATTCGCGGCTCACATCCCCATAAGTGGTCTGATCTTGAGAAATGTTATTTCTTTTCGCTTTTTCTCTTTATTCACACTCTTCAATTTTCGATGTGATGAACAAACATCAATGTTGAGCTTTTTTCAGATACAAATGTATCTCATATATATTCGTTTGCGTATAGTAGAATTCAATTCCCCATGTAATGGGGATGCGATCATCGTAAATAAAAAATAATTACTAAATGTTCAGAGCTTATTTATATGTTTTCTTACGATCTGTTTTTGTCCAAAAGCAAAATAATGACAAAAATAATAAATATTTTTAATATTTTTTGCATTCAACCTTCATCGGAGCTCGAGGAGTTTTTGTGTCAATTATTTAATTGATTCGCTTACTATTCAATTTATGTTTAGAACATTTATTTCAATATGAGGTCAGGAATATGAAATACTCTTATCGCGAGTGGTGAAGATTTCGAAAGTTCTTTGGGATCAAATACAAGTATACGGGAAAGAGAGTTTTAGCGAAATTGCATGTTTGAGTATATCGCACACGCGGTAGAATATTTAGAGAATTGAATCTCGCGATAGTTCATTCGAGTCACGTTCGAGTGGTTGCTAGTGGGGTTGTTAGGATAAAATGTTTTTAAGGACTCCCTCGGGTCGTTTCGATTCAATAAAGTAAGACTATTGCATTCGTTCGAGTCCGAGCACACTCTGCTGTTCGGGGCATCGCTGCGCGTGTGAAAGTTTTTCTCTCAGTCACGATTTTTGTTGCTTCATTGGCTTGAGCTCTTGCAAAACGATATACGAGCGTGATTCATGTTCAACGACTTTTCCACGTTTCCACGTAGATGCACTCGCGCTTTTTTTTTTATTCTGCTTTTATAGAATTTTTCTTTTTTGCAAAGAAGTGGTGATTGAAACTAACCGATTCACGACTTTTCTTTGTCTTCCCGCAGGCTCGTACAAATGCTAACTGCTTATTCCATTCTCTCTTTGAAGAAAAACACTTTATTTTACTCGTTCGGAGAATGAAAATTTTTTCTACAGACGATTTTTGGACTTCTTTTGTCTGTGAATGCGACTAGATAAAGTGCGACGAGAATATTTCTCTCAAATAATTCAGTAAACTTGAAAAATAAATAAAAATTCGAAAAAAAAGTTTCTAAATTCAAAAATATTAGTGATTCATTTCAAAGACTGTTTTAACATTCGAAATGTTTTATTTTTTTTTAAAGCGTTTCAATACTTTGACTTCCAAACGCATTGCACGGATAAAAGTGAGTAAATTTATAAATTATTAACTATTGAAAAGCCATGTATATTCCAACTGTTCTTTGCTGGATTACGATGAATGAAAATTTGAAATACCCGGAGTATCAGTTTCTGTGGTAAGTAAATATTCTGTGGCAAGCACACTTGGATGTTTGTTGGCCATCGATAGATTTTTCCGGAAAGTTGAATAGGTAAACAAAATATCAAGGATGTTTCTCGTCCATACAGGAAACGTACGAATTCAGGTGAACCAAGAGAAATATAGATGAGGTGAATTGAGCATTATGAGTATTCGAAACTTTGAGTAAATGGCTTTTTCTGTTTCGCAAAAAGTGTTCGAAACTGATGGACGGAATGCTGAAAGTTGATTGAGTCGTGAATTAAAAAAATAACAAAGATCCAAAAAAAAGACAAATTTCTCGTAGACGTTTTTATCTCTCAACGTTTTTGAATTTCTGAATGAATGAAGAATAAAATAATCATAAAAAATTATAGTTTCTTTTATCTGTGATGTGTAAAATTATGACGCTGGTATCTTAACTTTTTCGTCAACTTATGCAGTCAGATATGACATTTCAAAAAATGTTATTCGCGCTGAGTAACTGACAACTCTACGGGGATGAGGAATGCATAATAAAATTTCAAGCAAGCAAGATTTCGACTGGGTTCTCCAATGAAAAACGCGCTGACTCGTGTCACGAATATGTATATGTACATTTATTTGAAGAGGAACGCGTATGTTGCGAGGCAAATATTCTCTATGACACTCGAGGTTTTGGAGTTCTCCTCTTACGTGAGATTCGAACTCAGCATTGTAAAATACCAGCTCGTGCAAGCTGTCGGAAGAGTTTTACGATTATTCATATTTCATAAGCCTCTCAGAGAAAATGTCTCTTGACGCTTTTTACGTATCAATTTTGCGTTGGAAATTCCAGGTGGATGCATTAGAGATCGCTCTTTCATTTTTTTATTCGGAATTTCAGAGTTCAGTTTTTATTTAGTCGAATTTAAAATGTGATGTATGACGAATCGTAACATTTTGCTTTCTCGTTGGGAAATGGAAACATTTTGCTTTCATTTGGGATACGTATGTTTTTTTTTTTCATGAAATTCCTTTTGATTAAAAGAGCATAATTAATTTGTGATTTATTCGACATTCTCAGAAACTCAATCACATAATTGTGACATGGGAGTTAAAAGAAAAAAATAGTTATCTCTCCAATGCAATAACAATGAAAATAATTGAAAAATGTAATTTAAATTACCATAATTTTTATTGATTTTAACGTGACGAATATTCTGTTCAGAGCGTTCTGTCGTGAATCAAAGGAATAAAAAAATAGACAAAAGGAACGTTTCTAAAGCTACTACTACTACTTATCGCTGGTATTCGATTAATTAAGTGAATTAAAATTAATTATATATCCAGTGAATGTAAATTAACGGCATGAATAAAATATTGTTATCCTTTAATAATCATGATTTTCCATTTTCTTGGCCTCAAATTAACATCTATTGACGTAATTAATTAATTACTTCTACATATATATACCATGCATATATGCAGCTTATATAGAAAGTCGCTGAGAGGATTGTAATTCAAGTAAAAGAGTGCGGAAAGCAACAGAGCCTGGGACGTATAAGATAAAAAGCTGGTGGAAGAAGGTAAAACGATTTCACGCTACGGCACCCTTAGTCCATTGCTTTGATAACCCCCTTCATTGTGATCCCTTGGAAGCGTGTTTTATACCACAACTTGTAGCCTGTTCCTATAGCATCACCGACAATATATAAAGCTTCACGGGTCGATGATTCTCGCACAAAAATCGCTGTGTGAATGTGTGAGTATTTCTATGTGGACAAGGCGTGGAACGCTCGGGGTTTTTTCCGGAGAAACGCGTTTTGCCTCGCGGTCCAATATCACATAAAGAGTTTTTTGTGGTTCGGCAACTGCGCCGCAGAATGCACATTTTAAGGTCCGTGCACACTACTGATGGAGCGGTTTAGTAAGCGCTGTGTATTGTTTGTGAGCCGGCTATTTCTAAAATGGATAGTTCTGATGAAGAACTTCCTGTATTTCAAGTCATGTTCGAGGAAGAAATGAAGCCAAAATGGATTAAAAAAAGGAAACGCAGTTGTTTGTAACGCGACATTTGCTTGATATGAAAATTATTTGAATGATTAAAAAATCATCATTTTCCTAACTAATGACTAGAAATTCTTATACCTATTCGAAAGTGTGCGATCTTCTGCATTACAAATAATTTTATTCAATAATACACAATAAATCTAACACATAATTCCTTTGGATATGAAATTCCACGCTGCCGTATATGATCTTAAACTAGTTTAGCGCGTTTCATTCCGCCCGCATCTATCTCACACTGCGACGGAGCGGCTCGGGTCGCAGCGATACGCCGCAAAAATCCGCCGGCCGAGCGATTCGCCGATGTGACCCGATGCGGCCCGGTCCGGCCCGTCAGCCAATGTACGATGGTCCATTTAAAATGTATAAAAGCGATTCTGAAAATGCGATACACTGTGGCCCACCCCGGCCTAGTGTGCGTGGGCCTTAAAGAACATTTTTTGTGTGAAGATCTGAAAGGGGAATATTTTTACAACAGATTCATAATTATCGCTGATGTTCGTAATTTCAAACGAGATATTTTTCAATTTCATATGAGTGTTCATGAACATGTGGAACACTCATGCATTTATTATGTATAGTATGAATTCCTATTAAGTCTTCCATTATTGAAATTAATGAATACGTTCCTTTTGCCTCGTACATGATCGAAACGCTTGAAGATAGACCAAAAATGTATAGGACCAAAGTTATAGAGCATAAAATTTTCTAGAAAAAAATATATTAGCAGAATTTCACTATCTGTGATAGTTTAGTCCTGAGAGTGGCTTGAAAAGAGATGCTTTTCGAAACGTACATTTTAACACTCATTTTTGAAACTGCTCCCGAGGTGAAAATACTGAAAATAGAAAAATATCGCCAATGACTTTTTTCTAGAAAATTTCAAAGTCTACAAGATTGGTCCTACAGTATTTCTCTCTATTATCAGCCGGTCGGACAGAATACGCCGTAATTCGTCAACTTTGGAAAGTGATTAGGGGTGGATCCAATTGAAAACACTGTTCGATCTTTCGATTCGAAATTCAGTCCAGAATTTGAATTTGATAATTGATCTTAGAACCCAGGACACCCTGTATACCTACAAGAATCGAAGAACGTGTCTGATATCACCAGAGGTATTCTCTAATCGAATTCGTGAGTAGAATATTAGAACCGATATATATTATATTGTATTTCGCATATTACGTGTATGTATATATATACGTGCGAAATACGATTACCGGCAGATGTGAGATAACGTTATCCGGGCTAAAATGACGAATTTTCCCCCGAACCGAAACAAGAAGCCATATGAATATCGTGTAATATAAATGCTAAATCGAAGGGAAAATCTACCGCTTATACGTTTTGATAAAATAATAACAATAGTGTTTTGAGCTAGCATTTTGGCAAAACCACGTTTAATTTGTTGGCTACAGAATTACTCTATCTCGTATCGACGTGGCGAACAATAATTTTTCATTTTTACTGACCTGCGGAATTCTGAAGAGACGCAATAAATTTGCAACTTGAATCGATGTAACGGAACTCGCGGCTCCCACAACTCCGCTAATGACTTTTCGAACCGCAGTCTTATTGCAGTGATACTCCGCACCATCGATGTTGCTTATGGAACCTGCAATCATAAAAGGTTAATTCTTATTAGTTAAAACAAAATATAAATGAAATTGATAACAAAACTAAAATTACGGGATTGCGAAAATAATGTTACAGGAAATCAAAAAATGTTCTTCATAATTTTTAGAAAAAGTAAATTGTCTAATTAAATTGATTTTTTCAGCGGTTCATCATTTTGGAATTCTTATTGAAAAAAAATATATGTGTTTTCATTAATGACGCAACAACATACGACTTTGGTGACACTGCGTTTCAATGGAGAACTTTTTTAATCGTGTCACCAAGTACATGAATGTCTTTGTAGAAGCACGAAGCTCGTTCTCTTAATTACTTCTAAAATAGTTTTATAAGGGTACGTGGAAATCGATGTTATTCCACGCTCATAGTTTCGTTCGTAGCAAAACAGCGAGATAATTTTCTTCACGCGCACCAATTTTCCTTGTCACCTAATGTCCCACCTCTGTAGTTCATTCGACTCTTCTTGTCGTCCGGACTTTTCTTACATTCTGAGTTTAAACTCCGAAGACGATTGAAGTTTGATCGAAGATTTTCCAATACAAAAGACAACACTTTTCTCTTTTTACTCGTTAAATGTGCAATATATATAGGTATACTATAAAAATCGTTTCTTTCGCAGTTACTGGAAACTTTTACTTCGAAATTCGCAGTAGCAACGATAAAATAACTCCTTTTTGTACGATTGGAAGAAAAAAAACAAGAAAATTTGCAATTCAATGAAATTTGAACCACTGACAAAAATAATAACTCTTCATAATTCGAATACATATAAAGCTTAACTTTGAAGCAGTTTAAAAAATTGAATAAAATAATTTATTGCCTCATATTAAGACCATGCAATGTGCGATGGGATCGAAAGGTCATGTATACGACACGAGGTTATTGCTATTGGTTAAGGCAAATACCAAGCATGGGTGTAGTGCGATACTATATCGTAACACCTGTTGAATTGGGGCATGCCATGGCCACTTCGTATGCCAAGGTGAATCCAATACTAATTTTTTAATATACATAAGTATAGTATGTAAGAAAAAGTTTCTAATTGTATGAGCGGTAAATATACAAAACTTCTAGAGTTGTTATTAAAACTTTTATACTTTGCGAATGTTTTGATGAAAAGTACGAAAGTCTCGAACGCATAACGATTCTCAATTAGCGCAGGATTACTTAAATCAACGAAGACGTATGTTTAAAAGGAGGTCGTAATCAATTATTTACGAAGAAGATAATAAAATTATAGTTCCAAGCACTATACAGCTCTGTTTCTACTGGAGTGTAAAAATATTTGTTGTCCCCATTTTGTTAATGAACTTGATAACTTTTTTTTCATTACATGCTTCCTATTCGATTTATTCTTCAATTTATCAAATTCCAAGCCCACAGCAAATGCTGTCCTGCTTCACCGCTACGCTTTAACCCTCAGATTTATACTTACACGTATTTTTTAAATAACTCGCTAACGCTTTAAAGTGAAGAAGGAGAATGGAAGTAAGAATGGTAATGGAGCGTAGTACGTATACGAGTTGAGGTAACAATAAAGCACACTTCGTCCCCTTACGTGTATAAAGACTCTTCGAGACAACGGAGTACGAATACAATGAGGTTATTTCGCGTATAGAAATACGAACTCCATATAAAAACCATACACATAGGTGAATATTTTCTTGGCACTTTGTTACCTTTTAAAAGCAACGAAAATAAACTTTTGATTGAAATAATTTCCGAAAAGTGGCTGAAGGAAAAGAAACAGCTGTCAAATTAGGGAAATTTCTAACGTCCCTTTTTCATCAGACAAATTATAATAGATTAAGCACAATTAAATTTAAAATTGAACTCTTGGAAGACTAGAAAAATTCAATGAAATTTTCATCAGTATTTTGAGTTGAGTATATTTTTAAAAGTTACACACCACACTGAAAAACTTCAGTGTCAGTAAAATAGCCACTGTATATTGAACAGAGCTCAAGGATCGCGTACGTTAAACAACCTTCCCGCAAAATCTTTACTTCTTTTGGCGAGCTGGTGGAAGACTTTTCTGGGCTTATTCCTTAGGGAGCGACCTCTTTCACCTTGGCAAACCAGGACTTTTGTGTGTCCTTCCAAATAAAAGGTATACTCAACCTAGTGAATAGGGCTCTGAGGTTCTTGTACTTTTTGTTCTGGAAGTCCTTCGCTGACATAGATGCTTTTTCGTGTTACGTGATATATAAATGGTTTATATAGTATATATATATATATATATATATATATATATATATATATATATATATATATGTAGAAGCAGTATATTTAAACTTTCTCAACGATCTCTATCGGTCTATTTACTATATATAAATATATATGGATAAAGATGTTCAATTTTATTTTCCATTTATCACTTTTAGAGGACTGCAGTCCAGATAATGATATTTTTCAAAAGTTATTTATACCTTGGATTTAGCGAAGCTTTTTGGTCTCATAATTTTTTTTTTCATTTCTAGAACTATACGCTTCTCGAAGTATACGGTTTTTGTATGTGGTTGATGTATAAAGTGTTTTTATACTGTGGATACTTCACGTACGTTGAAATATTTTTACACCCCTTATTCTACCTATTATTTCCGCTCGTTGCATGTATACGTACACTGTTAAGAAATGTATGAAATTTACAATACTTTTACAATACAACGGTAAATGAAATTTACAAACCGGGTGTATGAAATGAAAATTATTGCATTCGTATGCCAAAATTGAAACATTACGCTATTAAATTTTTTACCTTTTATTATCTTTTCACGCTTCCCCTGTTCAAATACAGCGGTAGTTTTATAAAAAATTACCCTGTATTCTCTAATTCAAAGCTTATCGGTTATTCAATTAGTCAAAAAACGCAAAACCATTAACGACCGATTTTTATATTTACGATCTATTACGACCTCTTTTTCATTCATTTATTTTTATGATTTTATCCCATTTCTATGAATGAAAGCATATCGTCTGCAAACCATGACAATTACCATTTATGTGCGTTGACAGGTGAAAAATGGTGAGGATCAAATCTTGATGTAAGTTGGTTAAGAAATCGGAAATCATAGCAGGACAGGGATAAATGTTCAAGTACCATCAGCATTTCCGAGGGAGAAAATGGAAGCGTAGAAAGTGATAAAGAAAAACATCAATGTTTATTATGTTCAAACGATTTTTTCTGTTTACTCTCTTTTCTTTCTCCCTCTCTATATACAGCTTTTTTCATATATAGATACTATACCAACAGGATTTTCGTAGTACGTCGGAGGACATTGGTATATAATTAGAAATAAACCGCTCAATGGGGAAAGAGATACTCTTATTTATACTATCTATAAGCTCAAGCCAAATCCCATAGGAATCACTTTCCTGTACCGTATGATACACATACGGTACGTGTTTATAGCTTCAGTCATTCATATTTATCCACTCCATTTCTCTCATTTTGATCTTCCACGAACCGATTAGATGGCAAATTCAATTTTCAATTGTAATATTAAATTATCTTGTAAATATCACGGATTTTTTTTATCAACGTTTTTTCTAACCTCGACAAAACTAACGAATATATTTTCCAGTGTTTTTTAACTGCAGGTTTTATTTGTTCATTGCTCCCAATAATGGCAGCTCTATTTTTTAACGTTAAATAGCTAGAAATTCTGACTGAGTAGATCTTCAAATTGAATATGGGTTAAGTCACGAAATATTGTACCGATACTCAAGAGGAATTTCGTAAAAACTGCACAGGCATTTAATAATTGGCAGCCCTTATCGGGATTATTAATTATCGTTGGTTCTTAGGGTTGACAATACGAGAGAAAAATTTGTTCTGGATCCCTTAATTTGTGTGTTGTTTTTTAGCGAGTGAATGGAGAGAATTCATAAAAGAAATGGGACCCTTGTTTTCCGACAAAAACATGAGCACTTTTCTTTGTTTTGAGGGTGAAAAAAAATAAGGAAACCTACGATTCCAGGTTCATCATTCACTCAAGATCTCATGCATTATTAGGAGGGTGTATACCCTGTTCAGGTCTTTTTCTCCAAAGCTAATAAGGAAGAAAAAACTTGGATAGAAAGTGAAAAAAGGAAATTGAGAAAGATGCTTAAGCATGGGAGAGGTTAAATGGGATTCCAGGGGAAAAGAAAATAAAGACGGAGTAGAAGTTAAAAGAGGTACGCGATAAGATATAAAGAACGCTGCTCGAATCAAAAGAAACAAGTAAGAAAATTGTGAAATAAAAGAAAGGAGAATCCATATATTGCACAATGGCTTAAGATGCATGCGAAAGCCTGAGCAAAGTAAATTCTACGAACGAATGGGGTGGAGAACGAATGAGCGAAAAAATAAGAGCTATTGAGCCGAATAAACTTGAGGGCTGGAAAGGGCTCATATAGACAAAAGACTTTTCGCTCGTCTCTTGATCGTAATGGGAAAAAACGTATTATATGAACGAGGGAAAAAAATTGATAATGGTGTAATACGAGAATGAAGAAAATATAGGAAACACGCGAGCAATGGTGATCCAATTACATATAAGAAGCACAAGCAGTATCAATACAATAATCATTTTCTTGAGGATTTACCTCCAATTTTTCCTCTATTCTTTACTCAATTATTGAATATCCGAGAAAAAATACAATTTTCTTAGAAATTTCCTGAAAATAATAATAAAAACCAAAACTTCCAATTTTCAATAATAAAACATCTTAATTCTGCATAATTTTGGCGTTTCACGAGTTCATTTTAAATTAGGTGTTATTATAAAATAGTAAATATCGTACACTGAGAAAAAAAATGTATTCATCGAACAAATTCCATTTTGTTGGATGAAAAATTCGTGGATCCAACAATTTTTTTGTTCAATGACAAATTATTTAATTTATTCAACTAAATCATGAAAATTTCTTATATATGAGTCAACTAAATCACTGGAGCCAAATGATTTTGTTCGAACAACTGGTACCATTTATTTGCTTACGCATATTTCTTAGTTGCTTGAATAAAATATTTTTTTGAATTTCAATTACCAAATTGATTAAACGGTAATCATTAGGACGAATAAATAAATTAGATTATTTGGATGATATTTTGTTGCATTAACATTAATTTATTTGGCTGCACCAAAGTTTTGTTGATTCGGCCAATAACTTGTTTCAGCATTCACAAATTATTTTGTCTTATCTCAAAAATATTTTGTTGCCTGTATGGAACTAAATATTTTGGATGAGAGAAACGAAATTTGTTTCGGTCAACAAAAGTTTTTTCTCAGTGTATATATTTAAAAATACTTAGGTCCTGAAAAACTGGTTTATTTTATGACGAAAGTCTCGTACAGTCAAGTGATTTCAATGGCTTTTTGTCAGATGCCCTGATCCTGGGATCACTTACGCATGAGATATAGGACGGGAGGAAAAAAGGTTTCAAAACGGTAGTTCGCCGTCGTCAAGCTCGTAAAATTCGTCGCGTCGGAGCAGTTTACGCTTTACGCAACAATATAGGACGTATTTATAAATATATGATATGACTAACCTTTGTGCTGTCTAACTAATCGAAAAATTTCGAAGCTTTGAAATATTTATTGGTTTGAGGGCTCTTTAATTTATATATGTCTATGTTATAACGTGTAATCATACTCCAAAACGTAAGGAGAGTGAAAACACTTGTTAATTGGAAAAGAAGTGGAGGCAATTTTGGTTTGTGAAATGTTCTTCGATGGCAATTTAGCTGGATACTTTTTCTACCCCATTACTATGGAATTCATTCTTCGACAGTTCGTGACAGAATTTTTTTCTTGAGTTAGCGGAAAAGTTGCCTTCCAAAGGGTCTGATTAACCTTGCGATGAATCGGAAACAGTGGACGAAGTTTAACTGAAAGTTAGAAAGTGAACTGTAAAATTCAAACCTCAAAAAGAAAGCGAATAAAAGTAAGTTGCAGCCCTATAGGACGACTGCATCGTGGCCTATGTAAATAAAATATATATAGTAGATATTTAGTTTAGATACAAGTTTTCAAGTTTAATTAAGTTTGGTTATATTGTCTCTCACCGACCAGCTTTGCTACGTGCTGGCTGGCGAGTTTAGAGTGGATTAATCTGGCTGCCGCCTCTCAGTCTCTTCTCTCAACTTTACAAGTTGCACATTGAACCTCGAAACTCGATGAGAAGTAACTCAAGATTGTACGCGCCGACAACTATCGAGGAAAATGATCGTGTGGTGTAAATTTGGTTAAGATATTCTCGATCCTTTCCAACTCTGTCCCGATATCTCACGTCCCTTTCACCGGATTAATTGGATGAATAAGAAGCTGTCTTGTATTTCGAAACTTTGAATTTATCTTTTAAGTATTTTGGAAGAACAAATGGTGGCTACAGTTTTTTTTGTGGAAATTCTTCGATTACAAAAAATTGCTTCTTCAAAATTACAGCAAAAAATAAATTGGATTAAAACTTAATTATTAAATTAAAGTAATTTTATATAATAATGTTAATGGGATGAAAATAGTTTAATGGATTTTTATTGTTGTTTCAGTTAATCGATTTATTCGATCGACGTTTATTGATGAACCTGATAAAGCAAATCAACAAATTCTTTTTTTCTGTATTCTCATCGTTACTATACTAAATGTTCTTTTTTTAACGAGGCAAAACTCTTCTTTGTTTTATAGCGAACTCTCCGAAAAGCGAAATTTTGGTGTATGTTTTTAGCTGCCTCAAATCATCCCAAGGCCTTGAAGATGATCCAGCGTGTAGCATGAATTCTTCGGGGATTAGGAGGAATTTTACGAAGTTTAATCAACTTTATCTACCCTTACCCTGTGTAAGCTCGAGCTTTTTGTCGAAAAATATAATACCCCAACAAATCTCGTCGAAAAATGTCGAATTATTTTGTGGATAAACAAAAAATTCACTTTTCGTGGCTTAATTAGTTATAGACTCTCATTTTAATCGAATGTGCGAATATTTATCAATGTTGTATACTTCTCTAAACGCTTTCGCAGAACTCTTCATTATTTGTTATGTCAATAATTTTGTATCTCGAAAATTATGATATATGAGAATAAAATTGAAAATTTTCAACCAGCATTTCGTTTATTTACAGAACATTCGAGCGGTGGGTCGTAATTTAGTAGTTCACGCGTATTTTTGTTTGTGTGTAAGTGTTAGGGGGGAAAGGGAGACGAGAAAATGGATAGAAAGGGATAGACAGAACGAGACAAAGTGGCAACGAGTGCGCCACTGCGCCGTGCCGACCAACTTTGTAATTGGATAAATTCCAATGGGAAGTGCTTTTCCTCGTTACCATAAAACTTGTACTTTACGTCTTGTTCCTTATTATTCTATATATATGACTGATGTATCCATTCAGCGACAGGTGATCCCATGAGAGACACAATTCATTGCCTCTGACTGTTAATTTTTTTCCTCGTATTCGTGCCAGTAAAAAAAGCTATTAAAATTACTGAAGGCTTTTTCGAGAACAGAAACGCACTTGTTATCTTTAACTTAGAAAAAATATTAAGAAAAATAAAATTATACAAGACAAATAAGGACGTTGGCATTTTATGAAATTATTAAGTAAAATTATAAAATACTTTCAACTTTATAGACTTAGCAGTTGTTGAGGGGTTTAAAAGGAGAAGCCAAACGAGTAAAAATGAAATGGAACTCGTCAATCGCACGTATTTTTATCGTCAATTTTTATATATTTGCCGGGTTTGCTTTAAAAGCAGCCATCAGTAAGTAAGGCAATATCAGTTGAAAGAAAAAACGTTTCCTCGGGAGGTTACTTCCGACTGTAAGAAAATTATGCGAAAGCCCTTGGCACAGCATTCAATTTGTCTCTTTTATTCTCACTGCAAATCGTGTGATGAATTTATGGGTCAAATACTTTGACGTTTATCATTTCCACAGCGGATTTTATAGATTTATTTGAATTCGTAAAAAATTCGAAGAATTTCAAATCCATTGAAAATTCTCGTTGGAAATCGTGGCTTACGAAATTTCAAATATGCAGGTGTAATTCACAAAATGAATCATTAATTACGCAAACTCGTGAAGTACTTCTTTTTATTAATGGTTACGAAAAAGTGGTGTAAATTTAACATAAAATTTGGTATTAAATATTCGGTGTTATAGATTTTTTCCTTCAAAACGTCAAAGCCCGTCAAGTTTTTTTTTCAATTTTCATTGTGATTCGCTGCTTTCAACGACCCATAATTTCTGATCGGAAGGCTGCCTCTCAGACAATATCCATGGAAAACAAGGGTTTTCCATTACCCTTGAGTTTCGCGGTTTTCACAACTCACTGGGCTGGCTCGAAGAGGGTATTATTTAATTTTTGAGAAGACGGTTGATCATGTGAATATTTAAAAAAAAACTACATAATCTATAAAATATAAAGAAAATTATCTTACGCAAATGGAATTTTGAAATTTGGAATAAATTAATACGTTATCCAAAATAGTTTCATCCAAACTAATCTATATGATAAATCAGAGTAGATATTTCGAATTGTGCGTAAACGATTTTCCGACACCCTTCTCTCGATTAACTCGATTGTAGGGTGAACTATCCCTTAATTATGAGCTGGTCCCCCAAATCCCTAATAAGACCAAGTGTATTTTATTATTCGTGGTTGTTGATTAAATCGTGTATATATACCCATTGATATTTGGTTGCTTTAATAAGTAGGATGTCACTCCAAATGTTCTCGTTTCGGATATTCGTGCAGTTAGGTGGATTAAAGTATGAGGATCAGTGTCATAAGTTCTTGATGATCCTCGTAAGATCGAATAGGCGAGAAGACCCTTATCGTGGACGGTCTATGAGCAATGATTTCTACCCCTCTGCAGTTTTTTTTCTTTGTAAACTAGAAAAGAGTAGAACAAGGGATGAAATCGATAAGAGTTGGTCGATTCTTCATCCGGGTAGCCAGCATTCGGTATGGAAGGAAATAGAATTCAAATAATTCGATTTATCTCTTTACGCCTCGTTCGTTTATCCCCCGCAAGCTTTACCTGATAAGCGCGGTCGAAAAAAACTTGAAGGGTTGGTAAGGGCTCTTCGAAGGTTCTTGAGATATGGGATTATGTGGATTAAACGGTACTAATAGACTTCAAGGAGTTGTATACGAATAGCCCACTAAAGCAAAGAAAGAAAAAAAACCCTCGACGCCCCGTTATACTCTATGAAAAAAAAGGAGATATATCGAATAGAGGAGCATCTATAAAAAATGGGATTACGGTACTATCCTTGTATTAACGATTGAGAGAGATAGAAAAACAATAGAGAGAAAAGAACAAAAAGAATATTGAGAAATGAGTTTTTCGAGACAACGTCAAAGGATATTCTTTCCGAAGTATTGGATCTCGATTGGATCTCTGATCTCGTCGAACCAAGGCGAAGCAAAAAACGGTTGAATTATACACAGACACGTGAAATTAAAATGACTCCATTTAGAAAATACACTTCTTATTATATAACTGTATATATGAATGAATTCTGTCGAATTCGTTTCTTTGAGTTTTTTTATTTTCATTCACTTTTTTTCTAATTCATGGAATTTTTATGTCCTTCAATTATACAAATAAATGCTTTTTGCATTACATTTAACATTAATTTTTTTTACATTAAAACTTGTTTTCGATCAAAATTTCGATCAAATAATTAATACTGACTCAGTAATTAGCAATAGTACACATATTCAAATAGTTTAATTTTTACATTATGATATTTTTGGAATTCGATTGACCGTAGACAAAATTTTGAATCGCTCATTATTTTTTCGAATTGGCAAACGTGTTTATCAAAAATCACAGAGGCTAAAATCAAGTTCTCAACATCAAATTTGCAAATTATCGTGTGTATCGTTTTAAGCGATGGAGAATTCGGAGAAATATGGAAGCAAATTAACTAAGCCTTGATGTTCTCTGCCTTGAGCTTCGAATTCAGTCCACCAAGTTGTTTTTAGGAGTATAGGACCCGGTTAGAGAGTTATGACATGATGTAGGTAGCTCACAAAGTGAGTCAATATGCACTATATACTCGTAGCAAATGTTGAATCTATACGCAATGGGAGTTTCTCTCATCGTGTTACTCAATTATAAACGCTGTGGCTTGTGGGTATACAATGCGATTGAAGTGCTAGCATAGGAATCCAAATAACTTGTTAGTTGCACATTTTTTTGCTTGTAATCAAAGTTATTGTATGTATCATAAATGGTTGCGATGAATCGTAACACCGCAAAAAAACAGCATAAATGCTGCAAAAAAAGTTGAGACAAGTACATTTATTCCCCCCTCCCCCCCAAATAGTTGTTCCGCTGAAAAATCTCCTTTTCAACACAAAACTCCCATAGAATTATAAGAAAGCCTCACAAAAAATTACCAATAAAATCTTAATCTCACAAAAGTTACCAATTCAAACCTGTCCAGAAATTAAGTCTAAACTTCACGAAAAGTCATTAAATAAATTAAAATTATAAAAGCATTAATAACCAAATACATTGGTATTGGTATTGGTTGGTATTTTAACCGCCTGCGTCCCCGAAGGGTTTGCGGGCACTCCTCACTCTTACTTCCTCAAGCACTTCTACCTGCGGCTCTCCCTAGTTGTTTGTCTCTGGTATGATTCTCCTGACCGGAGCTTGTCGCGCCCCGGTACATGTCTGTATCAGAATAGCTATAGTTGTGGTTCGCACATCCTATGGCTTAGTTTACACCGTGCGTTTGGTACGTGTACCAAGCATTACATTCGGACTCTATTCATTAGTACGCTCGATGTAAACGATGGCGTATCGGATTATTCTGATACAATTCCAAATTAGATATCGGACTAAAATAGCACGTGTATTATGGGGATATTTAACGGTGTAAACACACGCGGATTAAATAAGTTATGGCCGCCAGTTTCAAATGTATATAATCGACTTCAAAATTAGGTTATGTTAGATTCCCTTGTCTTCATCGAAAATTAGAGTAGGAGTAAGATTTTCGAATGATTAAAACTTCGAACGGCTAAAACTGCGAATTTTTAAATTGAAGAATAGTAGTATATAGACAGATTATTTCCACTATAGCCTTTATGCTGGAAATAAAAAAAATGAGCAAATAAAGAGTTCGAAGTACATTTACGTCAAAAACAAAATATAACAGTAGCTCAAATGACGAAGGCTGGAATAGCGATTTTACAAAAGTTCAACTATTACGCATTCGAGTTGTCAAATACTGAAATCGGCAATATTATGAATATTCACAATTTCAAATATATTTTAACGAAAGACAAAATATTAATGTGGTCAAAATATCGAAACACTAGAAATTCGAACGGTCGAAATAGCGAGAACCTCTGGGCTGTAAAGTATTGCTTGTCATTCTTCGTATTTCACAACGTTCGCTATTCTGTACTTCTAATTTTTAGTCATTCAAAAAATTCACTTTCGTATTATTCATACTATATATTTTGGTCTCTCAATAAAAGAATTGCTCTCCATTACGAATTTAGAAAATATAAACTTCTTACATTAGGACAATCTATATTATCTGCATTTGAAGTATAGACAGTCTGAATATATATTTTCGAATAAATGCGCGATCAAAGAAAAAATATTACATCAAATACGCATTCAACTTAATATATTATCAAAAATATAAACTTCGAATTTCTTATTTTTCGTTAATCGAATGTTATGAATACTAAAATTTCAAAATATTAACCGTTCTACAATTTGGTTATTCTACATATTGACCCCAACCCGAAAATTATCCGACGTTTCTTCGTGTCGTGAGTGATATTATATAATTTTAACACATCGTTAGACAAAAAGCATAAAAGCATGTCGGTTAAAAAAGAACAAAATTTGGGAGAAGGAGAACGCGAAACCGCCCGTATTTTATTCAAATCATATTCGTATTTTATTCATCGAGCGATACTCGTACGGTGTAAACTCTACCGACTTACAAGATCTGCACACTGCGCGCGATGAGTGATGGGCGATGAGCGATTTTCGACGCATTTGTAAAAATTTATTTTCCTATGTTCATACTGCGAGCGACGATGACGATCAACGCAAGCGACAAGCATTGCAACAGAATATGTAGCAGCAGACATTGAAAGTGAGGTTGTATACGTGGTAAACAGATGGTGAAGTGCTAAAAAATTGCTAAAAAACCTTATATATGTGTAAATCGATAAAAGAAAATAAAAATGACATGTCAATGGTAAACAGTACATGGATTTTCGATTACTCTATACATTACACAACTGTCAACAACTATACAGGCGCATTCGAAAACTTATCTTTTCGTTGTACTTTTTCATTCTCCATGTGTTGGATAGAGACAGAACGATTATACTGGCTTGAAAACGTCGACTGAAGAACGCGTCGTCGCTGGTCGCAAGCGTCACGAGCGATGAAAGTAGAAACTTTAGGCTGTATTCCAAAATCTGCTGCCAGCGCTATGAGCCCTATACCAAAGCACGTACTCGCAGTACTGGCAGTAGGTTTTGGAATACGGCCTTGGTCAACTCCGTGAGCGACGTCGCGAGAGAGCTCGCGGCGGATGTGACGTTCGGAAAAGCGGAGGTCTCATTGGTCATCGCTCATCACGTGCAGTGTGTAGAGGCCATTAAGCGTATGGTGCGCATCATTTTAGTACGAGGACTAAACACTCGTGTGGTGTAAACTAGGCCTATAGCTGGAGCTACGTCCTAGTCCACTTAGCTTTCATCTGACGGGACTACGGCCTGGGGAATCACACCAGAGACACCTTTATCCTGTTTTTCAGTCATCGCTAACCAAGGCACTGGCCTTACCTATGGACCTGCATTTTTTTGAGTGGATTCCAAGAGCGCAGAAAAAAACAGAAAAATTCCATTGGTGTCGCCGGGAATCGAACCCGGAGTTATTGGTCGTGAGACGCGCATGTCACCACTGTGCTACTGCCTCTCTAGGAAATTACCCTGATACATTTGAACGTATTAACTTCTAATAAAAAATCTTTGGATTAATTGAAAATACAGTCGTACTATATAACAAGAATATGAATAAAAAGTAATTCCGATACAAAAAAAAATGGAAATGCGTGAAAAGTCATGCGGTAGAAGTGAAACTTCTGTGCGATGTATAAATGGATATGCTTAAGAGGATATAAGAATAAGACAATATTTCTACAATTAAAAAGAAAGCCCATTTTGTGTTAAATGAAAATGATATTTTATTTTATTTTCCTTCTGTGTTTTCGTGTTCCAAAAAAGACATAATAGGTTTGTGATACGAAAACTCTTTAATCTCTGGAGGTACAGTAAACTCTCTCTAACTCAACGCTCTGTATAGTAGGCCATTTCCCCTCAATTCTCTCTGTTCGCAACACAACGAGCGGAAAAGCGTTACCCCCACTTTCTTTTATTTATCGAAATGCACGCTCAACCCAACCTAAATCCTAATCTAAATGTCGCTTAAGAGCTCGCCGTAGGGGATGCTCTTTAGTAGGCTACTGTCTCTAGTACCACGGAAGTTCAGCCCTGAGAGCGTTGAGTTAAGGAGAGTTTACTGTATTTTGAAAAAACGGCATCAATTGTTGTTCCTGATCTTGTGGTGGCTTTTTCGGGATTGTTGTTAAGTTTCATTCTGAGTTTTTCTTTCAGAAAATTAACTAACGGTTATGCCTCTGGTGTACGAAAATTAGTATTGAAATTTCCACCAAGAATTATAGGAATTTCATCTAAATTCTCATCCAAGAGCGCAGCACCATCAATTGTGTATGGCAGCAACGTTCGGTGGAGGAACCGTATGATTTCGTAGACGGTGTCATTTAGACAAATGTATACTGTTACTAACAATATTCACTGATTGAGTGAAAGTCAACGAAATTCTTCTTGAAGGCCGCCCATTGACGTTGCAGCTTTTCGACTGTGGTAGAATTTCTGATGCTCATTATCGGCTCTCACGATACAAAGCCCTTGAATGATTGTCACCCACGATAAAGCAACATACAATAGTCGCTGCGAATGAGTTCTGTGATATCCGTAAACAACCTCATTATACACGTTATATCGTCATACCACAGGCAGAAACAAGTGGAAAATTATTCCATTTTGCGACTTTAGTTTTATTATTGTTTAGGAAAATTATTGATGATCTCTTTTCTATTAGCATTGCAACCTGACAAATATTATTTTGCCGCATATAAACAGTAGTTTTTACTCGAATTTTCCTTCCAATTTCTTGTTCTGAATTCGAGAATTGCAACCATGCACGAGTAACTTCGCCACATCATTTTGTTCAGTGTGCATTAATTTTGCGACTGCGCCGCTAGCCAACCCATCCGAAACATCCTTACTGGTTGTTCTGAGGTAGTATTTACCCAAAACGAAAGTAACCCCATAAGACAATACACCAGGATCAATAACAGACATTTTGTGGAGTTTCTGATGAACAAACGCTTACTGTTCTCCATTGTGGCAGCCAACATAAATATATTTAGTCGTTGAAAACACTTTGCTTTGTTCCGAATTCAAAACCGATTCATTGTAATCGGATACTGAATGGTTTTTAAGAAAAAGATGAATTCCATTCGGGTATAACCAGTTAGCTTCTTCTCTAGTAAAGAATTTTGCTTGAAATATTTCAAGAATTAAATATTGAAAAAGTTTTTTTTTTCAGTGCAAATTTGTTAATAAATTCCATAATCGATTCGGATATTGTAATATCATATTTCATTATATAATTATAATAATTATGACGAGTAATGAAAATGAAAGTCAAAAAGGATATATAACAATTGAATATTTATCATTGCAACAATTGCATTAATAACGAACAAGTAATAATATTAATAATAATAATTGTGTAAACAAGAGATAAAATTGATGTCTGTTTATGTAGTTTTGAAAATCGCGACAGTTATGCAGAAAAAAAAACAACATTATATACTAAATAGTATGTTCACTTTCACAAGGGATTGGGTGGCTAAGGTGATAGCGTGTCGGCCTCGTAAGAATACGGTTCTAAAATCGGATCTCGTTCGGAAAAGATTTTTTTTTTAGTAAAAATTTTGGGCCTTAGCTACGTTTGTAGCCCAGACTGCTGAAAATGGGATTTCGTGAAGCATGTTTCGTTACATGCCCAAACTGATTTACCCTTGCTATAGAAGTTTCACTTCAAAAAGATTCCAACGAGGATTCCAAACGGGAAAAATTAGATTGAAAAAAAAATTTCGGCGGAAGTACTTGGCGAGTCTGTAATCATGAATGATACATTGTGTAAATTAAATTAAAAAATTCACCAAGTACTTCGGCCGAAATTTTTTTTTCAATCTAATTTTTTCCGTTTGGAATTTTTTTTTGTATCGAAATTAGTTTTTATTCATATTCTTGTTGTGTAGTACGACTGTATTTTCAATTAATCGAACGATTTTTTATTAGAGATTAATAGGTTCAAATGTATTTGGCTATTAATGCTTTTATAGTTTTAATTTATTTAAAGACTGTGTGTGAAGTTTAGACTTAATTTTTGGGCAGGTTTGAATTGGTAACTTTTGTGAGATTAAGATTTCATTGATAATTTTTTGTGAGGCTCTCTTATAACTTTTTGTGGGAGTTTTGTGTTGAGAAGGGGATTTTTCACCGGAACAATTACTTGGGGGGAGTAAATGTACTTGTCTCACTTTTTTTTTACAGCATTTATGCTGTTTTTTGCGGAGATTTGTCGACTTTTCGTATGGAATTCATAGCTCGTCAATTAAACATAGCTATATTGTATACGTACTTGGGTGCTGCAAAAAAATCAGCATTTTTTTCGGTGTTATAGGAAAATATGGTAATATTTTATCAACAAGTGACTCTGTCAAGAATTGGATCATTAATAAAAATTTTAAATTTCGCTCAAGCGACTTTTTCCTGATTTCGAATAAAATTGGATATACGATCGAATTTAGAGCTTCTGTATCGTGACTATATCGGGACTAAAATTGAAATATTTCTCTAAAATTGAAATATTTCTCTAAAAAGTGTTCAAATGGATTAAAACTTGTAAATTTACTGTCAGAACTTATAAAATTATTAGATTACTTAAAACGTACAGCAGTTCTGAGAAAATATGATGCATAAAAGAACCACGAACAAATCAGAACAAAATTTTTAAAAGAATTTGTAAAATAAATCGAAAAATATCCTATAAAAAATAACATCGAGAAAATATTCCAATAGCATCAAAATGCATTGAAAGTTTTTAAGTAAAATAAATCAAAACGAAACGATATTTGGAAACAAAAAAAGTATGCGCACAAAATATCGAGAGCAAAGATTTGATTGGAAAGAAGAATTTCGGCCGAAGTACTACGCGAGTTTTTTTAATAACGTTTATTGATAACGAATTCTATATCATGAGTAATTGGAAAAAAAAATTTTTTGAAGTACTTATAAAATTCTTTTTTTTTAAATCGAATATCTTTTAGCTCAAAATTGTTTCGGATTACTTGATTCCGTTTTGGGTTTGTTTCATTTTGATTGTTTTTTTTTCATTTCTAAAGTTCAAGAGCATTTTTTTTCTATTGGAATATTTCTTCATGTACTTAATCTTTATTTGAATTTGCGAAACGAACAAATTTCTGCTAACAAAATTACCAACTAAAAAAGTTTGGATGGGAAACAATTTTTCGACCGAAGTACATAGCGAGGTTACGACAACGTTTATTAATCATGCCTAGTACATTATGTACTGTGACGTGGTAATTTTGTCCACGTCACATAACGTTAAATATCGGCACGGCACGAGAGAGAACGTTTGTTCTCTTTAAAGAATTTATCTCGAAAAAATTCATAAGGGCCAAATGCGAGCGTATTTCCGTATTATTAATTTTATTTTGTATTATTTTCATTATGAACTATGTACGAGCGAACGACGGGTTCATGCAGCGAAAACATTGAGATGGAGAGAGAGAGAACATCCAAATTATCGGAAGACGTCGGGATTGTTATAACGTTGTGAGGGAAGGCTCAAGACAGTCAAGGTCATCGAGAGAGAGCGAAATATCATATCGAGTATGGGTCGCTAGCTCGAAGCCCTCACCCGGAGCTGTCGAACTCAAAAGATGCGACTATTAGCATCGGGATTCTTCGGAATGTCTCGGCTGTACCGAAATCCATCGTCGGTCAGCGTCGTCTCAGCAACAATTCATACGCGAGAAATTCAAATAGGATTGGCGTAAAATAAACGAGCGAGCGAATGTTCGAGAAAGATCCAGATTCCCGCGAGTAGGCGAAGGGTGGGGAGTTAGGACCTTAGTCCGCGTAATCGCACTCTCGATAATTATCTAGGACTTTTGTTTTGGACAACAACGAGGACAGACGTCTTCTCTTAAGCCGTTGCGAACCCGATCAAAAATCCGACGTCGCCGGAAATATCGAGGGGAAATTTCTGTGGTCTTTGTCCGGATTTCCGCCTACTGAAACCCTAGCGGTGAGCCGTCGTTTCGCTTTGAATATCGTCTATTTTTGGATAAAGAGCGCTCTATTTTTTTTGTTTGAGAATTATGAGAATTTTGAGTTAAAAGAGCGATATTGTTTCGGGGTACGTTCGCGTTTGGGAGTTTTCCGTTGAAGTCTGATCTCGCATGATAAAATCTTCCGCGTTGTAATTTCGTTGTAATAATTATCGAATTGCCGAGAGGAATTCTACTTTTAATAAGTCCAAACGAGTCCTTAAATTAAGAAAGAATAAAGTATCGAAATTTCACATTATCAATAAGAGAAATTCGTTAGGGCGTTGCCTACACGAGATTATTTACGGAATTAAGTCGTGAACTTTCGATCTTTATAATATTTGATTTGATTTCGTCCCGGATTGAATGCTAAGTAAATTTATGTAATATTGTCGGTTAACAAAAAGGATTGTGATCGAATGATTATTATAAGAAAAATACCGAGAGAAAACCTGTAATTAAGAGAAACTTTTCCGGAAATAACCCAACTGATTATATTAATTATATTATTTATTCGTTGTTTATTTATTTACAATCCAAATAATTTATTTGTTAAATAAAAATTAATTGTAATTCCGGAATTGGTAGAATTTTGGTATGTGATTTTATTCTGGTACTACTGACCTCGCCCCTCTACCACCTTGGTTTGAATTTACAGCTACGCCCGGGACACCCTAAAAATCTTGTTCTCGATAAAGTCAAATAAAATTTGTTTAAGAAAAATCTTAGACTGGCGCCCTGAGTTTATCGAGAGCGAGGCGTTTTGTTCGGCTTACGGGAAAAGTCGTTACAGTACATAAAAAAAGCGAATTACTTTGAGCCAATTTATTTTACCAATGAAAATTATTTTTGCCTAAATCCCTGTAAAATACCGACTGAGCTGCCATGAGTGCGAGCGATATAGCTGTTTTCAAATTTGCTTCTAAAAAATATATGTAAAAAAAAAATAGAAAACCACAGAGTGGTCCTTATTATTTACTCGAAATGTAATCCATGTAGGGGAAAAGCTAGAAATATAGTCCATAGTATGACAACGCGGGTTTTTATCGTTCGAAAATCTCGTAAACCGTTCGGTTGGTAGAAAAGTATAATCAAATGAAATGACACTTGTATAACTTATTATAAAGATCACTCCATTTATTTCGGCACAGTTGAAAAATTCATACAAATTTAGGATGTATATGGTGGATCAGTCACCCCGAAGTCCGCTTCGAATTTTCGAAAGTAAAATTTTTCCACAACGTTCGTCCGATTGAAATAAAAAAAATTGTAGCCCACGGCGAAAAAGCCAAAAAAGGCAAAAATCGGCTGAAAATTCTTTATTACGATCGAACGAACGATGTGGAAAAATGTCCACTTTAAAATTTGCAGCTATCTCTTTCGCACTCATGTAGCGGATCCATATCCCTAATATGAAAAACATTTATTACTTCTCGCACTGTTACTCTTTATCTATTACCCAAGAGTCACAACTGTGACTCTAACCAAAAGTCAAGACTGAAAAAAATATCCGTCAGCTCTCACATCCGCGGTCTTTCTAACCTTATTTTTTTAACCTCACTACGGTCGCTCTAAATGAAAAATCAAAATTGTATGGGTTTAGATGTCACATCAACGAACACATTCTCACATATCACCAGAATATTATCAGTTTTTTTGTTAGTATCACTAGACAGCGACTGCGAACTGAGCATCATCAAAATGTATGCGAAAAACGCCACCGTTTTTCGATGCCACGCAAAAATGAAATATTAATATTTCCAATATCCGTTAGGCTACAGAGTTCTAAATAGTCAGCATCGAAAGGAAAAAAAAAATAAAAAATACGTGAACTCGCAACATCTCTCAAAATACTGTAATTAATTAGATATCGCGGAAACAATTTTCAGAAATTTTCAAAAACCGTTCGAAACCACGTTGCTTGCTGTATAAAGTCTAGTCAGCGACTCGTCTTCAACATTACAGTATATTTAAATGTACTTGTCTCGAGTCGCTACCGCGACTCTAAATTTTCTTGCAAAATTTTCATTAATTAAGTTTTGGCATAAAAAAAAGTCATCGAGTGAAGCAACCAACTAAATTCGCTAATTATTTTGTTTAGAATAAGTTCCATATTGTATAGATTAATTTTCCAAGACCAAACTTCACTGACAGGTATTATTTCCGCACAATTCATGCACACATTAACTACTTTTAATGCGTAAATTAAAAAATACATTTGACGTTCAACAAGAATTTGTTTGATTCACATACTCGAACGCGTATTATCATTATAAAGCAGAAAATGGTGAAAAGAGTCTGATGCGAAGTATCACTCGTTAGGCGAAAAGTTTTTGCACAAAGTTGTACTGTTAAATGCATCGCCTCTATTTTGTTTCGAAATCGGGAAACGAACAAAAACAACTGTTCGAGCGAATTGAGCTGCTGGGACTTTATGTTGCGCACCGTTAATGATGTTGCATTCAAACTTTTTGATGTTTCTCTATATTGAGATGGAAAATCGTTGTGAACTACTAGGAAGGAAAGGCAGCAAGGCAAAAAAAATTACAGCGATGTGCCATGTTAAAACTGTTCTGCAGAGTAAATAATTTGCAAATTTTAACTCATTCATAATTTTTTAAACCTTTGTAAAAGAACTTTTTGAATTTTCGCTCTCTTTTTCGTGAGCCACTCAAAGATTTTTACATCGTTAATTAGAGGCCTTTAGACCGAGAGGAAAAATGAATCTTGATTTAGAACGATGAAATTCCTCACAAGTTCCATTCTAAAAAGTAAGATTCTTTTTATAAAATAGCGTTGGATAATCCTCGTAAGTTATGACCGTTTTCTTGCCCACAGAGAGAATTATTTGGCAGTAATTTCATGAAAAATAGGAGAACGAACTATGGACTCACTCCATGAAGTTTGCTTCCATACGTTTCGCGAGATTTGTCGCAATCTTGCCAATTATTTTTATTAACCCCAAAGGAATGGTGAAATATATTAATTGCCGGGTTGATGCGAATAAAATTTATAATTTTATGAAAATTAAATCGCTTTGACAACCTTTTGGATCAAATTATTGATGATGAACATGTCGGATCAATTTAACGTCGATCATTTATCAAAGGATCAGTACTTCTGCTCAACTTTAATATGGGATGTATTTTATTTGAATGTTTGAAAAAACATATCGCTTTTATCCGATTAGACCTTGTTTCAATGAAAGGTGATGGCCGAACTATATTTCCTGCGCGGCTATATGTATGGAAGTTTGAAACGAAACAAATCCGATATAAAATGGTGGCTGACAGTAAAATTCAGATATATATCGACGTTAAATCTTCAAGAGGGAATGTTCGTATCGAAAATATAACCGACATATAACTACGTAGAACTGGAACGTGTCTATAAATATTCAGGACATTGAATTCATATGCTTGGTTGGATTATTGTTCGCGTTTCGTTTGATCCTGCTGGATTTAAGCTTTATACGGACAGCATCGGAACTATAAAGCACGTGAAGTTGCACTCGGGATTCATTTCCGTTTCGCCGCACACTAAGCGACTCGTGAAAACGGCGAAACGAATATGTGGCGAGTAATCCATTTTGTGACTGTCGTATTTTATTCGCGCACATTGAATTGTCGTCTTTCTTTTCCGTTTCTGAAGTTTGTTAGGGGATATGAGGAATTGGAAAATGTTCTCGAGGCTTGTTGCATATGCGATCGCCGCTTGTTGCATGTGCGATCACGGCTTTTCGCCTTTTCATGCAATTATTTGATGGAGAAATAAATGTGGAAGAAACGAAATTCATGAGGAAACGAAAAACGTCGGAGAAGCCCAGCAATGAGGGAGGAAGAGAGTTAATACTCCATATAGGTAAGCGAACAATTCTTAAAGTTGTAGAAACTGAGCGAAATCACGTGCACTTCTTCTTCTTGCATCATTTTTCCTTTCTAGTACGATATTTTCCGGCTTTGAACACCTTACTACATTCCCTATATACACATGTATTCATTCATATACACATTTTCATACTATAGTCGATAAAATTGGAGCGACGAAGAGTGTCTGCGGTTGGAGCAATCCTTTCTAAAGTTCGATACGTTCTCTGTTCATTGAGATGAAACAAGCGCAGTCTTATCATCCTCTCCCAGCTTTTAATACGTTCACTGCACTTGTATTCTCTTCCCAGTTTTTCTTCATCTCACTCAGTTTTTACCTCACCATCATTTTTAACATCACCTATACACTTTCAAATGTGATTGATTGACATTAAGTTGGCTAGCTGGCGATTTTTATTATTTTGTTCCAATTTTTTTCAGTTTGACTCGTACGAGATTGATGATTTTTTTGTGTAGGGTTTTAGATCGATTTATACAATCTGTAGTAAAAATTACAATTAGTAATCGATTTACTATTACATATTTTAAATATACACTTTTTTATTATTTTCTTGTCGATCCAGTTTTATGTGTGATTTTGTATTTTGGAACACTCGAATTTCGAGCAATGACGCATGTAAATCCATAGTTTCCATCACGTAAAACATGACCGTGTGCTGCAAGGGATCTTATCATGAATCTACAAAATGTCAAGGAGGAAATTAGTCCGAGCAGCATTGCATCTCGCATAATTGATATGGTGACATTTGCATAATTCTGGATAATCTATTTTTTAAGTTTATTTTGTAAGGCATACCGGAAATCCATGGATATAGAGAGGCCGATCAGAATTTGGATCGCATTAAATTTGGATCATTCGCATGATTTAAGGCTTTAAGGTTCATTTAGATGGTGGTCCATTTCTTATGTAATTTAAGATTCACACACGAACCGGGAAAAATGTTGGACATGAGAATTCGAGGAAATGTGGTCGTACGAGAATATTTATATGGCAGCAAACAGGGGAGAATGAGAGAAATAGGCTGACATATGAGGAGCTAATAAAGGAAAAGATGTTAATAAAGTGATTACACATCTCGACTTTCATCCATATGCATATTACCCTCAGAGAAAACCCGAGATTAAAGGGTCGTCACTTTTCAGCAGTCCTCTTTAAAAAATTGCCTTTTCCCAAAAACATACTGTCAAACACGACTTGAAAATTTATTAAGCACAGCAAAAAAGTTTATCTTCATTAATATATTGTTTATTTATCGCTTCGATAACTTATTGATCTTGTAGCCCAAACTTTATAACTTTCCACGAATTCACCAAGGAGGTTTACTACATTTCATTTCCTTTTTAAATATACGATAAACGAAAAATAATTAATTGATTCAATGTGCAATATATCTATTGATAAAAAAGTGGAAGATTCAGTTCCTCTATGTAATGTATCGATTCATTATTCAAGTCGTGGAAGCAGATTCGATCCACGAACTTCCAACGAGTAATTTTCGCCTTCGTGCATATCCCCGTACCCTTCTTACTCCGTTCAATCTCACCCACTCTATGTTTTTCACTCTACTCACTTTTCTCACTCATCCATCCCACTCTCCCTCTCTTCCGGTTCACGACACACTATGCATTTCTCTTATCCAGTATCGTTCAACTCCCGTTTTCCCAATAAAGGGTTCACTCGTATATACTTACGTTACTGACGCGCTCCTCGTGGGATAATGCTGGGTTATGCGAAAGATTTTCTCGCGTGACTAGTAAACCTCCGATCTCACGCTTACACACGGGTAAATCTACCCTAAATCAGCCTCGTTATGATCATCATCGTCATCTTTCATGTTTTACCCCTATTTGTTTGATCTATGGTCTTTTACTGTCAAAAACACTGCGCAGAAGTTCAAGTTCTTCGACATTGCGTCGATAACGTCGAACTTCATTGATTTTTTCTTATACTCACTCGATTTAGTACATTTGTACTTAATAAAATTGATAATCATTATGAAAATCGATGAGGTTATTATCTCGACATTAAAAACCATTCAAACATATGAATTAATGAGTCATTTTACGTCTTATTCGTCTGATTAACTTGATTCCTTTATTTGTTAATCAATTTCATATGAAAATAACATTTGGGATCATATAATGAATCCTGAATTCATTCTCAATCCGCATTATTAATATTGATCTGATTTCGTGATATTCAGATGGAATTTAAGGACAGTGTTTAGTAAATTATCAATTATCCTTAAGTATTAAGTACCTTTTAGTACGTTTTACTATTCAAGGATTTGCTCGGACCGTAAATTGGTATCTGGAGTGTAGAAGAGTTGTGAAAGTCTTATACGGTGAAAAAGTTCTCGTAAATTTATACGTCCGGATGAGTTTTTCCGGAAGAGTTTTTTCGTAAGTAATTTTCTTTGGCGCTCGATCGATGAGAGTTCTAAATAAATGTTATGAGTAAAGATATTGAAAACTTATCACGTCGAGTGTGAAGTTGCAAAGTAACAGACTCATCTCACGAGAAAAATATTCGAAATATCAGGAAACGGTTATCGATTAGAGTGATATTTTAAAAATATTATTCATCTAGATTAGGATAAAATTACGTTTTCCAGATGCCGAAACACTTTTGGTTTCAACAATATGGTAACAGTATTTAAAAATCTCTGCTATATCAATTTAATATTGTTGACCTCGCGAATAAAGTTCATACACTTTGGAATATGAGCGAAAGCTCAGCATAAGCTGAATTAAATTTTTCTGACATCCGTCATCCGATATATCCTTGTTCTTTTTATGGGAATTCAATTTGCTAACCGCAATTAAAAAATATATTGATTCAATCAGGGCTCTTTACTTTACTCGTATGCGGGGTAAAGCTTAACCATGGGTTAAGGGATTAAATCGCGCAAACGCAATGTATATATCGTGCAAATACCAAAGATTTATTCCGGATAAATGGCCATTGTGCGGGTGTAACCTGATCGGTATTGATACATCCGATGGTTCGAGTTTCCATATCGGTTTTCCCATTTAGATTAACGGCTTTTCTCATCAGGTAATTGTCGATAAAGTAAGAACAAAAATACTCATCTATTTTCGAGTTTTATGCTGAAAAGATAATATTATAAAGTACTTTCTAGTTCTTGTTATTCAAACAAGCCAGTAAGTTTTAACGATGAGCATGAAACGACGCAGTATTCATAAAGTGGAAGCTGCTAAAACTCTCGAGGGCTTCAAGTAAGATTTTGCCAATTGGAGTATGAATTTATGTCCTGTATTCCTCAATCATTTAGTTAATCATGCCAACCGGAAGCATATAAATAGAACTTCCTATGCAACCGTGAGGAATTTCCCTGCCGGGAGTTTCCTATAGCGTTTTGTCGTGCGAAGAGTATCCAAATATCTGTCGAGTTCAACCACACTGTTCTTGGAAGCCATTTTGAGGTTCCGCTCTATGGTTCTTGTCAAAGTTGATTCTGGAGAACCGGATACCTTTCTGAGAATAATGGTGCCCGTGTAAGCTACTGCACAGACTCTCCCACAGTAGCGATCGCTGTGCGCATACACGAAAACCAATACCAATTACTCAAGTTCTGCACTCAGAAAGTTCGATTCTTGCAGAGAATACTTAGAATCCTACCAGCTTCGAACTACTGGCGCTCTCTGGCAGTTTAGTAAACTCGAGTGTCTAAATAACTGGAAAACAAATTTACTCTGCTTCATCTAGTATATTTCACTATTTCTAACGGAGTTTCTGATTGAAATGACAAAATTTACAGGTAGTGTCTAATAAATAACTGCAAATTCACATAAATTGTCAACTGGCAGCCAGCGCTAGTAATTAGATGTTATTTCTTGCATAATGGAAGTTAACCATCAACGGAAATGATTCTGCATCACAATGAATCTATGCTGAACAGAGGAAGGAAATAGTGTTGAATGAAAGGCAAAACAGAGCCTCAAAGGCATGACATAACGTTGGGTATCCCGAGCATTGGCTCAAAGTTAGTTTCACGCATTGGCCAATCTCGAAACGCGGTTGTAGATCAAGTGTTTGACTACTCGCAACGTGCTAAACCGTTTTGGGAAACCGTGCAAGGGAGCGTCAAAATATTACTGACACACAAAATGCTCGAACCCTTGTAATTCGATGCTTCGTAAAGTTATATGGGTTTAGCCTTTCTGTTTGAAAAGGGTTCATGTAAGCATTCATGTATCAAGGGTCGGTTTCAGAGGTGTGAGTTCTAGAAGTGTATATTTTTCTCTTACCAAACTACGTATATAGTTTGTATGTAAATGTAAGTTACACGGAAGGTGGCATAAAAAAGGTAAAAGGTTTCTCCAGCGTCCTAAAAGCCTCCTATTTTCTTTCCCCCTTCCAAGTATCTCATCACAAACTTCCATTTATGATACTGTAAAACTCACGGGCCCTCCGCAGTAAGCTTCGAATTTATTGTACTATTAAACCGAAAGATCTCATAAAGTATTCGATTACGTATTTGCAAATATAAAACCAGACTGAACGTAATATCTTTCAAAATTTAAACTATAAAGGACTTCTCAAACATTCAGTCAAATGATTTTTTTATCGATGATCATAAGACGTTAGAGAATCCATTTTAAAATGTGTGATCGTTTAATTTTCGGCACTGTTTCATCACAAATTCAATCACTTGATTTGTTTCACTTGCCTGCAGAGGCCATCAATATTTTTTTTTTTTTAATCACACTTTCAATCAAATTCTAATTTATTTCTCTCAATTGTTTTATTCTATATTTGATCGTTTGAAGAACCTTGAACTTCGAATAATACCTGATCTCATGAGTTATGCGGAAAATTTGTATGAACGAAATTGTTCGAACATCGTCGCGTTTTATGGTAATTTCGAAAATTCAATCGAGAAAGAGCTGACATTACGGGTGGAAGATATTCGGTAGGAATTCAATAAAGCTTTTCCACATCAGAACAAAATTATGCCAGCGGTGATGGCATACAGCAGAAGACCAGCAACGACAAGAGTATAATGCGAATTCGTTGAAATACGATTTGCGAATGCTTGTCAATTATTCGCACCGTGGTATCTAAGATGTGCGAGATATATTGTAATCTCGAAACGCAAAGCCAAAGCTTTCGCTGATGATTTTCTCGCAAGTTTCATGTTCTGAAACAGCTTTTCCGGTACAATTCCCTTTTCCTTCGATTCCCCGTAAACTTGCTTCATCCTCGTGTACATTTGTTTCGCTCTTGCTTTTGTTTGTAACGGGCCGTTTGCTCGACCCGTAAATCACACATATTGCTGAGAGGCTTATAGTCCGGAAAACTGTATAGCCTGCTCGGATGGCTCATCAATTGAGGAATTAATGACGGAACCCTGTCCCGATGAAATATTATATATGGATGTACAATAGTGGCCGAATAGAAACGACGGGGAATCTATCCGGTACGAGGAATTTTATGGTCGTGCAAGGGTTGATTCCGATACCGAATAATGTATATCAAAATTCCAATAGACGTCCCCAAAGGGTTTGATTTTCTTAGTTTGTGTTGATACTTGCAACATATCGTTATAAAGTGATTTCCCCTTTCTTTTCATACGAACGAATTTTTCGAAGATTATTAAGACAAAAAAGCGTAATCCTATAGTCAAAAATGCAAGAAGAGCCTATAATGTGAAAAATGGAACACGTCATTTCGATTGACGTTATACATATTTTTGTTTTTCCACTCAACAGTACAACATCAATATATTCTATACAATCATGTCCCCTAAGAATTCTATGTAATATCGTGAAGGATATGAAATTCTCGTTACGTTGCTCTACATCGACCTCACTTCACTCTTACGTATCTTAGTTATCGATATTTCGTAAAAGCAACCATATATCAAATGTACACGGCTGCATGCACGTAGCTTCATCATCCTATACCATACTAGCGTCACACCATCCAGTACATCGTGTATCCCATATCCTGATGCATAAGGCTTGGTCGTATACATCTCCCACGAGACTGTTATGCACGCGAGACCTCAACTCCCGTCATTTTTGAGAATCGACACGTTTCGAATGAGAAAACGATCGATTTAACGTTTTCACACTGCAACGTGCAATTTCAGTTAGTGGATTTTTGAAACTTTACACTTCATCTGATTATTGTAGTTCGCTCTTTCTTTCTCTTTTTGATCGATTATCGGAATTCACTATTTTTTTAAATCGTGTAGAAGTATCGTTGTTGAGACAAAAAATATTAAAAATCTATTTTTTGCTGAAATTTGTATTTCATTATTTCTATGTGAAATACAAATGTATTACAATATTTATGAGTTGAAATGTTCAAAAAATTATGGAAAAAGCTCGTATCTATTGATTTTTCTCATTGACATTGATAAACAATTATCTGCCAAGTCTGAAGCATAATTGATAATATGTAACAGTTCATCATTAATGTTGTTCATCAATAATAATTAATTGTCATCAAAGTGTAGTTATGGTAATTATATGTTAAATAATGCGCAGACGATCGACGATTACGATTTAAAACAAAAATTCGCAATTTCGACTCTCGATTGACCGAATTTCTGATAGACTAAATTACGAATTTTCAGTACGAATTTGAATACAAAGGGATCAAAGAAGCATTAATCTAAATCGAGAATACCAATTAGTGAAAATCGAAATTCCGGAGGTTTGAAAACCATAGAGGCCTGTTTGTTAGAGAATGTTGATGTTCATGAATGAGGTATTATTGGAAATCCAGTAGAAAACAACGTGTTTTGTCCGACATAAAGTTTGAATGGTGATTTATTCATTTTACATCTATCATGATAATTAACGTCGTGATTGAAGCATTTTTATTATTCTTATGCCGAATAATTTAGGATATTGGTAGAAATAATTTGGTATTAGTGAATATTCACCAAAATTTCAAGTCTGTACTACACAAAATATCGAATTTTTCTGTTTCATAATTACGTTATTTTAAAGATGAGGATCAAATTAGTTCGAAGTGAAACATGAAATCAAGGTTACACTAAGTCAATCGAAATAGAATAAATGAAAGTCAAAGAGGACCAAATGAAAATAAAGTGAGAAAAAATAAAATTTGGAAGGGTGGTAACCAATTCAGTTCGAAGTGAAAAAAATTCAAGGGGGAAACTAAATCAATTCGAATAGTAAGAAAATAAAAAATTCAAAGTAGAGGACGAAGTCAATTTCAGAGTAGAATGGATGCTGTGCAGGAAGAAAACACGTGAGGTTTATCGTAGTATCATGAACGACAGAACATATATATATATCTGCTACACTGATCCCCGACACAATTCTCTCCTTCTCTGTTCCTCTCTATCTCAGCATCGCTGTACATATCACGAATGATAAACGTGCTATTCATGCAAATTGTGCAACTACGGATTCAGCATCAAGTTTCTAGGTTTCTGGGATAGTTGTAAGGCTTCGAAGGGAGAGCCAAATCTTGCAATATGCCACGAAGAATAATGGGTCATTAATAGCCGATTGATAATTGACATCCAGTTAGTGTTACATCTTTATAAGCCTGATGGATATCGAATCTCTCCACATTTCAAATCTGCCTCATCATTCAAGGTACGTGTCGATAATTATACGATACGCCTTGAATGTTGAGTGAGATACATCAAAACACGTTGTGGTTTTAAAGCATGATTCCCATCACCACATTTCATACCTGTTAGCATCCTTTTAGCAAGAAAAAAGATTTTATCCATTCGTTTTTTTCGAAAGAATTTTTAAAAAAACATTGGACCAACTTGAAAATAGTTGGAATTAACGGATTCAGTTCCATCCCCCTTTAAGTACGTGTTTTTTATTCTTCGCAGAAAAACGCATTCTTATTTTTTCTAATCATCAAGAGCAATGATCCGATTCCTTTCTTTTTATGTTTTCGATATAAAACTAGCTATTTTTCTTTGTGAATTATTATGGAAAACGGCGCTTGTAGATGTTATCGGCAATAGGATTTCTACCACTAAGTTAAAACCCATGAGAGGCGCTTTAACAACTGAATTTTCATGCAGCACGAGTGCAGTCCGAAGAAGTATGACTGCGCCTTACGGATAAGGGTTAGGTATGTAATTTCGTAATCAGCTACTCGTAACTTTCATTCTTAGGGTCCATTGCGCTCGGCTGTACGATTATCCCCCGATAAAACCATTATGAATTCGCTTACCTTTATCCCAAAGTTTCGTACATTCTATTGTAACTGAGTATAAGGAAGAACTCGCTTTTATTCAACATTGGAATAATTTGATAAAAGACATGTGTGAAAAAACATATTCATCAAGAAAAAAAAACATATTTTAAACAGCATTTCAATAATGATGAAATTCATAGGTGGTATTACAAGGAAAAAAATAAGATATTGTGAAAATGTTTCGGGATAATTTATTAAAGATTCGAAATTATTATTGTATCAGCAATTATTTCTTCAATCGTGGTTACACTTCAAAAATCCTTTTACCCTTAAAATCGGTACCGTCACGAAATGGCTCGGGAAATCATTATACAAAAGCATGTTCCTGTACATGAGGTAGTAATAAACCATTGTATATGCAGATACATACAGATTACGTTGAAATGAACAGTGTCACAGCGAAATTTCGATACTAAATCTAAATGGTATTTGTATCTACGTTTTCCTCTGGTACGAAAGATAGCAAATGGTTGACTTCGACGTTCCGGAATCAATTGTGTTACAATATGCCTATATATAAAACCTGACGTTGAGCCGCTACCGCGTCTCATGATAAAACTTGGCATTGAGCCGCTACCTCGTCTCTTGAAAATGAACAACAAATAGTTTTGTGGAATTCTAAGGTATATAAAAACAATTTAAAGTGCAATTTTATTCGTTTTAAATATTATTTGTTTCTCGCCAACAGTATATTATATATATAGTTTGTACGGAAAGTTACCAATTTATTAGAATAATTATTTCGATTTTGTTATTAAAAAAATATTCATTCGTTATTTAATTTTTTCGAGTTACATTGAAATTTTACGATCTAATAATGTGATTTTTTCCTTAGCTTTATTAAACCTGGAGTGGTTCTCACCGTCTTTGTTCTGAGTGTGACAGACATTGAAATATTTTCTAATCCTTTCTTCGCACGTCAGATCAGTTATAGTTGGTGCTTGTCCTTTCTCGACTGCTTTCTCGTTAGGGTAACTATAGCAAAGCTACCCACTTGACCATAGAAATGTTAGACCCTGGAGACCACATTGGGTCTAGCCCACACAAAGCTTCGAGGGTGACAGTAAGACTTAGTTACCCTAGAATATCGACTTATGTATCCCAGAGGTGCCGTTGAAAGTAACGGTCCACTTCTCTCGACTTCCTTGCAATTCTTGCACGGGTAGATGCGCCAACTTTGAAATTCAAAGTTTGTGCCTCGGGCGATGAGGGTTGTTACATCCCTTTACACTAGGGACGATAGACGTCCCCAGTATATTTATTTTCTAAATTGTCCAGGGGGCAAAATAATTACGTAGAGATTTGTTATCAAAAGTTCATCAAATCAATGATAATAAAATTATTAAACTAACAATTTATCACTGTATTTGGAAGTATTTTATTATGTGCTATTGAAGTTCGAAGGATTTATTCGAGAAATAAATTGGTATTAATTTGTATAAAAATTTTATGATGTATTTAAAATTCCTCTGAATCTTCTTGAAGGAATTTTTTCTAAAAATATTTTTATAATTCATATACCAATTTCATCACATAATCGAAAATCCTTACCTCCCCCTCTTTGTCTTTTATTTTCTCTCGTCTTCTTCCTATTTTCTTTCCCAGGAGGGAAACGAAATGCAGAGCATTCCAGCGACAAGGATGATATTACTCTCAGGTATTCTCGTTCCGGGGAAACTCGTGTATCCGTGAAAAATGGCAGAAACGACTCATGCTTATCTCGAACGGTGGGTTCTCTGTATTTCGAAGTAAAATTCAGTATGTGGTACGTATAGTTTTTGGGATAACACCGAGTTCGTATACTTAATACAATCTTAAATTGAATCGGGTATGTTACGCGGACTTGACTATCGCGCTCTTATTGCAAATGGATTGAACGTTCTATTATTATGGCCCAGTCAGTTTGTACACGTGTGCACGTACGGAGAGAGGGAGAGTATGAGTTAGAGAGAAAGGACGAGCGAAATAGAGACATGGAAAGAGAACGAGAGAAATAGAGAAATAGTGAGAGAAAGAGAGACTGGAGATCCGATGATAGGAAATGATACCACAGCAGCTCGCATTTCACAGGCAATTCGAGCTGTCTCGTAAAGCATGCGTCGAGATAAGTGAGGGTTGTATTTCTGGGAACAAGAGACAGAGACAAATAAAACGAGAAAAAGAACAGTAAAAGAAAAATGATACTGTACAAAATTTTACGTTTTTTATGCAAGAGCGTGTTCGTTTGGGTGTCTTAACAATTATTTATAGTTCTTCTCAAAAATAGAGAGAATAATAATGGTGAAACTCGTCTTCTCAACCCGAAAATAGAACAAGCGGTAGTTGTTAAATCACAGGAAAATCATGGCACGCATCAGGAAGTACATTTACATTATACGAGGGACCAACTTGGCGAGAATCCCTCCGGCTAACCTTCTGTGCATGCAATTCCTGTTGGGGCTTCCTCGTCACAATTCCAGTGACAAGTTGCTTCCAAAGTTTATGTAATTTTTGGAAGGGTTGTTCCTTCATCGTGGAACAAAGATAGAACATGAGAAAGGGAGATCATATTTTTCAGAGAAAAAGGTATGTTCCTGTGGCTGGCGATGAAGTTTCCTACATACTCATGACATCTAAGCTGAAAAGTTTATCTATTTCATATTTATTCGTTGCAAAAAAAATTAACAGCATATCAGAAAATACGATGTAGGTTTCATACTAATGTATAAACTTTCTAGTCATTTTGTTTGGCTTCCCAAATTTCACGGACTTCTATATAGAAACAGGATAATGATACACTGAGAAAAATTTATGGTTCACAGTACCATATTTGCATATTTCCCTGAGAGGATAGAAATACTTTTAAGGTAACGCTAACTCGAAAAAATATGGTTGCATTTACTGTATTTTATAAGTCGTTTATATTACGCGCATATATTAACAGCAACAATGATCTTGCCAAACATATGTTGCGTATTTGTTACCAAATAATAGTGATATTTTTCCTAAAATAAATATTACCGTTAACGATCAGGAATAGTACTCTCGACTATACTCACGGTACGCTTGGCAAAAATTTAAAGTAGACCATACTAGATATTTCCTTGGTGCCATAAACATATTATATTGCTACTATAAGATGAAAATGTTTAGTCAGATTTATCACATTTTAATAAGAAAACCTGATGTGCACATACGCTAATAGTAACATTCATTTTTGCGGATACAAAATAGTGTGATCCGTAATGTTTATTGTAAGGACCATTGATATTTTTTGAGGATACCATTTTTGGATTTTTTAATAAATTTACTTTGCTCGTGTTCTTAATTATTACACATCAAAAGTGCGTTTTACTTTCTGGAAAGATGTGTTTAATTAATACTTCGTTTTTGCAGAAAAACCATTGTCGCGTCGTACTTTTACTCAGGTGAACGGCATAAATATCCCTTGCGGTATGGTTGATATAACGACAACAAATAGTCATTGATAGTTAGAAACACAAGTCTCCGCGACATTACATAAATTGTTACTATTATAAGATATTTTAATAATGCCTATCCATTAAAAGATATTAATTACCATATAAATGGTAAAATTCAGTGCAGGTCAATCCAAAAATGAATATGCTACAGTATACCATATTTTTCATATCCATAGTAACTTACTTATAATGTTACTTGGATTATTTGATCATTGTAAGGGTTTTTACTATGATTTTTAGTCCTTTTTAAATAACACATGGTTATCCACACCATTGGGATTATATGTTTGGATAAACACTACAGATATAGTCCAATTAACTATAACATAATTGTCCTAACAATATTTTTTGGTACATTTTACCATAGAGCGGACAACTATACGTCTATAGTTGCGAGAACTAGTGTCTTTTTTCTCAGTGTAATTGTGTATTATTTCTTGATTATTATAGTATCCACGAACTTCTGAATTTACTAAAATAAAAATCTTGTAATATGTTTTTACTTTGCTTGAAATTCTCATAAATTCTTCTCTCGAACGCCTCTATCGGTTGTTATTTATTTTATTTTATATTTCTACGCGAATACCTTTCACGATAGTTCTTATACAGATGCTCATTTTTTTTCCCAATGAATTCACAAACTATTTAATGGCCTGCTCCTGAAATAGTTAATCCGACGAACGGAAATGTATCAAATATCGTTCGTCTTTTGATACAGAGGGTCAGTTTGATGAAAAGCAAGTTCCCATCGTGTCTATTGCGATTCAATGATCCAAAAGAACGACTGCGCTCGATTGAACGACCTACAAACGGAAGCAAACTTTATTGGAAAATGGTACATATTAAAAAAAACGGATTTCACCGCTCTCATGCTGAACGAAAGTCTGATATTGATGTATTTGATCAGCAGGGTTCACAAGTAACTTCAATAGAACGTATATATCAGTTATTTTCGACTCAATCGATTTCTACGTCGAAAATACTTATTTTTTTGTAGTTTATACAAATTTTTTCATTTCATATACCGAAAGATAGAAAACTTCGAACTTTTCTCAACGATTTATTGACATATCAACTTGTTTGTAAATGTTTTATACTTTTTGATTTTTTCCTCTGTTATCAAGAGACGCGGTAGCGGCTCGAGGCCAAGTATTAAAAGAAAATGCCAGCGCGAGCCCTGCCGTATTCTTATATACGCGAATATGCCGGTTTTATGACGTCATAGCGTTTTTAAATCGCTCTCACGGACGAACCGTTTGAGTAAAAAATCTGAATATTGGTGACGATTTTTTTTTTTTCGATTTTTCTCTTTCTATTGGTCTTTGTTGCAAGTAGATCCGTCCAGCCAATCTTGAGATATGATAATTTAGTGAATTAAAATCGAATGTTTCGGGATAATTTGTCTTCTTGGAGACAGACAGGCATAAGTCGCGCTTGATAAACTATGTAATCGTTCAGAGTCTCACAAATGTCGTTTAATATACATAATGCCTCGATCTTGTCTATAGATTCCTATAACTAAATATGAATACATGCTATTTGAACTTTTGCTTCTCCTGTATTCACAAAATTTGGCGTGGAGTTACACGAAGTTCGCAAAAGTTTCTGAAATAAGACTTGTTAAGAATAACGTAAATTGTAGCCACGGAGACGAGAGAGAAAGAAACAAGGTGACGAAATGGAAAAAGGAGCTTATTAATGCTTAAACGTTGCACTCGAAGATTTTAGAAAATCAGTCAATGAGAAAGAGAAAGAGAGCGAGAGAGAGAGAGAGGGAGTCGCGAAAAACTTTTCGAACATTTAACCTGAGTTAATAACGCTCCGGTATTCGAGCCAATTTTTTATTTCCAGTTTCTTCCGTTTTCTTTGTTTAAAAAACTTCTACGTGTTGCAAGTGACGCACAGTTCTTTCGATTGTATGGCCAATTAATCTCTTTTAGGCAAGGAAATTCATTTTTCAAACGAGGATTGTCAGATTGTTTTACCCAATTATTTTTTACGTCATCGTATCAAAAATATTATACGATCTCTTGAAATAAATATTCTTATTCGTTTCAGACATTCTGTGTTCAAAAAAATTGAAGAAGAAAATGGTTAAAAAATAAAAAACCATTACTCAAATAATCACCAAATGATTTTTGATAAATAAGTTACTCTTTTTTATTTGGATAAGTTTCCCATCGAAATTTCGCGAACAATACATCAAAGTTAAAACTTACGTAGCTTTATATACAGGTATGCATTTGTATCATTTTAGCTTAAAGGAGTCAAGCTACTCATCCTACCATTTATTTTTAACTCAAAGGTACTCTGTATGAAAAAAATCGTTAAACACAGAAATCCTCCAGGAAAAAATTGCTTTTTATATTTTTAGAAAAATCTACGTGGAATTTGATATCATTGAAAGTCGATACTTTTGAAACGGAAGTTGCAAAAATATTCCCCTTATTGAAATTCTATATGCAAACTTGTATTATCAATTCAAAAAATAATTCGTCGAAATTTCGCCAGAAGTAAAAAGATTGAAATTTTTTAATTTGCAACCCATTTTTTTTGTAAACCAAGATATAATTTTCATTGGTATCAATTAATATATCCTTACGTTCGTACATACATCGTTCGTACATCGTTAATAAATCGAAATTTCGCCAGAAGTAAAAAGATTGAAATTTTTTAATTTGCAACCCATTTTTTTTTGTTAACCAAGATATAATTTTCATTGGTATCAATTAATATATCCTTACGTTCATACATACATCGTTCGTACATCGTTAATACATCGCTTTTTACGTATAGACTTTTTTGTGATCCGAATGTGCTTGTCGCTGTGAATCACATTGCCCAGTTTATCATTCCTTTGCTCCATGTCATATTTTTCCTTATCTCATTTTACATCGCGTCTTCTCTCTTCCATTATTTTTCTTCTTTTCGTGATCAAAACCCCCTGCCAATGCCAGCGAAGTTTCGCGAGAATGAAATATAGATGCGTTTCTAGAGTGTCAGTCGTAATAACGAAGATCTGCATTGCAAACGTAAATCACGTCGGAGTAAAATATCCCAGGATTTCGTCACGTCTCGACTTTTTCTTCATATATGCACCTGTTTCGTTTACGCATTGTGTTTGCAACGTAACATTATCTTAGCGTAACATTTATGTGCTGTAAATATTTTTTATCTTGTAAATATATACAAATAAATTGAATATCCATAAAAAAATTGAAAAAAAAAATAACATTTCCCGTGTTATCGATTTTTTTTTGTATTACGAAGAGCACTCGAGCGTACATAAAAAACGTGTATCTGACTTTCTTGAAAATACGAGTCGTAAATCATATTAGATTACACGATTCCGCATTTTTTTTCATTCAAAGAAAATACAGGTATTTGATCGCTAAAAAAATATGTATCTTTTCAGAAAAATATATTTTTTATTATTTTAATGTTAAATTTGTTCATTTTCAGTGAAATATAGACGTTGTTTAAATAAAGTATTGTTACTCTCTAAAAAATAAAACGTTTTTGCATTCAAACATTAATTTACAATAAAGAAAAAGTTTATTGAATTTTTTAGAATGTTAAATCTTAGCTGAGGTTTACAACAATAATTGAAACGTTAAATAGGAAAAGATTCAAAATTCCTTTTGTCTTAAAAGTCTACGAAGAAAGCACTCGTTAACTTTGAAACAAGGGTGTTTTTTCCCCCTTAGTCATATGGTAACACGCTTGGAAAGCTAATCTTTGGCCTCGTTCATATATGATATCTCTTCAAGCTCGGGAGCTTCGCCAAGGATATTAGTTAACTGATGTTACGTAGTACGTAGTGGAACAATCACTCTGTGTTCTATCCTTTCTACATCCTCTTTTTCTCACGTTTTTTTTTCGAATGAAGAATAAAAGTGTTCTACCGTGTACTATAGTCGGTATATATATAATTCTCTTATTCAGAGCACATCTGTTCGGCGTCGAGGTGAGAAAAAAGGTACACGAAGCACTAACTCGTGTACCTTTTTTTGTAATATATGTCTCTTGTGTTTCATGCACAGACAAGAGATAGGGTGAACTGTATGCGACAAGGCAGTATGTCAACGGCAACAACGCTCAGAACTAAAACACGTAAATTATTTTAGATGAAACGAGATCCATGACTATATTTACCGCTGTATCCAACACTCTTTCCATTTCACTCTTGTTTCGTGTCTCTTTATGTGTGAAATCCCCTTGTGAATTACAGAGGGTAAATATGATAGATATAATGCGAGAGCGAAGCTTCAGAAATGTTCGCATCCAGAATATGGCAGTTTTTGGATTTTTTTTTTTTGACAGAGCTTGTTCGTTATATTTTATAATTGGAGAAAATATCGAAAATTTTATTAATAAACAAATTGTACTCGGCTTAAGAACAATAAGATTGAAATGCAATGAAAGTTTTTGATCCGTATTTTTTTTTTATTCAACCCCTATCCGTTAAATGATTCGCTTTGTAATCAAAGAAAAATGTGATTTTTAACGAGGTAAATTTTCCAACATTTACAATTTAATTAATCTGCTAGCGGTAAATTAATAGTCTACGCTTTATACCTATAATTCAAGAGATATCATATTCGCGTTCAGGAATCTGCAATTTCCTGTGGTTAAATTGGAATTTTTGTGCAAATCTTGTTACCAGAGGAAAATGTGAATTCGTATGATACATTGCCTTTTTTTCATCTCGCTAACTCTCGTGATTGGATATACATTCGCGAGAGAAATTCTACCGGATTAACTTGGATGAGTTTGCGAGAGGATATTCCACGATGCAGTTGATGAGACCGAATGCAATCGATGACGTCTCGTTTCTTTCTCTCTCATGTTCTCATTGCTTTCCGAAATTGGATAATTCATATTAGATTACTTTATTAACGAGAATTTCACGTAACCTAATTCTTAATGAAAAACAATTTTTTCAATTCATATAACAAACAATGGAAAGTACATCCCAAAAATCATAGGAACTTCGCAGAATCACGACATGGAGCCAAATCGTGCACGATTTATTAATTTATTACTTAAGTGGTGATTTATTAAGTCATTCATTAATAGGGGAAATAAATCACCACTTTCAGTCGTGCATTTGAAATCACAACAAAAATGCATTGAAAGTTGTTTGTTCCAAAGCAGTAAATGTACATGATCCATTAATAAATAAGCCATAAGAAAATGGCAATGGATTCCCCTCTAACCAAAGTTAAGCTTATTTTTAAGGACCCTAGTTTGAATATTCATTGATGTCTTCGTCAGACAATAATTGGCTGCATGCATATTTATTCATAAGCGAAGAAAGCATTAAAGAAAGAGAAAATGAAGAAAGTTGAAGAGGCAAAAATATACAAGGGCTCGAGATAAAGGAATAAAGAAACGAGATATAGCTAATGCAATTGAAAAGTTAGAAATTGATGCGGACAACGATAAATTATGAGCCAAGGGGTGATTGGCGGTTATAAGGATAGTTCAAACGAAAACCGGTCAGTGCGCCAAAATCGTTTAATATCAACGTGTACCCTGCACTCGTCTTATATTATATTTAAGATTAAACCAGAAAACCATAACGTACAACGACCAACGGGATGTTCCGGCTTTTTTCCCTGGTCTTCGAGTTTTGTATAATAAATGAACCCGGATCCATATTCGTGAGCCCAACAGAACGATGTGTGGCTTTTCCCTAGACAGTTTTTGTAAGGCCTGTGGGTGTCTGTTATTGGCAGCTACTGAATTATCCGATTATTCCTTCCCCATTCGTGAAAAAATGTATCGAACAATCAATTATTCAATTTTTTTATCCGCACCTGCTCGTTATAATATTTCGTTATTGGAACTCTTCACGTGCCAAGTTCTGCATTTGTCATTGTTCTATAAATACATTTTTACTTGAAAAGTATTCATGTGTGAGACGTATTCACCTAATTTATACTTGTGTTGTATGAATTAAATTGATTGAAAGATTATTTAGTTATTTCGTATCAAAAACTGAAGAGAAAATTTATCTAAATCTTGCTTCACAACTTATTTTTCTATAAAATAAAATCTGAATTTTTTTTTAAAATTTGGTGGTAAGTTTTTTCGATACGTTTTAGTGGAAATTGAAAAAAAAATTATCGATAAAAACGAAAAATTCGACATTTCTGTAAATTTTTGCAATGAAAATGTAGTGTATTTTACTATTGTTAGGTTGTTTTCCAATTAAATGCGGGTAAAGCCGGAGGCACTGCCAGCTCGTGCATGTATATATAAAATTATCGAGTATTCTCGTCTCTCCGCAGTCATTATGTTCTCTCGCTCTTATGGCTTTATCGGAGCTTTGTGGCCCGAGGATCGGGGCCGATATCTAGTTGCCTGATTTTCCTCGAAATCCCTTAAGTCCGCGAGTATTGGCTTCGTTAAGCTCGCATATGTACCGCAAGATTCTCTTATTAGTCAGGATCAGTTCGCAATGCATTCAACTGTATCTGTCTTAACAAGCTTCATTTTTGTTATTTGCCTTTCCATTAATATTTAATCAAGTACATTTTGGGAAAATATGATTTTTTAAAAACCACGTTTTTGGAGATTTTCTAAAAGTTTACGATTCAAAAATAAATCATAATTTGTTTAAAATCATTCATAACTTGATGAATAGATGGCAATTATTTTCTGATTATTATAAAGCATTTCTATTTGTTTTTTTATTGGTTGGAACTCGTTGTGAAAAATTTCAATAACATTCACATGATTTTCTCAAAAAAAGAATAAAACTCACCCGATTGGAAATTAACGAGAAAAAATGAAACGATACTATATTCATGGAATTTGGCTGATTTTCAATGTCGATAGGCCAATAGTGATCAGTTATTCTATCTGTCAGCCACAGATATCATACATAATTATATATACATTTGAGAGTGTTTGTGATCGCGGTTTTGCCGGTTTCACGGTAATTTACACTCTCCAATCGTAGTCGCAGTTTGTATGAAGGAGCTTTGGGCCAACTCGCCACATTGAGCACCAAATGTCATATCTATATATTTTATCTCCCATCCAATCTTCATACGAGATATTCCAGGCTAAATGTGCAAATTCTTGACATTTATCTTCTCAAATAAACTTATTCGAATTGATCCATAAATTTATGGAAAGTCGAAAATTTTTTCGTCGCCTAAAAAGTCATTTGTGCAATGATTTTCGAAAATGACTCATTTTTTCAACAGACTTTTTGCGAAAAAATCTCATCCAAGTTATGCTTTCATAAAAAGCATTGTTGCTTTAAAAATACACAACGATGGAGACTCCTAATTTATTAATAAATATTAATTCAGCTATGATTCTTAGAGAAAGAATTTTATCTGCCCTTTTTATCACGAAAGTAATGAATTTGGCTGAAGTACTCGGTGTGCCTGATATATATCAATGTTTATCTCTGTGTATAGAAATACATTAGGTATATTACAGTTGGTATCGTGGGATTTCAAGCTTGATGTCGAGATATACGCATCCGACTAGTGTTTGAGAGCTAATGGTACTCAAGGGTGCTGTGTACACAAATCCGAGATTTCCAGATCGTGTGACAAACCAAAATAGTAATGAGACGAACAGGCGATATAGGATTGCATTTCGGAATGATGATATTGGAACAGCATGCCGAATTCAAATTTTATCGGTATCGAAATCAGCTCTATCGAAACATTGCACATCGTTTTACAGTTAAAAAAATAATAATATAAAATAGGCCATGTAATTGTTTATATTACATTTAGTTTTATTTTTATTTATTCCAAATTTTTATCCGACTTGATGTTTTAATTTGAATAAATACTGTAGAGGGTTCATAACGTTCAATTTCTCCGATTAAATTCCTGATAATGTCATCAATAATGAAAATTTGCGGATAAGAATAACGTCTCGATGTATTGAAAACTTTTGAGGATTTTTCTTATTGAATAAATGATTTTAAGGTGATTTAAGGGACTTCAATTAAAAAATAGGTTAGTCATTGAAGAGAACTGAATTATTTTTCATAGCCGGGATGTGAACCACATTCAGTCGATGATAAATCCTTCTTCCAAGTTTTCTCTCACACGAACCACTCCGTTCGCCTTCTCAACAGAGTGAAAAGTGGTTCTTTCTTTTTCTTTCAAATGTTTGTTGAGAAAGCTTGAAAATGTGAAAAAAGCTTTTTATAATATCTTGTATTCAGGTTGACTCACACAGTGGATCTGTCATTTTATCTTAATATACTTCTTTTGTTTTTTTTGTATTTTTATTTTTATTTTTTTATTCAAATCGTTTTCCATCGGAAATCGACAGGATCCGATGGAAATCCTGAAGGAATCCTGATGGAATTCTGAAGGAAATGAAACAATGATTGATTTACTCGTGGTCAATTTCTCGAACAATAATATTCTGCAAGAAAAATTGTGATCGATATTTGAAGTCCCTTTATTTATGAAGGATGGTGTGTTTTTTTGGTGCACCTCTATATAGAATATTGAGTTTTCGAATAACAAAAAGCTTTAGAATAAAAAAAATCAGTGGCAACGATTGCAAGCTACACTTTTTTTTGTTAGTAGTGAGTATAACTGTATCGATTCTAAAAAGGGATTCAAGGCAATCAGAGCCGCAATTTCCATTGAAAAGGAATGCGACCTCCACACAGATTTCACGAACACCATCCTTCTCGCTTATTTTTTCTCCTTCTCTGTTTCTCTTCTTGTTTTATTTCTTCATTCCTTCTGCTCCTGAGATTTATGCGAACGAATAGAATGTTTCAGGGATTTTTTCTCCGATGGCTCTTTTTTGTTTCTTTTCTTACAACTCGAGGGGTGATAGAAAATGAGATCTCTCTTTACAAACGAAGTTTACCAATCTGTGTTTAGTTCACAAATATATCGCACAAGTTTCGACATCCCACCCGAAATCTCTTTTTTTCCTGAAAAAAGGAGATTCTCTTTTTTTTATTTACATTTTTTCGTTCTTCGTTTTTGGAGAGACTACGAGCTACGGAAAGCTGTTGAGGTTCTAGCTTAAATACATTTTTTCTTTCACCTCGACTTGAGCATGATAGTGATGCCAAAAAAATGTAAAACTTTCACCGTGAAAGTGGGAAAAATATAATAAAAGTGTTCACGAGGGACTAAAAAACAGCCATGCAAAAAACCAAGTGTCCTTTTTTGCGAGACGATCCTTCAAGTTACCGAAATATGGCAGGAGATGAAAAGGATGGATAGGAAGCTAGCGCGCGTTTTGAAGGATGCAGTTCAAGTTTTCGAGCTTTAAATCTAGAGCGAAAACTTTTACATCTGCTCCACGAAGCATAAATTATATTCAAGAATCTTTTACGTCTACTACGTAAAAGTGCATCGATAATAAAAGCATCCATGTTACGTGGGCATCAGTCTTTTTTACGTGTATTATGATAATTTAAATCTTGCGAAAGAAACACCTCTCATTTTTCTTTAGCAAAAAGAAGAAAAACCATTCTCATGGAAATGGAAGGACGAAACATTTTTAACCCTTAGGGACTCCGTCGCACCTGCACTGTGTTTAATGCCCTTTCGTTATTATCGTTCTTTTACGACTCCAGGTAGGTCGCGCAACGCGTAAACATAATTATACATTCTTGGACAGATTCGTAGTGCTCGAATTCATTTCCGCCGTGTCTCATGTGTCAAACGATTTTTTCGTGCAAGGAATATGCGTTTTTCTTACGAAGCATATAAAATGAATCAGCCGATGAAGTAAATTGGATTAAAAATAGCTACATTTGAAAGTATTATAGATTGCTGATAATCATCGAAAATTTCATTAGTTGCATTTGAAATGAACAATTTAATTTCGTCCACATTTTGGAAGATTTGAAAAAAAAAAATACTTTTTTCGAAATCTCTTTTCACAAACTTTTTACTCCCAATATGAATAATGATGATTTTTCAAACTATTTATACCTTCTTTCCTAGAGTATCAATCAATGTCCAATCAAAGAAAATTTTAAAAATCTATTGTTTGTGCGAGTTAAAGTGAAAAACTTTTAATAGAAATAATTATTGACCTTTTTTAGGTGGATTCTTCAAAGCGATTAAATAATCCAACTATATCTCGATTGAGGAAACCACCTGTAGCATATCAGTTCAACACACTTTCGCTCTCTCTCTCTCCGTCCCTCTCTCTCTCTCTCTCTCTCTCTCTCTCTCTCTCTTTCTCTTTAAATCTCGGCTCTTTACCCATCTTCTGCAGTTTGAATTCGAGCAATAGACGGGTCGCCCTACAGGAAAAATTTGTGCGTAAATTAAAATTAAAATAATTAAATTAAGTTTTAAGTTAGTTAAGTTTAAGTACATCTTAGATCTAGATGCGAACTTATTTCGTCATCACGCAAATTCTACTTGTAACTTTACCAATCTCTTTTGAAACTATCCTTTTTTGTTGTTTTTTTTGTTCGAATCTATTTCGGTATTGCATTGAAATTCTGATAAGCCGAAACTGCTAGACAAATTGCTCAAATTCGCTGCATTTACTACGATAACGCAAATTGAAAACTATGTAAATCGCTGTATTCACTACGATAACACAAATTGAAAACTATACAGTACTTTGTATACTTCTATATTATTTGTCTCTTTGCCCCAAAGTTATTTATCTAGGGCAGAATAAACAATCAATCAATCAATCAATCAATCAATCAATCAATCAATCTCTCTCTCTCTTTCTCTCTCTCTCTCTCTCTCTCTCCCTCGTTCTATCTCTTTCTTTTTCTTTTTCTTTTAACGTTGACTGCTCTTTTCCTACACTCTTGCGCTGTAATTCCTTCGAAAGGTTGTTTTTATGTCCGTTAGTATCTCTTACTCGGGACAGGAAAATAATAGTAAAAACGTTTTCGGCACAGACTAAGAACGAAACAATGAAATATTGCATATGGTGGAGCACTTTCTGTAAACTCCAAAACAGATTGGTGCAAGCGAATAAAAGAAAAAAATCATACACACAATCTTCTTGCTGTTGAATTTTCTATAGGAAATTTGGGTAAATTTGGACTAGTTTGAATTATCGAATGAGTGGAGTAATTTATTTCTTACCAAATTAAAGTCTCTGTAATTTTGTACATAATTTTTTTATGTAAAAAATATGAAAAAAATAATTGTATCATATGCAAAAATGGGGAAAACAAGTATACTTTTGTGTCGGGTTTATTTGATGCTGGTAAAAAAAATGTTGCGACACGAAAACTGTGTCACCGAAAGATCGTTGCTTCAGTTTAGTCTGTCGTATTTTTTCCGTTGATCATTTACATCCTCAGATGAAGAGATAAACCGACATAATTTACTCTTTGTTTTAAATGCAGATATACGTATAATGGTAAATGTTTCATGAAAAAACTTTGATGAGAAAGCTCAACGATAAAAGCGCCAGGATTAACTTCACTGTCACCAAGTTTTTAAATTATTATTATTTTTTTGCTGAAAAATGGTCAAAAATATATTTCCATGCAAATTGAGAGATTCTTAGGTTAATGTAGTCTTTGCTTGGTCGGATAAAAGTGGATTATTCACATATATATCGTATACGAGTACGGTTAAATGTTAGGTAAGAGGCTCCAACTTTTTGCAATCTCGACTTGTCTGAAAAAAATATATATAAATATTGTCTTGTTTTTTTACCGCTGACATTTCTAGGTATTTTATATACAAAGTGGTTATTCGTTGATATTGCATAAATTTATTGTTCATATTTTCGGTTCGGGTAAAAAGAGGGTCACGAAGAGTGCGGATTAGTACGAAAATTTTACGAAAATCGATTTCCTGATTATAAGCATGAATCAGATACATTAAGAAAATAATTTGCTCTAATATTATCGAGAAAAAAAATATAAAATAAAATAATCTCGTGTACGGAGACTCAACTATGGTATGATGGAAGATATTTGAACACTATTGTTCCCCTACTATACTGATCCATCTCTCCTGGATTTATGTTGACGTTGTATAGGGTGAATTTGAGGCACACGATCTTTAGCGACAAACCTACATGTCTGCTGAGCCGGTTAATCTGGATTTCTCTTGTCTGACCATTGCGGAATTACACTACCGAATCCGGAGAATAGATACTCGAATGTCTATCTCTTTACTTCGTCTATCTCACTCTCTCTCTGTTCGGCTCTCTCTCTCTCTCTCTCTCTCTCTCTCTCTCTCTCTCTCTTCCTCTCTCTCTCTTTCTTCCTCTCTTTCTCTCTCTTCGTGTGGGTAGCTATGTAACGTTGCAGTATACAATGTTCTCGTCGCGTTTCGCTGAGCTTTCATTCTCATCCGTAGCCAGTTGACGTATATGCAGCTGGTGAGCATGAATTGTAACTATTTTATATCAATACAGGCATACGTATGTCTCCATATTCGCATAGCAGAATACGATAAAACAGACAATCAAATACCAAATGTGAATACATAAAACCGGCGCATGTCCTGATCATGACTTGTGAACAAATTGGAGGATAAAATCGTGCAGAATAATATCCTTTCTCTATATTGATTCTAAACTACGAGGGACTTAGTTTATTGATCGAGTTAAATCTATCAAAATGGAAACAACGGGACATTCACGCGATACTATTTCTGAACAAACTTCCATAATAAACCTCCATGTATATCTGTACATAGACCGGAATGGGCAAAGTATCTCAGAACTACGGCGTGGGGTTATTCACCATTTCTCTCCGCCTTTGCAATCGTGTGTTTACCTGTGGCTGTTCAAACCTTGCTAAGAAAAACGCGCTCAATTATAATGGCGGATTTTACTTGAATAAATAGATCGCAAGTTTGTAATCATTCGTAAAATTTTATTTTTTATTTCATCTTTATTTCATTTTCTTTTTGTTTTTATGCTCGAAAACTATTTTTCAGTCTCCGGCTTTTACTTTATTTATTTTTATTTCAAAACAAGCTATGTCATTGTAGTGCTTTTGCGTATTTTCATGTATTTATAATGGTCTGAGTTTTTGTCAACGTTGTTATTTTATCTCCATACTTTCGTATTAGTTATTCCTTTAAAAAAACCAGCGAATATAGACTATTGTTTGGTAGAAATGATTTTTTATGTAATAAAAACAAATAAATAAATAACAGCTCTCATGGTAAATGTTATAAATGTAAATGGTAAAATGGTATAAAAGCTTCAATGGCAGCTTTTATGAAAATGCATGTTTGTGGCAGTCCATGTTTTGACACTAAAATACACCTCAATTTGCGTAAATATTGAAATTATTCATATTCGCCATTTGCGTACATCAATCCGCAAACAACTATGTGGATATTGATAGTGAAACAAATGTATTTACATTTCATTATGACGAAAGTGGTATTTATTAAATTTTTTTTTCAAGCTTCAGAAAATCATACAAAAAATATAGAAATACTTATTTTTCGTTGAATTATAATTTATTTAATCTGAGAGCGTACAGTAATAAACCATCAACGTTAATACGAACATATACGACTTCGAATTCACATAGTAATTTACTGACCACACGTTCATTATCACTAATGTTCACTCGCGAGTTCGTTCGTGCAAAAACTACCGATTTAGCCTCAGATACGGGCTATGTGCAACTGTCCTTGTGGCGCCGCCCGGTGGCCATGTTTGGAAATGGCTGCCTTTTTCTTTGTATGCGACCTTACGGTATAACAAATATATTATTTAATAACCCAGTGAATTATTGGTAATTGATTGAACCTTTTTTTATATATGCAAGGTAAGTATCCATTATTTTTTAATGTCAATTTTAATTAGGGGTTATCTAAGCCAGATTGTCGCAAATTTGAATTATAAGATGATGTGACAGACTCACTTGCCTTCTTCCTCATACGCCAAGTTTGACACTCCGATTTGACGCTTTTCTGGTTATGACATGTACTAGTTAAGCTGCGATTGTGATCACTCACCTGTATGCCAGAATTTTTCCGTAAATAAAATACTCGTATAAAAATGTTAACAATTGGTGAACCTCGTTGATGTCAATAATAATATTTTTTACCGCGAATACACCTGATATTTACAAAAATGGGGACAGGAGAGCCGTGTTTAATCCTTTCATGCACGAATTTTTGTGTGCAACTAATTATTTTAATAATACCTGGATATAAAGTTTTTGGGGTCGCTGATAACGAATCTGGAATCAGATTTTCGAAATTCAAAATGGCGGATCCAATATGGCCGACCAAAAAATTAAAAATATTGCCCTAGCTTTGAAATTTTGTATATAGTGGTTTTTGGGGTCGCTGATAACGAATCAGAAATCAGATTTTCGAAATTCAAGATGGCGGATTCAATATGACGGACTAAAAAATTAAGAATATCACTGTAGCTTTGAAATTTTGTATATGGGGGTTTTTGGGGTGTCATGTTGAATCCGCCATCTTGAATTTTGAAAATTGAATTTCGGGTTCGTAATCAGCGAACCCAAAAACCCATACATATAACATTTCTCAGCAAGAGCGATATTTTCAGTTTTTTGATCCGCCATATTGGATCCGCCATCTTGGATTTCGAAAATTGGATATTGAATTCGTAATCACTGACCCCAAAAACCCCAATATACAAAATTTCACAGCTAGAGAGATATTTTTTATTTTTTGGTCCGCCATATTGGATCCGTCATTTTGAATTTTGAAATACCAATAACTAATTCGCATTCAGCGATCCTTAAAACATAAGTATACATCAAAATATCGGCCTGTTTTCGACTAAACTTCACCAGGAACGAGTTTTTTTCCGAAAATATAACATTTTTTTATGTTTTATTTGTTTATAACAAAAAGCCATGTTCGATAAGCGGTTTCTGGAGTCACACAACGTTAAGTTTATATCTGAAGATCATATGAAAACTTGTCTCGTGCAAAAATATCTAGAGTGATATTTTAGAGCTGAAAAACTGCCAGGAAAAAGGTGTCGCGTATAAGTGACACCGTGCATGAAAGGGTTAAATATATGAGACAGGGCTGCAGCTGTTTCCTCATTTCGCCACCGCAAGCGTTATAGTCGGAAAATGTTTAGCTTCGCCCATACACACATAGCCCATATGTGCGGCTTATTCAAATTGTAAATCTACCACACACAGAAAGAAAGCTGCAACTTCAATGAATTTTAACGTACGTATATCTGGTGCAGATCCATCCAGAATTTTTAGAGTGTATAATAGATTTTCAATAATCTCGATGGAATCTGGGTGAATTAATTCAATGGTGTTATTCAAGTTAGTTCGAAATGAAAAGCGTGAGTATTTGAAAGGTAAAATGAGAGGATTTCTCTATAATTGATATTTTCGTGCATTAAATGAAAAAAAAACTGGAATGAATGTACGTACCGTTCGAGTTCACGATTAATTTGTGTATTGTAAAAAATGCATTAGTATGAAAGATATTTTTTGGAAATCCTTTTTGGAAAGCCTTACCCTTAAATAGGGTAATTACGATTAATTATTTCTCAGGTTTCCAAGAAAACATTAATAATTATTACATTTATTTCATGTTGTAGGAAATTGGATATTTATTTTTTAGTGTTTAAAGTGACTCTAGAAAATGAATGAATTATTTCTCAGGTTTTCGAGAAAATATTAATAATTATTACGTTTATTTCATGTTGTAGATAACTGGATATTTATTTTCTAGTGTCTAAAGTGACACGAATACCTCGCATATGTAATAAGGAGGTGAGATCGGTGTCTGGTCCTAACAACCCTCTAAAGCAACATTTTTATCGTTAGATAGTCCCAGCAGAAAAAAGAAGCTCGCAGGGGAATCGCGAAAGAAAAAAAGTGTCGAAGTATGCCGTAGATGTTTTCCTGAAAGGTGGAAAAGGACTGGATCACGTTGAAAAACGGGCAACCAGAGAGCTATTCGAGGAACATTTTGAGATAGTACCATCGGGAGCTCTCACCTCGTTTTATCAATCCACCACTTCACTTTCGTATCTCTTCGACCCTTTTTTATTCCTTCGTGAAACATTCACCAACAATATGTTACGTAACGTGTGACAAAGACGAAAATTCCCACGATTCCACTATTATATCGATGACTGATATAATCAACATTGTTTGAATATTCAAAATTGTTTTAATTAGATAAAAAATTCAACCAACCATTTAGAAATGTATAAGTTCGTATTTGTTTAAAAATGTAAGGATTTGACATTTCTATAAAATTAATCAAATAATTATTATTGACGTTAATGAGTTTTCAATTTTTTTCTGCCTTTACGTTGAAACGTTCAACGACCTGCGATCGAATCGCATCCATGAGGTAGTTTACTTTCATGTATACAACAGGGTACGTGCTGTATTGTGCGTGCTGCACAGACTTGACGTCGAGATTTTTTTTCGTCATGATCGTGGAAAAAAGTATAAATGGTCTATGAAAAAACTTCAGGGGAACGACAAAGAGTGATCGTTTTTTTTTCTTTTTTTTTCAAATACGTTTAAGGATGTGTAATATGAGAGAGGTAGAGTAATGGTACACATAATACAACGCGAGAAGCGAGAAATAGTTATTTGTCATTTTCAAAGTAAGTAATGCCGCGATATTGCTCATCCTTTTATCAAACCGGGTCATCGCTATTAAGCGACTTTCGCACATCACCCCGTAATTTGCTGTAGTTTTGCTTTTTCCTGTTTCATAAATCGTGGAAAAATATCTAAAATTCTGTAGAGTGAAATAGTATGTTTCCAAAAGTCGACGTAAAAACGAACTGCGAGTGAAAGAAAAAAGACAAACTTCACCATCTGTACAAAAAGAAACAAAACCAAAATTGATCGACATTTTTTTCGGCTATCCGCAGCTAGTTGAATATGAAAAAAGCACGCGAAAAAAATTCTACGTTTTTTGAAATAGTTTTTATTTTGGATAATTCTTTTTTAATCTCTCATAACTTAATCTTCACAATAATTTGAAAGTTTCTCCGATATATTTTTTGTTCCAATTATTTTACCTAATTTTTTTAAACATTGTGAAATTAAACGTAGTCCACTTCTTGTCCATTGTCTTGTGAACATTGTTTTCACGGTTTAGAATTGTGTGCTTGAACAATTCATAAATCCGCATGCAATGTTGATTTTTTTAAATCACGCTCTCTATCTTGTACTCTTGCTCAATTAATCAAATTGGAAACCTCGTTTCATGCTGTCCAAGCTTCATAACAATCTAATGCCGAGAATGTAGTCTATTCACAAAATACCTGAACGATGCCACATCAAGTGGTTGCACTTCTGTTATTGATCGTTAGCTGAAACATCGTATTCCTCAAGGTACCGAACAATGCAAAATTTTCAAACGAAACTGCCCATTGTCCCTTTTTTATTGACCTACATCTCGAGTTCACTCAACATATAATTGGAGCTAGAATGTATATTAATATAATTTCAAAAAATGAAATAGTGACTTCTAAAATAGCAGTGACAGATTAAAATTATTATTTATTTGTTAATCAATTTCGAGATAAAAATGTCGATTTTTTTAACTGTCAATATTTTTTAGCAGCTTACTTTGATGTATTTTGATTCCAAAACACCGGAAATACAGATAATTTTCTCTACAACTTCAAATCTTGGTGAGAAAACCCCGGAAAACCATTTTTTTCTATTTTCAACGTTACCACGATGTTCGCCTGAAAAATCGTATTTTTTTTTAATGAAATGTTCGGAAAGCTGGAGAAAATGACTATCTGTTCTAAACGTTGAAAAACTATCGTCCTCCTGCCCGGACTTGATTTTCGAAAACTGCACATTTTCGAAATTTGATGTAGTCATAATTGCGAGTGGCGAATGGAGATCTAGAGAATGATTTTGGGAATTTAAAGAGAATTTTGTAGACTTCGAGATTATTGTTGGCTTTTCCCGAAATTTCACGCCTTAACCCAAAGATTTCCCATTGTTAGAATTATTTCTGTCAAGAAACTGGAGTGAAGTCAAAAGTACAGCTTGTTTCTATAAATAACGACCCAGCAAAGAGAAAAGATCGTTATAAAAATAAATTTATTAAAATTCGTACAAACATTACTCCATTGTGAAAGTTTTTCTGAACTTCTCACATTTCTGGAGTCATCTAGTTCTGAAATATACGTTAACCTGGGTGGTTAAATATTTAACTGCATCCTTAATCCTTTGAGATTGTTCCACATATTCGTGGACTGATATAGTTTCACAAAGGAGTATTCAGTGTTGTTTGTCTTTTTTTGTTTAGTACCGCATTTTTCCCCCTAATTTCGCTCTGCTATATAAGCAATGGTCGCAATATATTCTAAAGTCCCATTGAGGCATGCACACACTGGTTTCCAGTTCGTCGAGAGTTTCCTCATCATACAAACGAGGTCTCGTAGTCTGACGAACATGTGCAAAAAGCCCTGAAGCTTTTAATTTGCCTTTATATTCCTGTATGAAGAATTTTTCTAAGGGGCAATTAAAAATCACAACACAACGTTACTTTACGTTACGCTACGAGTTCATCTTTGACGTAATTTGCATGAGAAAAGAGTAGTCAAAATTTTTTACTTTTGTCTATATAATGGCACAAATTTGATCTTAAACATCTTTTCATTCATTATTTTTCTATTTCCTTCTCAATTTTATTCCAACGGATTCACTATCACAAAAAAGCATTGTTCATAAGGAACAAGAGATAATATTGAAACAATGAACCTGTTTTTATATTCTCGGTGCGAGAGAAAGGATCTGAAAAATATTCGAGAGCAGCTTTAAATTCGAAAAGAAAAAAAGAAGGAAAATAATGACCACACGCATTAGAAGTATTTGGTACGCTCAAAGAACACGTTCATAAGATTTTTCATCGCTGGAAGGGTATTTTTCTCAGATTTCACGTAGGTGCGACCAGAGAACGAAAGCGGAAAAACGAAGTCGAGTACTTCGCCAGTTGTGAGATTCGCCATGATTTCTTGAGGCTTGCGTGAAAAAGAGCTTAAGAGTACGAGTGCTGTAGGAAATTCAGTGCAACTCCATCGCACTTGAACTCAGAGAAGGAGATGAAAATTTCGAATATTTTCACGTACTAAACCGACGATTTGCATAAAAATTGTGCACTGCGATTCAGCCAGATTTGCCCATCGGATATAAAAGATGGGTAATTCTATTCGGACCAAGTAGCAGCTGTAACCAATGGTGCATATATATTTTTGAGCTTCCCCAAAGAATTGTGAAGCTTCGTAGTACGAAGTTTAATCAAATTGATATTGAAGCACGGAATTATAACGCGGATAATTTTTGTAAAAAGCTAAATGTTTTCTCCGCAATATTGGATTAATTGAAATAATCGAAAAGCAGCGACTAAATAATCTGTTCAACTTAAAAATGTTTCTCTTTTATAAATTGTGTATAAAATCTGATTAAGTGTTCTCCTGTTCAAAATTTCGTATATTAAATCAGAGAGCATCGAACATTTTAGATTGAATTCATTGATTACAAACCTATGATAAAATAAAATAAATTATTTCGTACTTAGCCAACGCTCCAATGAACTGCAAGTAACAGAAAATCGAATTGATCGAAATGGGTGAATGTAAAAGTAGATTCGGTTCGAGAAAAAGTTCTATGCTCAAAAATATATAGACACTGTATGTAAAATGCTTTAACGAGCTGAGAATCAGCCGGTATTAACCGAATTACAACGCAAAGCGTGATCTTATTGTGTCCGCAACAATAAAAGAACTATAAAGAATCAACGGATCGTTCGCTGACGTAGACGATCAGTAAAAAGCTTTAGGTAGATGGATGTAAAAGAAGCGGTTTGCTTTTCATACTAGCTAAAACCTTTTTAGCCACTCAAGAAAGCAGAGTACCGGATGAAGCAGGTCATTTGATGAAAAGTAAAAGAGAGAGCGAGAAATACTAAGAGAGTTAAAGACTTGACGTGTGATATTGGTAACCCGAGATCTTCGATAATGCACTTAGTATATAGATATGACGGTGACACAAAAGAACGAGAGGGTACGGTGAACGAAAGAATATCCAGTTTAGTCGAGCACGTGGACAAGAGGGTAAAATAGAAACTGCCTTATCCGGATCTGTCTCTTATCGAGAATTGAGTTTGTGTGTTGAAGTGTAGGAAGTCAGAAAAGTCATGCTATTCCGGAAATAAAAGAGTCGCAGTTAAGGTCTTAAAACCCACATTAGAGAGAGATAGAGAGCGAGAGAGAGAGAGAGAGTTTAATAGAAAAAGGAAACAACTTCGTGTAAAAGAGGGAGACACGAATGATCATCTTTGAAACTCGGAAATTGGCGACGCTCCAAAATCGAATAAGCTACGTGGACATTGGGAAATTCCACAACTGAATTCTGACAATATGCTAGAAACCCCCGGAGGTACAACTGCTTCCTGTTTCGAAGCTTTATACTTCCCAATTTCGTTTCCGTCTCACTGAGCAATGCTGTTCTCATTTCAAAGGTGAACACCCTTTTTTATATTAAATTAATATTATTCATCTGTATCAATCATTCCAACTTGGATTTTATATTTTTTTTTATTTTGTTAAGAAACGACATCTGTCACACGATGAATTCCTGATCGAAAGTTCAATTCCAGACCGTAGAAAAAAGGGTCGATCGTGACTGATTTGTCAAATGTCTTTATTGCCTCCTTTGTAGACATTTCGAGGGTTCCTACTATGTTTCAACCTGTCAGGTTTCGACGGCCGATTTTCTTTCTGACTTTACTTTTGTTCTTCGCTCATACCAAAATATTTTCAGGCCTCATTTTTTTCGTCAAAAGAACAAAATATACTCACATTTACTTTCGTAATTACATTATTAATTTATTTATAGAATTGTAAATATCCGAAATAAAAAGTAATATTAATTATATTCTTGTACTTTCTACCCCATCTTTTTGGTCGATTCTAAGGGTATAAGCAGAGCATGAGAAAATACGAAAGAGTTGAGGAAAATCTTGTTATGATGCAAGAAGTAATAAGGCAATTATTATTATACAATATTATTTATATATATATTAATATTATACAATATTATTATTATTTAATACAATTGATGTTATTCAACGAGAGATTCCCTTTTCAAAATTGTATAGCTACTTCCTTCAATTTCTTCTTTTGCGTATAAACAGAGTATGATAAAATGAAAAAAAAAAAAACATTGTAAACACTCGAATTATTGGGTAGAAGATGACTGAATTATTTTTTATTGGAATCATATACTGCTCAATCTCACCGGATTGTAAAATTCATTTGTACTAGTTAAAATAAAAAATAGTTTAACCCGTGAAACGTGAATAGAATTTTTATCCAATCTAGAGGACTGTGCCAAGTGCAGAGGATGTTTCGATACGATGGATTTCAACCGGAAACGTGTGTACCGGTGTGAGAATTGTGTTTTGTGAATTCCTGCGTGAAAGTTGCGGGTTAGGTTTAAACAGAGGTAGATAGATAGCTGGATTACATCGAACTTGTTCGTGTCCATCAAAATACATTGGTTCGACGAAGCGAGATACCTAGTGACGTTGGTAAACTGATTTTCGTTGCGTTCGCGTGCAACTGTTCTCGTTGTATTTATTGAATTTCCTACGGAGTAATTAATGCAGGATTGATTCCGTTCGTTTGAATACGGTAAATTACTAAACATATAGTAAAATAGTACCGAATACATGACATTGAAAAAACAGTGAATGTATACATTTATATTAATCGTTGATGATCAATAACAAGATAAATATTAAAGACTAGATTATCCGAGCCCATAAACGAGTAAAGTTCCACTGGAAAAGGAACAGGAATCCAAGGATCAGCAGCTGTGTCTAATTATTATACATAATTTGTTAAATTTAAGGTAGAAATGTTGCTTATTTGGGCTACGGCACGGCCAACCCTTTCAAATTAATGACCCTTTAATAATTTATTAAAGTTTTGTTTAGGTAAAATGAATACCATTTATGCGTCTTTTAATAATCGTTTGATGTGGAAAATCCTGGATTTCATTTGATGAAAGAACTTTGTTTTTTTTTAATTATTATTATTAAAGCAGCATATTTCTTTTTTTTGTCTGGTATTCAAATATTTACCCATTTTAAATACAGGTTTTTAATTAACTAATTTATTAAATAGAATTTTGAAACCCGAAGAACAAGATGGCTCTTCTAATTAAGTGTAAAAGCAGGTCAACCGTTTTTATTTTCACCCTTTCGCGTAACATAACCTCGCTCGCAATAAATTAAAGATTACCTTAACTCGGTGCGCGATTCGGATATAAAGAGAATCTCTTTTACCCTTATTAAGAATGCAGTTGCGTAGATTCGCCTCGGGAGAAGCGCTATAATTTGCAAACAAGGTGGAAACCTCGGAAGTAGGCAACATTTATAGCAACAAAAATCTCTTCGCCGAAAAAGCTCTCACGACAAAAACTGTTTTTAGAGAGATCGGGATCTCTGGAATTTGAATAGTCGATAATTACTTCCTTCGAAACACTCTTTCTTCATTTTCATAATATTGTTTATTTTTCCTATCGTTCAGCTTCAGCCTAGTACGAATTGTTCAAACGATAGTCTATTATTCAAGGAATCCCCATTCAAAGAAGAAATTATCATTTTGATTAAAACATCGTAATAAAATAATAAAAGATTTAAAATTTTCGTAACATTGCAATTTCATCCAAAGTTTAGTGATTATTTAGTAACAAATTGAGTATTTTTAATCAAGATTATCATTGGGCAACGATCACTTCCTGAAACACTGAAACTGATCAATGATTCTGCATCGAATGGTGATTTACTCACCTTTAATGAAGTCCACAGCCATTTCCAAGCCGTAAGTATCTTTGTCGCAATCATCGAGTATGTGAGCTCCTATTTTGACCCCCGGAACGAGATTCCGTTCGTTGATCCAATCGAGGGTGTAAAGCATTGCTTCGAGTGCTTGCACACCTCCTTGAGGCATTACTGGACCGCAAGTTATCGAATCTTCTCTCTCATGAACCATCATCAAACCACCGAGAATTAAACCACCCTCGACTACTGCCTCTTTTTTCACGGGCCAATTAAATGTAACTGGTGGACGCGGATTAGCTTCGATCGAGCGAAACAAACGATCACTGTGTCTTATTAGATGGTGATTAAGTGGATTTTCAACACGACGTCGATGACTGTTATGACTCGATACTTCTTTACGTCGATATTTTTGATGATCTATTTCTTCCATAATTTCTCGATAATTTCGAGGCCTTTGCGGATGTTTCCTATCTCGAGCCCATAATTCGTCGGTGTTCGAGGCATCAAAATCATTCTCGTTGGGATTATTCATCATGGAGTATAGATCGATTCCTTCAATATCGTAATAAATCTCATAATCGAAATCTTGATCTTCAATATATTTGCCTCCCTTTGCGTCGCTCAGCATCAAGCAGACGCAGCCCAACACCATTAGATGAATACACTTCATGACGTCATTTTTCCTGCATTTTCAATTATCACGATGCCTCGACTTTTCTTTTTTCGTAATCGTTACTTTTATAAATTTCTATTTGTGTTTACATTTTTTGTCAATTGTCCATTATTTTTGAACGACCCAACTTTTTACGGTTTTATTTTACACTTCGATCGAGTTTTCCAGATATTTGCGTATCGAATCCGTGGGTCATGATAACTTTTTCCATCAACATAGAGTTAACGTGATTTATTGAAACTGTTCAGTTATTTTAATTCTATTTCACGAGCACACTATTGATTTTTTGAGCAGTTTTTTGTCTCAACGATCGGTTATGCGTAACACCATTGTTAATAATCATTCTATTTTTTCCCAATCAGCTGAATTATAGCATATGAATTTTTAATGTCTAGTAACAATTCATGTTAGATTTTAAAACTCTGCGAATAAAATTGATAATATTTTTAAATATATTCCCCCAAATGTGCTTATTGGAAATGCTAGTCACGAGCTACCTTCTTTATTAAACTAATTTTAGTCGTTCTGCCTGATAAATCTCATTATTAATGTCAACCTGTGGCACAGAAATGATTGTTCGAACTCACGTCTTTAAGTTTCTACACGTTCGCGACTACTTTGATACGACCCTCCATTCTCCCACATTTTTCAGAATCTTTTATCGACTCACTTCGCTTGATGCTCGACAAAGACATACTGCTGATTGACGACAGCGGTAAAGAACTTGCCTCGAATATTTATTATCGTTACTTTAAACTTGTGGCAAGACGATTGATCACATCGAAAATATTTTGAAGGTGAAATCCCTGCCGAAATAAACATCGTGAAAGGGGGAAAAAAGACAAAAGTTAATGACATTTTTATTCTAATATATTATCGACAGCTTCCCGATCAAAAATCTAACCTCTCGACACAACACTTTTTTGCATCATAATTACATCCATATATATATATTATCATGACGTAAAAAATATTACATGTAAAATCGTTGGACGACAGTTAAATAATTTTTTAAATCAATTTCGTCGTTCCAAAAATATTTTTTATGAACTTCTACAAATATTATTATGTTTCTGAAGAAATTTCAAAATAAATATTCGTTTTGTTGTCATAAAACACATCATTATCCGGCATTATTCAAATGATGTAAGTTTGTTTTTCTTACTTAATATATACGTGGTATTTCAAGATGGAATAGTGAGGTAAGTTTTTGAAATATTTCGAAACTTCGTACTCGTCAATGGACACGTTTGCTAATCGTATATCTACCGGTACATCTACCAGCAAACTTTTGTATCTTGTAGAAGTTGTTGCTGATGGTATTAGAGCCGCGGGTGTACACGTCCACACATAATGTGTGCCCGTATGTATTACTTAGGTGGATTGATTACCTTAATCAATTTCAGACCCGAAATATATACATATACACATAAAGCGTTAATCAACACTTCCGTCGGCGTGACCCCGGTCGTGAGTTCGTGAAACTTCCATCAATGAAACTTTGATTAAATCAAGTTCGGTCACGTTACATCGTGCAGCGTTGATTCGCGAAATTTTTCGCGAAAAAAATTCTATACCTCGACCAAATTAAGTTACCCTTTTATGTCGTCGGACGACAAAAAAAAAAGTGAAAGTTTCAGTCCAAATTTTCGTAATTATTCAAATTTCAACGGAATTATAAAAAATCATTGATTGAGATTTTTAGTTCATTTTTGGACCAAAATATAAATGAGAGACATGCTATTTTCCTCCACGTACAATAAAGAGCTTTTTCGAAAACAGGCGAAGGATTGCAAAACAACAATTTCCCACACAAAGGAATTTGACGCTAAGAATTGCGCTTGGGATTCAAAGCTTGCCTACGCAAAATTTTCCCCGTTTCTACAATGTTGTACTTCGTGGAAAACGATTAATGATGTCTCGAATTTCGTTTAGTTATTCGGGTTCAAAAGATAAAGTGAATGAATAGCATCGCACAGTTTATATGGTGATATCTACTGAAGTGGAATTTATTCTCTGAAAATCACTCTGGCATTCAAGACACATTCTTCTTCTAACGATGGCAGGGAAGACAATGCAAAAAATGGAAGAACCGAAATGCACTTCACGGAAACTTTGAACACAATTGAATTAAGCTTGATTAAAATTTTAAAATCAGCACTTAAATAGGCAACTGGATGAATTCGTTACGAAATTGGTTTTTTTCAAAAAAGAAGCTTTGGTATTTGATTTTTGAAAAAAGCTGATGAATAATTTAAGACCAATGATACAGAAAATTGATAAAATACACATTTTTTATACTGTTTCGTTTTCTGCTCACCCTGACCTACCATAAAGTCTTAAGTCGTTCTTTTACTCCATTTGACTCCGAAGCAAAGAGGATTAAAGTTCAAAACATTCTTCATGCCTCCTAATCTGACGAAACGATAGTGGTTTCACTTCTTTACGAGTGAATGCTAGAATGCTGAAGCGAAGCTAACATTCTCTTTCGTTATACATTCGTGAAACTTGACTGACTAAATCTGGGAATATAACTAGTTACGTATTATGAGAGGATTAACATTTATTTCATTCAATTTCCCGCGCTAAAACTGGAGCGCAGTTCTACATAATTCTCGACAACTTTCGTTTATTATTTTTGTTTAATTGTTGATACAAGAAACAGCACGAAAGTTCGTGTTCTTAGTTTATAAATATTGCAATAATGATGATTCCCCCGGGATTTTTCATTTGTTAATTGATATTATACAAAAACGCCATAAAATTGATTTTGGGAATTGAAATGATGATAAAAATTCGAAAAAAACAATACCATTATTTACACCGATTCAGTCGACATCTGTTAAAACTAGTCATTCACAAGCGCACAATGGAAATTGAATTTTGATGCGCTAGTAAATCTAAAAGCTTTTTTTTTCAAAAGTTCGGTTTTTGATCCCCTTCTTTCTTTGTTCGACTCGCGTCCTTTATTCTCTCACCTACCAATAGATTTTTTCATGTAAACGTAAGACAGATAAATGTGCCCTGATTTATGGCAAATTTTTCATTGATTCATGCCATACATTAAGTCAATATAAAGAGAGAGACGCAGCAATATCGGGAGAGCAGAATGCAGAGTGCCACGTGCTGCATTTTATTTATTTTTTTGTTTGTTTGCTGAGCTTGAATCCCAATGAAGTTGGCACTTGACACCACGACCCTCGTCAAACTCTGCCTCAGAGTTAGTGTAAAACGAGAGATAATGGGAGAAAAGAGAGAAAAATGGAGAAAAGAACGATAGAGGATAAACTATATAGGGGGATGATAGTGACGCTCGGTATTTGAGAATATCGAAAGCCCTCACGTACATCATCCAAGTTGGCAGCTTGCATCTCCAACCGATACCGAGATCCTACAATTTTACTCATGCTGCTACGTGCCGTCCTCTTCATATTCCACAAATCCCAAACCATCCTCTGTAATACTCAACGATATTTGAAAAATAGATTATATAATCCTTGGGATATTCAATAATTCATCAATTTCGTGTTCAAAAAAAGGTCAAAAAATTCTTTAAATACCTTCAAAATACCAAATGCAGATGAAACAATTGAGTGTTTTTTTTCTTCTATTCAGAAATAGTTTCGGATAGATAAAGATGTTTTAAAAAATTAGTATGAATGTACATTTTATGTTTTTTTAATGTTCACAAAAACACGATTCATTTATACGCATTTTCAAACTTTCATTTATATTTAATTTGAAATCAAATTAAAATGAATATTGAATATTGAATTTGAAGTTGATTTCGATTGTCATTCCGTAGGGTAATGTAAAACAAACAGGCTATTAACTACTCGACACTAAATTAGCTGAACTATTCCGCAGAAGATATTCCAAAGTTAAGAGACTCCTCTCAAATCTTAGAAACAGCAAATATAGTTTTGTTGTTCCAGGTATCATCAAGCAATGGTAATGAAGTGCAAATATTGATCATAATTAAGTCCTGTGATAACAAGGATGATAACGAATGCACGCTTTCTTTCCTTGCAAATTACGTGTGCAATCGCTGATTTATGTTTATCAACTTGTTATATCATGATACACGAAAGGTGGCGTGTATCAGAGTGGAGTAGAAACCGAGGAAATGGCACTTGGTCATATTTGACTCTAAAAAATAACGCAATGTCTCGAAATAAACGACATGTATTTATGTTTATCAATAATTTATTTCTGTTGTCAATGTAATGGTTTTATGACTTGAATAATGGATGAAATGAGGTTAAATAAATAAATGATCACTCTAGTAAATTAGTAATTCGTCTCATCATAATTATTAAAAATACTGTTATTAATTATTTGGATTTGTATTATGTTTGAAATTTAATAAACCGATGAAGTTAATGAAAATTTTTGGTTAAGAGAGTCTCATGATGAATCAAATATTGCAATGATGCACAATCAATTGCAATATTGATTTAAGCCCTTCTTGATGCAACAGCTTCGTCAAATTTCATGCTCATAATATTCTGTGTAATTTGTTCCACGTTTCTACTTTTAATATCAGCATTTATTATCATTTCCGAATATGCACGAATCACTTCTAGTGAACGGGAAAGAATTATTAACCCATTAACGCCGAGGTGATCAGAATTTTTACTAACTTTTCAACGTGTTCATTTATTATGTTATCGGACCAAAAAAATAATGCAATACCTCTATTTCTACGCGGAATTCGATGCTCTTTCAGAATCTGAGCTCAAAATTTCGATTAGACACCGAGAAAAAAAAATATGGCCGATTTAAACGTGAAAAACGTGAAAATTTTCGAAAAAAAATTTTTTTGCATTTTTTTTCACAATGATACCGCAAAGCTATCAACTTTTTACAATGATCAGAGGTGATCATGGCACTCGAACATTAAGAGGAATTTTTTTCAGAAAAATTCATCGACGCGTTTTTTCAAAATGGCGGCGAGAATGAAAAAATTTTATAAAAATCTTAATCTATCGGTTTCTTCAAAACTATAAACTTGAGAAAAAAATTTCTAAGAACAGTAATGGCTTAGAATTAGTCGAAGAATATTCTTAATTTTTTTCAGAATTTTTGAAAACAATTTTTAATTTTCGAAAATTTCAAAAAATCCAATTTTTCAAAAATACCTGAAAAATTTTTGGAAAAATTTGAGAGTGTTCCTTGACTAATTTTAAGACTTTTTTGTTGTTAAAAATTCTTTCGTAAAGTCTATAGGTTTAGAGAAAAAAAAATTTCTTGAATGGTACATAAAATTTTGTTTCTATCTACCACTACAAAATTCACGAACAAACTCGTATATCCTTTCACTTGTGCATGGACACATATGTTGTATACAATTTTTACATGAATTATAGGTAAAGCATATAAAAAAAATATTAGTTTTCACTTTTTCAATACATTTGTTATGTCACGAAAACGTTCAAAATCTTCTGCTTCATTGCATGCAGAGTATGAACCAGATTATTCGGATAGTGATTCCGACGAAAACATTTTGATTCCGAATGCAGACAATTCAGGCTCCGATGATTCTGATTCCGATTGTGATTCGATATCTGATTCAGATTCTGAACATGAATTCACAATACCAAATATTACTTATAAAAAAGCTTGTGCTACTTATTCTGAAAACTTAGATAAACTTGAAACAAATCACGAATTCATTTGGATCGATGGCGAGAAATCATATCCAAATACTTGTGAAGAAACAATATTATTATCTGAAGCTACAAAAAAGAATATACAGGCGTGCGAGCCTTTCCAATTGTTTGAAACCTTTTTTTCCGCCGAAATGAAACAATATATAATTGATGCGTCTAAAGAGAATAATTATGATCTGAAATTACAAGATCTTGACACTTTTATAGGTATAGTTATTTTCAGTTCATTCAATAAAAGAAAGTCTCAGAGAGATTATTGGTCATCTGATCCATTCTTATCTAGTGAAATTGTTTCTTCTGCAATGACTCGCGATAAGTTTGAAGAAATCAAGTCTAAAATAAAATATTCAAAAGCTGAAGACAAGGATCCAAACGATAGAGGGTGGCGGGTTCGTTCGATGTTGAAACTTTTCCAAAACAACCTCCTAAAGTTCGGAATATGGAAAACTTCTATATCTATTGATGAAATGATGGCCAAGTCTTATGCAAAAACTGTTTTGAAACAATTTATTCGAGGGAAACCAATAAGGTTTGGTTTGAAATTTTGGGGTTTGTGCACTTCAGACGGCTATCTACTAAATTTAGATCTATATTGCGGTAAAAATTCCCAAACCGGAAACAAATTAGTAAAATGTGCTTTAGGTACTCGTGTAGTATTGCATTTATTAGAACCTTTTTTTCGGCTAATAAATTATAATAAAATCCCTGCATTTCATTTGTACTTTGATAATTTTTTTATAAATATGGATTTAATTTTACACTTGCAAAAATTACGTTTGAAATGCACTGGCACTATCAGAGACAATCGAGTCAAAGAAAAGAATATACTTGAAAAGAAAGCTCCACGAGGTACTTATATTGTAAAACATGATCGAAATAGTGGCATAAATTTCATCACTATTATGGATTCGAAGCCCGTTTCAATAGCTTCAACTGCTGCAGGTGTAAGTCCACTATCAACTTCGAGAAGATATAGTTCAGAGGCTCGATCCAAAACTGATATACCTTTTCCGCAAGCTTTTCATTTGTACAACAAATTTATGGGTGGTGTTGACGTGCATGATGGACACTGCAATAATGTACTTCCAAGTATACGTTCCAAAAAATGGACATGGGTCGTTATTATAAGATTTATACAGGCATCCATTACAAATGCCCACGTAATTTTCAATGCTACACGTGATGGAAAGAAAAAAAGTGGAATAAAAGAGTTAACTACTTCAATTGCTAAATATTATATTCAAAAAGGTCAAACAAGTAAAACACTTCATACACGATCTAATAGGGACAAATTAAAAAATTGTTCAAATGAAAAATGTCCAATAAGAACAAGGATCTATTGTGAAAAATGCAGTCTATATGTATGCAATAATTGTTGGGCAAAAAAGCACTGATAAAAGAAATGTTAAAATGAAAGACAAGAAGACTCACGAAAAGAAGCACTCCGAAACGTGAGAGGCAAGGGGACTCACGAAAAAAAAGCACCCCGAAACGTGAGAGGCAAGGGGACTCACGAAAAAGCACCCCGAAACGTGAGAGGCAAGGGGACTCACGAAAAAAAGCACCCCGAAACGTGAGAGGCAAGGGGACTCACGAAAAAAGCACTCCGAAACGTGAGAGGCAAGGGGATTCACGAAAAAAGCACCCCGAAACGTGAGAGGCAAGGGGACTCACGAAAAAAAGCACCCCGAAACGTGAGAGGCAAGGGGACTCACGAAAAAAGCACCCCGAAACGTGAGAGGCAAGGGGACTCACGAAAAAAAAGCACCCCGAAACGTGAGAGGCAAGGGGACTCACGAAAAAAAAGCACCCCAAAGGAGTCAAAGTTCTACCACGTCCACGCCGTTGTCTCTGGGTAATGCTAAGAGTAGAAAAAAACAATGTATATGCACAGAATCAGAAAAGAAGTAGTCAAGGAACACTTGAAGGAAATTTTTCCAAAAATTTTTCAGGTATTTTTGAAAAATTGGATTTTTTGAAATTTTCGAAAATTAAAAATTGTTTTCAAAAATTCTGAAAAAATTTAAGAGTATTCTTCGACTAATTTTGAGCCATTTTTGTTCTTAGAAATTTTTTTCTCAAGTTTATAGTTTTGAAGAAACCGATAGATTAAGATTTTTATAAAATTTTTTCATTCTCGCCGCCATTGTGAAAAAACGCGTCGATGAATTTTTCTGAAAAAAATTCCTCTTAATGTTCGAGTGCCATGATCACCTCTGATCATTGTAAAAAGTTGATAGCTTTGCGGTATCATTGTGAAAAAAATGCGAAAAAAATTTTTTTTCTAAAATTTTCACGTTTTTCACGTTTAAATCGGCCATATTTTTTTTTCTCGGTGTCTAATCGAAATTTTGAGCTCAGATTCTGAAAGAGCATCGAATTCCGCGTAGGAATAGAGGTATTGCATTATTTTTTTGGTCCGATAACATAATAAATAAACACGTTGAAAAGTTAGTAAAAATTCTGATCACCTCGGCGTTAATGGGTTAATGTCGATCAATACTCGATTAATGATGCATCAAAAATATCCCCCGTTCATGTTTTCTTCGAAAACATTCCGTGCATAGTAAATACTGGTTTATTATTGCAATGAAGTATCGAAATGATAACATAATAGATAAAACCAATAAAAATAAAACCAATTTGCTTCGAAGACTGGCACGATAAATGATATTTTCTAAAATCGTAATTTATTGATTTCCTCAGTTTTTGTTCTATTTATGATTTTCGTTGTTTTATTAATATTTTCAAAACTAGGGCTCTCTAAGTTTGACAACCTCATTTTCACCGTCATTGTAGCCCAAATTTCATCATTCTACCATTTAAATCTTCACTTTGGACCTTTCAAAAAATATTCCACACACTTCTGCGTGTAATTTATGGAATATATTTTATTTACATATTTTCATTTCACTTTTCATGACAATATCGCAACTTTTCGCTCAATCATGAATTTCTCCTCTCATACTCGATAAAAACTCACGATACTCGTCGACACGTGTTGTCCAAATCGTTCTCGCATATTCATCTCGAGTTCATGCGGTTCGACAACTGTGCACATGACACTAAATTTTTTTCCAGTATCTTTATCCTCATTACAAACATTCGATCAATTTAAAGAATTTCTCGATTTTTCTTACACAGAATTTTCACGCACTCAGCAAAGTTTTCCTTTTTTTTATCCGTTAACATGTTGTTTTTAGTCATTTTATTGCTTACAATTCGATCAATTTCGGAGTTCAATTTCTAAATAAAATAATTTTTCGAAAATAATCAGTTTATCTCAAGTCCATTGTATCTGTTTTAAAACAGCCTTCTGATTTTTTTATAGCTTTACTATTTTTGAAATTTATTTTATTAATAATGATAAGGCACAAAAATATAGCGAACGAGAAATTGTCATTTTTGGCTTAAACGCTAATGTGTTTTATGAAGAATCGATAAATCGTCCCAGAACTGTCAAGAAAGTAACACCTTAATTGCCGGCTGTACGGAAACTAAAAGGCCAATTTACGATGTCACGGTTCAAGCACGTGAACGTGCGTTACTCTTGGTCTACCCCGTAACGCGCGGCTCTGTGCCAGAGCAGTCACTGAGGCGCCGCTACCAATGGATAACACTACCCTCTGCTTCTCAAACGAATCAACCCCCTCCCCGTCTCTCACCCCTTGTTATCAAACGTCTCCGTGGCCCTTGGGTTTCATGCACCGCGCACCCGGTGGATTCATATATAATATATATCCATAGAAGCCAAGAAAAATGTATATGCACAAGGGATATTCTATGTAAATTTCACTCCCAACCCTTGAAAACATTAAGAAAATCTTTACTTTGGAGGGATATAACTTTTACATTCCTTATAATATTTTTTTCATGAAATGAGGCAAAAAAAATGCAAAAGCTATGAAATGTTCGAATAATTCAAAACACTATAAAGTTCTTCACTATCCATCAATTCCGAAATAAATTCAAAAGAAAGAGAAAGAAAAAAGAAAAATAATTTCAACTGATAAGCAAATTTCTGCCTGATCTATCTCTAAGGATTGATTTCAAAAAGGCGATGAAATTTTCAGACCATCAAATTTTGATCGAATTATTAAGATTCTAATAAGAAACAAAAATCAACGTCGAGTTTGGGGAAAATCCAAATCTTGTGCAACTCGCTTCGTAAATGTACTTGTCTCGAGTCGCTACCGTGACTCTTAAATTGAGAAATTAGGGTTTTTCATCAGTGAAAAATTATGTCAGAAAAATATTAATTCAAAACTGTTATGTTGCTTATGAATTATACGTATTATTTATGAATCATCATTTTTGGGAACCATCTTTGAAAAAATGGAGGTGGATTTAATTCCACGTTCGCATGAAATGGCTTGAATAGATTCGGCTGTAGCTCACACCTCGTATCTTTCTCTTCTACAAATATCGCTACCCTTATTGAGAATCGCAGGAGGACGAAAAGTTTCATAGTAATTTATATAAGTCTTGCTTTCATGTGTGTGCCAGATAATAACGTGAAGTTTCATAACCTATCGATTTTATTAAATGAAAAAATATAACGTATATCTATTTCGTTGAAAAATCGTGTCAAGGCATATATTTTGAGGATATCAATTCAATCAAATTATTTTTGTGCAATTTCAGTTCGAATTGTTTAAAAAAATGAGTGAAACGTAGCAAAAGATCTAATTTATTAAAAATCGTGATTGTTTAGCATTGTACTTCGCCCCTCTTCCTCGTGATCAACTGTAGTACCCTCAACTTGCACCGTTGCTACCACCAATGTTCAAAACAAACGAAATTTGTTTATCCGTGCGTAAGCAACCCACATCAGCTCATTCTTCTTTTTGGTGCCGTTGAAACCACACGTCATATATATAAAAAAAAAAAATATGTGTCGTCGGACTCTAATCTGAACTTGTTTTATCTGAAAAGATATTATTTCCTCTGAAATAGTGTTGGTTTATTGTCAATTTTTATCAAGAAATATAATTCTTGATTCTGTTGTCCTCTTATTATATTTACTCAGCTAAAGAAAAAACACCAGTTAATGTTATTGAAACAGAGGTCACCGTGCATATGGAAAATATCTCTGGATCTCGAGATACACAATCTGCTTCTGGAAATATTTTTGATTCAATCGAAAATCCGCTGACGAAGAAATCTTGAATGTTATGGGAAAACGAATTGCGGAAGAAAGAAGTCTTGCTCCGGCCATCCATAAGGATATGGCGGCCAGGTGGAAAGAAATTATTAGTCTTGACCTCCCTGCAGAGGATAGAACATCCATAATCAAGAAATATCCTCCGCCGAGCAATTGTTTATCGATTGACCCACCCAAATTCAATCAAGAGATTAAGTTTACTGTTCAGAAGGTTACGGGACTGTTCAGAAGGTTACTTAAATGGGACAGACGTATCTCGGATAAACAACAAAAAATTGCTGCTTGTTTGGGAGCGGTTGCTAAAATTTTCGCTGTAATTTGAATTTAAATTTACCTATCATCGAGTGTTTAAATGATACAGAAAGACTCTTGACAGGTCTTCAACATGACGAATCTGTAATCAGAAGGAGTTTCCTGTTATCTTGCTTGAATCCTAATCTTAAGTCTACTCTTAATTCAACGTCAGTTGATGAGTGGTTGTTTGGTAAGGAGTTGGCTGAAAATGTCAAATCGGACAAGTTTATCGAGAATTCTGTAAAGGATTTCAAGCCACTTATAAAATCTCAGACTATAAGACAGTTAAAAAACTGGAAAGATCTGCCCCATCAACATCGCTTCAAGAATTCTTCGACGTCAATGAACGGACAGAGACACTCGTATCCGCCGACATCCAAGACTTCTCGCATGCAACAATTTCAGAGAGCGTCTCAAAAGAAGGACAACTCGACTTATACAAGGAAACGTTACTAGTTCCTGTGTTTGAAAAGTTTGTGTTCTGATCAATCTATATTATCGTGAGTTCGAGGTTACAAAATTCCTTTTTACACTAAAACAAGGCAATCGATACCTTGTAAAAGAGCTGTGTGGTCTGAAAATGAAAATATTAATATCAGACTTCTGATTAACGAACTTCTGGAGAAAGGAGCTATAGAATCTGGTTGTCCAGTCAAATATCAGTATATTTCCAGTATTTTTCTGGTCCCAAAATCTGACAGTACTTTCCGTTTTATAATAAATCTTAAAGAATTAAACGGGTTTATTCAAACGAAACATTTTAAATCAGAGGACTACAGAACTGCTTCAAATTTAATTTACAAAAATTGTTTCATGGAGTCAATAGATTTAAAAGACGCTTATTATGCTATATCGATCGATGAATCTGATCGAAAATATTTAAGATTCGAATTTGAAGGAAAACTTCATGAATTTACATGCTTATCATTTGGTCTATGTACAGCTCCTTACGTATTCACGCAAATTTTAAAACCAGTAACAGCAAAATTAAGGAAAGCTGGTTTTATGTCCGTTGTTTATTTAGATGATTTTTTGTTGATTAGAAAATCATATTCTGACTGTTTAGAAAATATTAACGCGGTCGTCTAGTGTGAAGGCTGTTTTTTTAATGCTTTTTTGGGGAATTTTTTTTTGACAAACCATTAAAATAAAATAATTTATAAATTGTATATCATTTTTATTAATATTTAAACAAACTTTGTGAATTTTTTGAAGTCAATATATTGAATATAATCGGAGATACACCGCCCAACAGGAACACATATAAAAAAAGAGGTGCTCCACTGCTGCCATGATTCCGGCCGTTCTGCTTATCTGAAATCAAAAAACCAAACGCCATTCCAATTGTAAGACTTGAGGCTCTACATGGAACTAAAATAAAGTGAGAATTCCAAAAAATAATTTTTTTTTATGCTTTAGAAAAAAAATTCAATTTTTCGTACTTTTTTTGGGGTCTATTTAGCTGGTAAAAAGAAAACTAACGAAGCAATCTTAATTATTTTAGTTCAACTTGTAGTTATATATGTACTAAAGATGCTGTATAAATTTGAGCAGAATCAATTAACTAGTTTTTGAGATATCATGGCAGCAGTTTGAAAAAATCGTGTTTTAAGAAAAACGCGTTTGAAAGTTATTGTATATAATCGCGCGCTCCGTATACCTGCTCCGGTTTACGGCTGTAACTTTTCAACGGCTCCGAATTTCGAAAAATCCTTTTACCCACGTCTTCTACAAATGTTTTAGATGTGATTTATGAAAAACAATCGATTTTTTTGACCTGACACACTAGACGACCGCCTTAATCAGACTCGTAATCTTTTACAGAGTTTGGGTTTGTTATAAATGAACAAAAGAGTAATCTTATTCCTTCTCAGGAATGTAAATTCTTGGGTTTCCTGTTTAATTTGGATGAAATGGTTATTAAGTTACTTGAAAAGAAAAAGGAGCAGGTCAGAAAAGAAATTATCAAGATTAGTTTTTTGAATAACTGCAAAATTAAAGAATTAGCCAGTTTCATTGGTTTATTAGTCTCCTGTTGTCCTGCTGTTAAGTACAGGTTAGGACATACAAAAGTTTTTGAAAGAGAGAAATTTTTGACTCTTAAAAGTAATCACAATAATTACAAGAGACAAATGAAACTCGACAACAAATTGCAAATGGATATTGATTGGTAGCAAGATAAAATAATGTCTTCAAATAATGAAATAAAGAATATAAATTTTTACATGGAAATTTTTTCTGATGCATCCCTATCTGGTTGGGATGCTGTTTATGGGAAAGACAAAACTCATGGCTATTGGAATGATGAAGAAAAGACTTATCATATAAATTATTTAGAATTAAAAGCAGCATATTTTGGTTCAAGATGCTTTGCAAAAAGCCTACGAAATTGTGATCTTTTATTACGTATAGACAATACAACAACAATTTCGTACATTAATCGGATGGGTGGGATTCAATTCGAAAATTTAAATGACATCACGAGAGAAATATGGAATTGATGTGAAGAAAGAAAGTTATGGATTCTCGCTTCTTACATAAGTTCTAAAGAAAACCTCGAAGCTGATATGGAATCCCGAAAATTAGAGCCAGAAACAGGATATGAAATGACAGATTCAGCTTTTAAAATGATCGTAAAATTTTTCGGTCAACCAGACATTGGTTTATTTACCAGTAGAATCAATACTAAGTGCAGAAAATATGTTTCCTGGGGTAAAGACCCAAATTCTCTGATGTCAGATACGTTTATAATATCATGGAAAATTTTTTATTTTTATGCTTTCCCACCTTTTTCCATTATATTAAAATCCTTGCGGAAAATCAAAGGGGAAAAAGCCGATGGTATTGTAGTTGTTCCAAACTGGCCGGCTCAAGCCTGGTTTCCTCTTTTCCATTCGAAACTCGTTTCAGAACCTATTTATTTTAAACCTGATGTCAATTTATTAATTTCCTATAATAGAGGGCCGCATCCCCTTTGGAGGAATCTTACCCTGGTGGCCGCCAGATTATCAGGAAAGGATTTCAGTTAAAAAATATTCCAGAATCTTCAGTAGACATAACGGTGTCTTCGTTAAGTAGTTCTACTTTGAAACAATATGATTCTGCCTTAAAGAAATGGTGGATATTTTGCAAAATAAGGAAATTAGATCTTTTTTCTTCATCTGTTTCTCAGGTTCTGGAATGTTTAACTGAGAAGTATGGTAAGGGAGCTTCATACGGAACATTAAACTCTCTTCGTTCAGCAATTTTACTATTAATTAACGTGGATATCAGCAAAGATTTGAAGTTAAAGAGATTTTTCAAGGATGTTTATAATTTGAGACCTTCACGTCCCAAATATGATTCTACTTGGGATCCTGCTGTTGTTTCAAATTCATTTTCATCATGGTCTTCAAATGAAAATTTATGCCTTAAGGATCTTTCTATGAAACTCATTTCCTTGTTTGCGTTGGTGGGTGGGGGTAAAATTTTCGAATGACGAAATTTCGAACAGCTAAAATAGCGAATTTTAACATACAATTATATATATATATATCGATAACTGTATGTTAAAATTCGCTATTTTAGCTGTTCGAAATTTCGTCATTCGAAAATTTTACCCCCACCCGCGTTGGTAACTGGCCACAGATTACAAACTTTTTTATTAATTGATATTAGAAATATTTTCGAAACCTCTCAATTAATTGAAACCAAGATCCCTGATAAAATTAAAACGCCTGGTCCTGATAGATATCAACCATGCCTTACATTCCCATTTTTTCTTCAAAATAAATCTATTTGTATAGCCTCAGCCTTAAAAGAATATTTATAAAAAACGGGTTCTCTTCGACGGGATGTTAAAAAATTATTTATTTCTTTAAAAAACCATTTAAGGCGGTAGGAGACCAAACTCTAAGCCGATGTATTAAAATTATTTTAGAGAAAAGTGGTGTCGATACCAATACCTTCTCAGCATATATTAGTACTCGATGTGCTTCTACATCTGCGGCTAAACGCAGTGGTGTAGATTTACCTTTAATTAGAAAAACGGCTGGTTGGACGGATTCGTCTGCAACGTTTGCAAAATTTTATAATAGAAACTTAATTCAGGAAAGAACAACTTTTGCAAATGCAATCTTGAATTTAAATAATTAAATATTAGCAATAAATTTACATGTATGTGTATGTGTACATTTTAGTTGAAACTCTAGAAATAAAGTTACATTTTTTATTTCATGAGTCAACAATGCCGTAACAACCTTTAAATATCTACAGTTGATCATGAGCAAAAGGCGCGAAGTACAATTGAAGATTGAATGAACTTACTTAAGTCATCATAATTGTACGAGCACCTCTTCCGAAATGATCAACCCCCACCCTTTAAATCCCAATTCTGAAAGATGTTTTAAGAATTCTCAAAGGTTACGGCATAACTTCGTTTGTTTTAAACATCGGTAGGCATAATTTCGTTTGTTTTAAACATTGGTAGTAGCAACGATGCAAGTTGAGGGTACTACAGTTGATCATTTCGGAAGATGCGCTCGTACAATTATGATTGAACATCACTTAGGTAAGTTCGTTCAATCTTCAATTTTTTAAGCTCTTTATAATTTTCTCGCAATCATGTAATTGTCAAGTCTATTATTATTCCAACGATTTTTTTTGCAACTGACAAAAAGTACAAAAAAATGCCTTTCCGCGAAGTGAAATTCCCATTGTAATTTTTACTGTGCCTAATTTTGATTTTTTTTTCGCTCCCCACAAAGTTCCCGCAAAATTATATTAATTTTTCTTACCACGCCCAGTGTATATGGACTCAAACGGATTGGAATATCCTCGGAGTGTGAAAAGCAAATAAGAGGGAGAGTGAATAAATGAAAGAAAAAAAGGGAATGAAGCAAAGTTTTTCTTGCGTAATAAACGAGATACTCTCTGGAGTATAAAGTTAAATAGCGTGTTTGAACCGGGGTATTCGTAAATTACGCGCGCCCAACAACCTCAGAGAGTTATAAAATCTCACAATAACCCACCAGCCTTAGTCAACGGTACATATATATATATATCAAAATAAATGTATAATAATAGAAAATATTTGTACGATGCAATTTCAAGAAAAATAGTCATCATTTGACCGTTGGTAATCGTAGTGGTGAGTTCTAGAATCATAAGTCAGCAATTAAATGATCCGATTGGAATAAAATGGGTCATTGGCTGAATTATGTAGCCACTAAACGTCGTTGACTTTATTTTTCGAGGAATTAACAAGTTTTTCCCAATAATTAACTGTATACAAAGTTTAAACTGACGCCTGTATATTGTTCGACCCATCAAACAGTAAAAATCTACTTTTGCTACATACATACCCTCAAGTGTCCTATAACGTAGAATTCGCGATGGCCTATGAGTTTTAACGATAAGTATATTCTCAATGGGAAATATGAGTACGAGATAGGGTCGAATGGTCGTGAGCATCTGCATACTAATTACAAATCGTAAAAAGAACGTTAACGAAGGTACGTCAAGGAGGGTGTAACACGGTGATATAGATATGTAAGTAATTCAAGTGTTACATTTCTATATGTAAATTGTCGTACGTGCTTCAGCCACATCACAGGAAACGAGATAAAAGCTCGTGTATGTGAGAGACATTTTATATTAAATGGGAACGATTTTAACACGATGGAAATTTCTTCTAGCCTTTACGAATATTACCTTTGCTAAAAAATCATGTAAGTGTATAGATATCCATGGCAGAAGGCTCAAAAATATATTTTGCCTTACGAGTTCCATACAGAGACGATTATAGGGCAGAAAAAATGCGAGGTGTTATTTTCATCGCTTTTTCCTCGCGCCACTGTTTGCAAATTGGTCTACCCTTTGAACGTGCCAGCTCGTTATACTTCATTTCATTAGACTATGAATGAAGGCATGTCAATTACTACGATGATTACGTGTTAATTTTTTCCCCTTTCTTTATACTCTCTCAACAGTTTCCACATCATAGTTCATGCATATGCATCTTTAACTGCAGTCAACCTGTGATCGCCAGGTTGTAAATGTGCCCTGCATACATTATTCTTCGAATTAACTTGTCCGTTTCATGTAATAAGTGCCGATGGAGTTGTGCTACGGTGTAACTGCCATGCCAAGTTTTATTAATTTCTTTGACGGGAATACCCTTAATGCCTGCAAACGCCAGCATTGTAGCAATATTCAAACAACACCACTTTGTGCCGAATATTTTCACACAGCTATTTCCACTTTTAGTATTTCGTTTTTTGAATTTGACACGAAAAATTTACAAGTTCAATATTGCGGCAACATGGCAACCGCAAGAATTTAATAAGTTCAGGTATCTCACTTCTGAGTGGCTATGATTTATTTCTCACGGTTCACTTTAAATATTTTTTTTATTTTTGATCATTTTGAACATACATCGTGAAATGATATCCTTTCGGTTCTGATATTACAATTGTAGCCTTAGTAAATTCAACTAAACGCTTTTCTCAGTGTAGAGCGTAATAAAAGTGGCGATAAAAAAATATACAAAAACGACCTGCTTTCCGATAAAAAATGGCAAAACGTGATCACGGATTTCATGTTTATTGAATACGGAGGAAGAGAATACAATTTATATGTTTTTCGTGGCTTATAGCTTCATGGCAAAAAAAAAACAAGCAGCCGCGATTCATTGGAGATTCCACGGAGAAGCCATTATTCTTTTTCGTTATTTCTCTTTCTCTCGTGAGAAATACAAATTTCTATGTTCACCGGAAGTAGTTACGTTTTTCGAACGACAATTCGGACAAAGAAAGGAGAAATTGGGCCGACGAAAGAATTTGTCGGAGAAAGCCATTGTTGTGAAATTTATAGACCAATTTATAAAGGTGCACTTCTTCCTCTCTCAATCTTTATCAAATATCCAAAGTTTACAAAGTTACCTGTTTCAACCTTTTGATTAGTTCGAACTGAGAATATTCAATTTCAGGTCCTCGAGAGTGTTGAACATTTCAATAGGAACATTGCATAAAATATTAATACAGATCTAATAACGAATTTGATGGAAATCGTACGTGTTCGAGTTGAAGTCACATCACTGAATGCAAACTTGACGATTTTATATGATACAGGGTTTTCCGCAGTTTTGTGATAACGTAAAAATTTGAATAGACGTCAAATAACAAAGAATTTTCAATTTTAAATAAAAAAGTTGATTTAAAATTCATCATATCGTATTCATGTAGTCAAAATTAGACAAGAAAATACCTCGTGATTCGTTCCAAGGTGGCATGAAAACGATTGTCTTTCAGCAAAAGTGCTCGTAAACAACCTGTGCGAAATCACGGCTTGAGAGGTGGATTGAGGATGCTGGGGTAGAAAACGACTATAATTCTGTTGCATGGTCTTGGAGGACCAATTATTTGGGACTTATGTAATATATGATGGCTATAAAATTAGAACATTACAGCACTTCTCATTTATGTACAGTATATAGCGTGTATCAAATTACCGAATGAATTTGTTGAGAATTTAGCTTTGATGGCCGCAAGCAAAGGTGGTGCTTTTGCAAACGGGAAGGTAGTACTTTAAATGATGTTCATTAGTCGATCGTGTATCAAATTACCGAATGAATTTGTTGAGAATGAGAATTTAGCTTTGATGGCCGCAAGCAAAGGTGGTGCTTTTGCAAACGGGAAGGTAGTACTTTAAATGATGTTCATTAGTCGATCGTGTATCAAATTACCGAATGAATTTGTTGAGAATGAGAATTTAGCTTTGATGGCCGCTAGCAAAGGAGATGCTCTTTAAAACGAGAAGGTAGTAATTTAAATGATGATCATTAGTCGATCCACTGCAGAAAAGCAAGAAAAAAGCTCATCACAATGTTATCAAAAGTTGACAGTAAATTATCTTAGAAGCACAAAGAAAAATAATTATTAATATATTAACATTATCAATTCATTTTACTGTTTATGACGTTATTATACAGTCATAAATATATCGATACGAAAAAATTATCGATGTTTTATCAAATATTAATACCCTCGACGCATCCTGTCGAATTCTCAAAAGTTACGTCGCATAATATGGTACAATTTTCCTTCACAGAAAATGTACAGAATAATAATATACTGAACGGACTTTCCATCGTGTTTTCATACAAATAATTAATAGTTTTTTAACTTCCGAAAAAACATAATTGAAATAGCATATATTCTTGGAAAGATTACAGCTACGATCGTTCGTTAATTATGGAGTCAACGTGCTTTCCTTTCCTCCTTCGTGATTTCATACGAATTTTCGTATTTTGTTATAATATATTTCGGGAAAGCCATATTCGAGAAAATATATATTTCTGGAAAAACATTATCCGCAAAAATCCGCATACGATGCATTACAGTTTTTATATTTTTGGGAAATGGTAGATTTTACTGGCGTGCTAACTACAAAATTATTGTGTAGAAGGAACATTTCCACGAATTTATGTAAATATATGGAAAATGATTCCCGGTACACAAAGGAGAAGCACGTTGGATTTTCCCACAATTTCTCTACCATTCCGAAGTTACACGGAGAGGATTATCTGTGTCAAGACAATAATAAATCATTTGCTAATAGTGTTTCAGCTGCGGCAGCAATGCCGTAAGCATGTGTTGCATAATTATCCCTACGACGGCATAAGAATTTTTGTTAAGGAAACGAAAAAAGCAGCGACAGATTTGCCGGAGTAGCAAGTGCTGTGCCGACGTGACACAGCGTTTGCTACCGTGACATAAATTTTGTTACACCGGCATTTCTGCAGACGGCCGTTCAACAACCCCAGCAAAAATTTTTGTTTGCTGCCCGTACAAAAGTAATTGCCCGAGTTCTGTGTTACAATTACGATTCCTATACTATTCATCTTCAAGCGTTTGCGAATCGAGCATCTTCCTAAATTATCGCAGCATGAGAGAGAAAGAGACAGAGAAAAGTATTAAAAAAAAGGAGTGCTCGATTATATATCGTATCAGGCTACATATTATGGGATGAATTCCCTGGAAATCGTACAAATTCGGCGTACATGCGGGTGTATTTAGATGTCCGTGTACTTTCCGTAAAAAATGTAAACAATACATAGATCCTTCCAATACAAAGGAAAAAGTAAACAAACAACAATAACAGCAGAATTACCGTGAACATTTTTTTCAAATTAATTTTTTTATTGTTAATGTTTGTTTGTAAATTTAGTATAATTCATTTATTAAAAAAAATATTTTCAAAAAAATTAAAAAATGTTGAAAACAAAATTTTTTGTTATTATTCAAGTTAAAATTCAATAAAAACGTTTCGAAGCTATAATTAGTTAAAATTTTATTATATCAGTTTTTGTTTTTGTAATTTTTGTGTAATTGATTTATTAACGGACAACACCACTGTGACCCCCTATTTTTTTCACATTTTTGAAGAATTTTTTTTTGTAGGAAAAAAGTGATGTTCGAAAAATTTTTTTTGGGTTTTGTTCCTTGTTTATTAATGTATCAAAAACATTTTTTTCACATTTTTCCCGCCGCATGGTGGCGCTGGGGAAGCTCTCGCGTCATCTCCGCAGTGGTTCGCGGCACGCAGCAGAATTCTCTTCAACGTCGATCTGAAAAAAATACCGAGTGTATTCGTTAATAATATGACATTTTGAAGAGAAGTACATAGGGATTTGGAAAAATATTGATTTTTAAAAAATAGACACGCCTTTGAAATTAAAGAATGATTTTTGAGCAAAATTTCTCGTCGAAAATAGGCTATAACTTTTATAATTATTGAGATATCGACAAAATCTTATGTACTTCTCTAGATAATCTACTTTTATTGATACAGTAAAAATTTGAAGTCGATCGGATAAAAATTGCTCGAGTTCTGCTGCGTGCCGCACTCAAAAAAGTGGTTTTGAGAAAAACGCGTTCAAAGTTGGGACCCCAAGCGTCGCGGACCGCTGCACCGATCCACAAAATATTCAATATCTACGAAAATAATTATTTTTTCGACCTGAGTCTAACGGCATTTCAATCTTAAAAGTATTTTAGATTTTTTAAAATGGTTTTTAAAAAATCGATTTTTTGAAGCCGTCACAGTGGTGTTGTCCGTTAAAAAATGAATTACACAAAAATTACGAATAAAACAATAATAAAAAAAAATTATTTAAACTTTGTTGTTTATAAATATGTATATGGGACATTCCATGCCAAGTGAGCCACTTTTGAACCTTTCATTTTTTTATTTGGCTCAAAATATTTTGCGTTATATACATAGTCAAAGATCCTCTCTTGTTTTTTTTTTCAGAATTTTTTCTCCATCGGCTGGTCAGATACGTTTGTTTCTCGAACGACGATTTGATTCGACGATTTTTTGTTCAAATGCCGATAACTTACCGAAAAATGAACCAAATCAAACTTTTTTTTCAAAATGTTGGTCTTTTATCGTACTTTTTGAAAAAGATAACGAAGTTTTGAAAATAATTACCTTCTCCATTTTTATATACTTTGAAAATAAAAATTGATGGTTTGAAGATGATTATATATTGTGATTTTTTTCTAAAAATTTTCAAAAAAACTTTGACCAAATTACCGATTTTAAGACCGGTTCCATCGTGGATAGACTTTTCGTTATATTTCTTTTCATTTTTTTATTTTTTTTTTTCCAATGAATGTAGTCTCAGTTCCTCAGAAAAATCATGCAGAATTATAATTTTTTTATTCAAAATATTTTCTGTTTTTATTCTAATCATAATTGACAGTTATTTTTTTAAGTGTGTATGAAAAAAATTACGCTAAGAAATTACAATCGTTAGAGCAAATTTACTGAAATCGGATTGAAAAGGAGCCAGAGTAATGAAATCGAATCATACGGACCTGAAAGCAGTATATAAATAAACAATAATATTTTTTTGTAACAAGAGTGACTTCGTATTCGGATAATAATCCGATTTTTTTTTAAATTACCTTATCTACTTGATAATTTTTAGTAACTAATATTAATTTACATCAATACGTGAAGGACATCGCGAAAACCTCAATGGTTAATGGAATCGTTTTGTGGGCCGGAACCACCAGATAGGTGTAAAAAAGAGATGAGAGTCAATAATTTTTTGATCGTTTCAAAACGTTATCTAGCTAATAGGTGGGTCAAAAGGCGGCAGGTCGTGATTTTTGAGAGAAGACAAGGGGACGCGCGAATGAGAGTGTCAGTAATAAGTTTTTCTCGAATGAATATTAAAGCAACAGGAAAATAATTTCTTAGTAGTCAAAAAAACTGTTGAGTAGATAAATTAATAAAACCAGATTATTATAAATATACAGTTACCATTGTTAAAAAAACATAATTCATTGTTCATTCGTCTATCTTTTTCGGGTTCTTATGATCCCATCTCATCATTTATACCTTACTTCACTCATTTCCGTTTTCTTGTCGGACCCCCTGAATGTAGCTCATTGCACAAGGGCACAAAGAAATTGTGAAAAGCCTGTGCCGATACAGTTGGTTATATTTTTATTGAGTTTTAAGTTGGTTAACGTTATCAGAAACTCAGAAAAATGTCCTTCGGCTCAGCGATCGATTCGCTAACCAGCGGTACAGGGTAAGTGGTGACCCATCCAAGTATTAGCTTTCCCCAATACTGCTTGACGTGATAGATCGCCAAAGCCACACAACAACCGCGTACCTACCACTGTCGGTTATATATTTTTTTGGCAAATAACTTCTTTCTTCATAACTACTTAACGAAATGACTGTCAATCACAATTAGAATAACAAACAGAATATATTATGAATAACGAAATTATAATTCTAGATGATTTTATTGTGGAAGTAAGACCAAATTCATTGAAAGAAAAATAAAATTAAAAATGTGAAATGAAATATAAAGCAGTCTGCCCACGATGGAACCGGTCTTAAAAATCATTAATTTAGCAAAGTATTCTTGAGGATTTTTAAAGAAAAATCAAAATATGTAATCATCTTCAAATCATCAAGTTTTATTAGTAAAGTATATAAAAATAGAGAAGATAATGATTGATAATTTTGTTATTATTCTTTTCAAAAAGTACGGTAAAAACGGACATTTTGAAAAAAAAGTTTGTTTTGGTCCAATTTTCGGGAAATTATCGGTATTTGAAAAAAAATGATCGAATTTCGAAAAAAAAAATCATAATTGGACAAAAAATTCTGAAAAAAATCACGAGAGGTTCTTTGAATGTATATTATAACACAACAAAATTTGAGCCAAATCAAAAAATGAAAAGTTCAAAAGTGGCTCACTTGGCATGGAATGCCCCATATATATAAATATAAATCTTTATAAATACATATAAATTTAAAAATATACATAAATATAACTTTTGAGAACTAAAAAATATTTTATTTTGACATCTTCAATCCGCAAATATATATTCAACCAACTATTGATACAAGTTGGCAGAACGAACATTAATATTTCAAAAGTGGGCAGTAGCGTAGTGGACAGGGTGCGTATGTAGTTCCGTACTAGAAAGTATAGGTCTTAGGTTCGAATCTTGGTTCAGGCAGGAAACTGTATTCGACAGAATCCGTTACCCATCTATCAACAATCAATAAAGATGAATAATTGGGTAATTTCCAAGTGAAATAATTTTTTTAATTTCATTTATATAATTAATAAATCAATTTTACTCGCATAATTATGTTTTGGTTAATATAGAAACATAATTTTGAATAGCAAAGATTATTTGCTTATGAGTATCTTTTGCATATAGTCATCGATATCCATAGCATATGGTATGCTGCTATAACGTATCGTTATTATATAACGATATATATATATATATATATATATATATATATATATATATATATAACGTGTTAGAAGAAGACTTGCATGATTGCTGCGAGAGCAAAAGTTCTTTGCTGCTGTAGCAAATCGCAGTTCAGCATAGAAATTTCATCACAGCAGTAAATAAATTTGTTATCACTATATTAACATGCAAAATTTGCTGCAGTAGCGTGGCACATGCTGTCCTGACATAAACATTGTTACACGAAGCGTTGTAACGAATGAGAAGGGAAAAAAAATAAATTAAGAATAAAATTTAAGAAAAATAAAACGAAAAATAAGCCGCTGAATTGGATCAGAAGATTAGAAAAGTCAAAAGAATTGAGAGATTTTGAGAATTTAGTGAATTCAAACAACAAACAATGATGGAGATACGAAATAAAAAAAACGAATGTTGAAAAGGATGCAAATTAGGACGAATGCTTCGAACACGTGAGCAGAGCGTGGTACGGTACGTTTGAGGTTAGGTTCCGCCGTATCGGGTATGGAGATTATTTCGAGTGAGCTTCTACAGCCACCGGACTCGAATCTCAGGGGTACGACGATGCGTTGGATGGGAATCGGGATGGCAAGAGTGCCAGGGAACTATGTTGTAAATCTTGAAAAGGACTGTTTTAAGTTGATATTCCGATTTGTAGTTTCTTGGTTCGGCGATCCAGCAATGTACGAAAAGGAATATTCGAGGTTGGGCCGTTGTTAGTCGAAAGTTTACAAGATGATCTGGGAGTCGAAGAAAGAACACAGGATGAAGTAGAGAAATCATAATATTTATTAAAGATAACAGATTCGTGACAGAGTCGGTGTTCCTGGGAGGGCACCTGCTCGTCACTCGCTCCGGAGTAGAAGTAATCCTAAGCGCTGCAAACGCCTCTACTTATACTAGGTCGGTCTTGCGTGATTGGTCAAGAGTCGCATAGTGGGGGAAGCTCACGGTTGCTTCTCCCTGATTGGTGCGCGGGTCTACATTCGGACTTTGTCGCAGAGGGGGTATTTCACGTTATGTATGTTGTACAATTTCTCTTGGCGATTAAGGAAGGAACGCAACTACCCACCTAGTCATAAAAAAATTTGACCTAGGTAGTACTTAATTTGGCAACGTCGCTTTCGGTTGATATGTGTGCGCGTGTATATGCGTGTTCAAAGCATTTCATATGCCGTTGACAGCTCATCAGCTGTGTCAGTGAATTTTCGTTTAATTTAATCGCGAGTTCGTTATGCCAAAAGAAAAAAAGCCGAGATTTTATTGGAAAGGTAAAATAGTTACCGAAAAGGTGTACCGGGCTAGAATTAATCAGCATGAAGCAGGCAGAAACGTTCGGAGCACATCATTGCGTGATAACAAAAAGATTTCAAGTGTATATGTATCTCAATTATTTGAAAAGTAATTGAGACTGAGTTAATATTACGAATATTATTTGAGTTAAAAAATATTCTACTTATATGTAAGATAATACGTATGATAAATAAAATTGTTTTTGAATATGTAATTTATTTATTTATTCTATTGATATTAAATATAATATGTCATGTAAACAAAAAACACAAAATTATAAAAATATGTAACAGTCAGCCGGCACGAATTTTTACATACGTTGAAATTTCAAAATGCGCGCTCATAACCTCGAATATGCGACGTTGCAGCACTTCGAGCAAAGGTCCGAAAATTTGCTATGAGTACTTTTTATTGTTCTTATTATTCCTGTCATAAGTCACCTTTCAATATTTTTAAGCCAGATAAATGATTCTAAGTATTTCATCTCTCTGCTGTTTAAATTTCGTCTTGATCTATCCATCAATTACGGAGATATGAGGAATAATGTAGCGCTAACTCCGTGATTTCTCATAAGAGGCCATGTTGAATTGGCTTGCAAAGAGATAAACAAAATTATAAATATCTCGCGTAAAAACCCACCTCGGACCTTAAAAATTTGTATGAGTTTCTTTTATATTATAATCGAACATTCTGCCAAGTTTGGTATTTGTCTATCCATCAATTCTATTTCCTGCGTTACTTCCTTAACCTTTAGACGGCCGGGATTTGAGAGTTAAAATCGCCCTTGAAAAGTGCCTAAATTAGTGTATGGTATCACGTATCAACTATATACAAAGTTCGTACTACAGGGCGAGCCGATATATCGGTTTTCCGGTCCTCTAGAGGTTAAAAATACTAAGAATAAGAATAATAATAATAATAATAACAACAACAACAACAATAACAACAACAACAACAACAACAACAACAACAACAACAACAACAACAACAACAATAATAATAATAAATTGTAGTACGGTTAAGTAATGCGGATTTTTGGGTTTAAATAAGTATTTTTATATTTTAGCAAGAAAAAAGCATTTCTCTCCGTATACAGCTTTTGTCGATTTTTCGGTAATTATAAAGATAAATAATTTTTAGGACGCCATATTCGGAATCGACGAATAATTTCTCATGAACAGATGCTCGAAAATATCAAAAAACGAAATCTCTTTTTGCGAGTTATTTGGTTGTGGATAACCACAAAAGAATCTATTTCAACGACCAATTTTTTCCTTTTTTTCCCTTTCTTCGGAAGTTTTTTTCCTTTTCTTCATTTTTGGTTCTTGAAAAAATTATTCGGATGAAGTACATAATTAACGACACTTCTGCAATATTATTTTATTCATATAGTTCGAAACAAATGTTTTCTCCTTTATAAATATTCGATGAAGATTTTCGTTAGTGATTCTGTCTTGAATTCAGACGTGCTTGACATTGCAAACGTTAATTAGTAGTGCGGAATATGCACTAGCTCGAATTGTCGACGTCTGTCTCTCTCTTTCTGCCTTCGCAGAGCAAGACATGAATGCTCGCATGATTATCCGACAAACTGTCACAAAAGCCGAGTGGAGCCTGAGATATCGAGGTCTGACCAAGCAAGGCTTGTTCTACTGAAGCCTATGAGCGTCTGAGTGATCTCAAGGTCTGTCTCTTCTAGATCATACGCATAAATGGATATTCTGATCGGATTTATCGTTGTATTTACTTGAACTATGTACAAACGGTTTTGAACATCCGAATAATGGAATCCAACCTTAATTACTCGTGTTTCTACGATTCTATTCTATGCTCAATATATTTTTGATAAATTAAATACCTAGTTATAGAACAAGAAATGATGAAGAATTAAAAATAATTATTCCAGACCGAGTACAAAGTGTATAAATCATATTAAGGCCTTATATACGCGAAAAATTTCAAAATTTTTCATTTTTTTTTAAATTTTTGATTCCATTAGCCTGAACGGTTAGGAATATTTTAAGCTTTACAGAATTGAAAAATTCCAAAAATTGTTAGTTACAGCATTTAGAGCGTAAAAACTTTTATTTTCTTGGAAGCAGGCAGGTAGCGGCGGTAACCGGCCGCGTTATACGGAGACAGGTGAGCTAGATCGGCAACTACCCTTTTCTATTGTTCACTTATTATCCCTACATAGAATCGTGTAACGGTTAAGGTAACGGGTTTTGTCGGTTTGGTCTACGATAAAAGTAACGGTTTTTTTCGGTTCGGCACAAGCATGAAATCAGGAGGAGGAAGTGAAATTATTTAGTCCGAATTGAGACATTGTAGAGGCAAGACAAAATTGTGAGCTGAGACAGTTATATTTTAACATGAGTGATTGTGAAGAAACCCATACTAGTTTAGATAGGAAAGGTCAACGATTCATGGGAGGACGCCCAGGCATTCGTAAAAAACGTCTTTTTCACGGCAATCTGTATACGAAAAAATCGGAAGCCGAACTGAACACAAGTGCGTCTGCAAAAAAATTAAAAGTGTCGACAGCATTCGATGTAGATAGGCCGCCAGAAACGACAAAAACATGCTGGAAACGTTTTAGATGCCGAGGAAGGCCCCACATATAGCGCAGGATGCTATTGAATAAGGTAAGATTGCATTTATAATATTTACCGCGCGGCGCGCCCGACCGCCAACTTCAACGCCGTTTTTCCATGATTCACTTTTATGAACCTTGTGAAAGTTCTAACTCTTGAATGAAGGTTTAGATGGCTTTGAAATTTTTACAATATGTTTTTAGTATCATCACCTATCGTGTGAACCACAGAAACAAAAATTTCAATGAAACAAAAAAATATAAAAAATAAAATACCGACAGAAAATTGAGTAAAAAAAATTTAAGTTTCGAATTTTTATTATAATAATTTTTTTTTATAATATTGTTGGTTCACACTGAAGATACATTCATTATGCAATTATAAATATGTTCATTTTTTTTCAGACACCCACATCGATGCCGAGAACTTTCACCATCAACGCGCGCGCAAAAAAAAAAAATACATTGCTTTATTATGTTGTATCTTCGCCATTTGTTAATATTTCTGATTTTTTTTTTGTACATATACTTAACCATGTGCATAAATGATCTGTAAAAAAAATATTGTCAATATATGCGTCATTTTTTTTTTAACCGTGTCTAGAAAAGTACCTTCGAAAATCGGCGAAATCGCGTATATAAGGCCTTAAATCAAGTATGATTTTATAATGAGGTTACGTAAATTTCTCAGCAAAATTTTTAACATAACTTTAGTACGTGAAATACAATGGTATATTTGTATTCATACCATTTCTATTAATTGACAAAGAAAAATGATAAGCAATATTTATTAATCGGATTATTTTTCTCGATTAAATAAATCTCAATTCACCAACCTCATTCAAATTAATCTCGTCTAAATGCACTCGTTGATTATACTTCATGCAGATTACATGTTTTATGCAAGCTATTTTCTTTCTCCAACGTTACCCAACTCGATGGGTACACAAATCTCGAATCGAGAGAAAAAAATCGTACACCAAAGTTTGCGTAGCACGAAAAAAAACAACAATCCCTTATGAAAATAAAACACGCAAGCTTAATAAAGTATTCTGGCTTTTTGTACATATGTATATACATATACATTACCAACAAGAAAGCATAATAAAGAGAGTGAGCTTCGATTTTACCATTACCTTATGGTTGCTGCTCGTTCGAGACTCGGAGATTGCGAGTCTCGCCTGACGATTGCCTCCCCTCTCGCTTTCTTTTTTTCTCTCTCATACTTACCGTTAGAACGTTGTTCGGACTTTCTGATAAAAGTTGACAAATGCTACCTTTTTATTACTCTCTCTCTCTCTCTCTCTCTCTCTCTCTCTCTCTCTCTCTCTCTCTCTCTCTCTCTCTCTCTCTCTCTCTCTCTCTCTCTCTCTCTCTCTCTCTCTCTCTCTCTCTCTCTCTCTCTCTCTCTCTCTCCCCCCCCCCCCTCTAACTGTAACTGTAACTGTAACTGTAACTCTAACTCTAACTCTAACTCTAACTCTCTCTCTCCCTTTCCCTCTCCCTCTAACTCTCCCTCTCCCTTTCCCTCTCCCTCTCCCCCCCCCCCTCTCTCTCGTTTTGTCTCACATGGTTGAATTCTAACAAATTACTACAAGAAATTCTGTGTGAAAATCTCGTGATAATCACGTTCTCCAAACAGAAATTCTTCAGCGTTGAAGTTGATGCCATTAAGTCACCATTATCGTAACCATCGAAAAAGTTTACATTGTGGAAATTTTGTAAGACTGTTAATTGAATAACTATAAAATAATTGGGATTAAATGCAAATTTATATGTCCTTCCTAATTCAGTCTATATCGATGAATATATAGAAAGAGCTTTTAAAAAGTGCTGAAGCATGTCGCAATTAATACAATTATCAAACAATAAGTATAAATCAATTAATTTTTAAACTAAAATAAAATTTCCTGAATATATATCTACTAATTTTTTTCTGTCCAGAGTCTTCAATCATTTTTTTGTTCCTGGACTAACTTCTATTTTGATGAAAAATCAAGATGGGCGCATATAAAAATTACTTTAATTATGGGACGATTAAAAATCTTCATATTTTCGGAAATGAAACCAAATTTTTTCAATTTTTCCAAATCCTGAGCCCGAAGAATTTTTTTCATTTTTTTGTATCTTGTTTGTATTTATCTTTGTCCTTTAGCCTGTATCATCCATCACTTTTATTATAGCTTTTGTAATATAGCACAAAACATCGCAATACATTGCGCAAGTATAAGTGTAAATGTAATAACCGAAGGGATTTTGTGAAATCCATCAATTTTGAATGACAATGTGCATAAAGTTATGCATCTTTTATACACACTAATATACCAGGTGATGCAAATCACTGTGGAGTCGGGCTTTATCACGTTTCAGAAAATAGTTGTTTCCACGCGATGATCGTGACTTTCATCTCCCGCTCGTTACTTAAAAGCGCGCGAAACGAGTACATCAGGACAGCGTCCTTAATGCATAACCGTACGATGTAATCAAACTTAACGCTGACATAAATAGGTGTTTCCGGAAGTTCGCGTTCATTTTATCCGTGGACGCCTGCAGACGGAAATATTGCTTTTGTACGTGCTCTTATATTGTGAGTACCAAGGTGTAAAACTGAATTACTCGGAATAAAAGTCCAAGAATGGAATAACCGTATGAATATGGGGAAAAGCTCAATTTATTGTGAAATTCAATGAACTAATGAAAATATTGTTTCCAAATTACTATTCGGCCATTAACTAAAATTATTTGAGCCCCTAATATTATTTTTTGTCATAAAAACTCTGTGCCTATGATCGACCGAATAATCTCGAAGTTTCAATAATTGAGTAGTATTATTAAATCGATTATTAATATTTTTAAACTACCTCACCCGTACTTTGAGCTTTGGATAAAAAATTAGAGTAGATATTAGCCATCAGGAATAAAATTGAATTTATTATCAGCTTTCAAAACCTATAATGCGTGAGCATGGACAAAGCATTTACAGAATTGAAATAATTCAAGTAAAATATTAGAAATATGATTTTTGTTTTCTTTTAAGCGTGTTGATTCTTCTGAATGTTGATTTTCGGCTAAACCGAGCTAAACCATTAGTTTGTCAAATTCTTCGATACAGACTCGTTCTAGATTATTTACGGTGATCGTTAAGCAACTTTTCTCGAAAGAGCCCAGTAGAATATCGGGTCGGAGTAATGCTATTCTCTTAGTTTACAAATACCCTTTTAAAACATTCCCTTGAATCCTAGTACGATTCTTTGGAGGTACTAAGATTTTTGTATTCACAGAAATTCCAGAAAATCCGGCTCAAAAGGTTGGAAGAAGGTAGACCTTGTGGGAGGAGAACGATAGAGGATTTCGTCATTTAAGGGGACCGTATGGTCTAGAGCACGAAAATTTCACCTATTTTCACGATTTTTTTTTTGCCATAAAAAATTTAAAAATCGATGTTTTAACTTTTTGGGTTTATTACTACCTTTATTAAGTATACAAAAAAATTTTTTTTTAATTTTAAAAACAGTGTTTATTATCATATAATTGGCATTGAAGACGACCCTCTCGAAAAATCCGACCCGGACGGTGAAGATCGATCCGAGACTTCTACTCATCTGAAACACAAAATTCAAGAAGATTCTTAATCAGAAAGAGTGCAGTTATGGTCGGGACTAGAACAAATCGAAAAAATTAAAAATTGACAAAATGGCGCGCTTTTGAAAAAAAATTCGTAAAATCGGGTTTTTTTTCACTAGTTTTTTAGTATAAACAATAAGAAATTATTTAAATAAAATTATGATTGTAGTTCCGACGATAGCCATACATGTTGTGAACAACATATCCAAATTTCAAGTGATTCGGTTGAATAGTTTTTTTGTTTTCACCTGCGCAGTGCCGAAAAAAGTCGTTTCGAGATAAATGAGTTTAAAGTTTGAGGTACAGATATTTTCAAAAATTGAGCAAATTTTGAATACTTACAGTTAATCCGCGATTCCGGCACCATATAGGATTCCTTCGGAACGTTCATAATTCAAGATTTCCTCACTCCTTTCATTTCTTCGAGCTGTCCGAGCCTCTTTGGAGTTGTCCGTGCTCCTACGGTTGGCGCTCGATACTCGCAGCTCGTCTCGGTTTTGCGCTAGTTGCTCCGCTTGTGGCCCGATTGTTATGCCCATGGTCTCCATTATTTTCAATAGGGATGCAAATCCTTCATTGAATATGCAAGCGGAAATGTGAGTGGCAATATCAATGATTTTTTTTCCGGCAAACAGATGTTTCGGCGCAAGGTGCCACACGCAAGCATTGAAACTTTCGTTATTGTTCTGCGTATTACTGCCAATACACCTTTCCAATAAAGTCTCTGCTGTCAATTCTTCATAAATTGGTTTTAATATCTCTTGTGCTTCATCGCACAGAGCAGGTGGGTGCTCGTAGGTGTCTAAAGTACCTGCAGCCTCACTTTGACGCCACTTGCACCACGATTCGGAACCTGGAGGACAGTACGAGTGTTGCGGATTTTCATCTGTTGAAATTTTGTGATAATATGCTGCCCATATTTCACTTCTCATCCCTTCAGTCGAATCTGAATTACGTCTAATTGCTAGACCGTAATAAGTTGACAGCTCTTGCAATAATTTATTCGTCAATTGTTGACGCTTCGGTATTTTATTTATCGATTTCCGCTGTGTCTTTTTTCCCTCTTCTTTTTCTGTCAATTTCTTTGTTGCTTTCTTTATTTGTGCATGTTTTTTTTTTCGCATCAACAGCACGTTTGTACAAACGTTTTTTAACATGCAAAACACATTCTTTTTTGCAAACTAAAAAATCATCCCCGTAAGGCTTTGTGTCCAATAAGGCTTTGAACGTTTTCGTGTCGCCGTCTCCGATATAGTTCGCGTATTTTACGTTGTACAACTCTTCCGATCTCTTGAACATTTCCACGATGCCGTCTACCTCCATTTTGCCAGCACTTCCGGTATGATTTGCGTCACAGTGATCTTCATGCTCTCGATACCACGCTTCATATTCAATCGTATCCTCTTGGCCTTTCCATTGAGAGCAGGCTTGACATATACTGCATTTGACGACAACATCTAAAATTTTATTACTGTATTTCCCTATTAACGAGGCAATACCGAGAAGCGATGAGAATCCACATTTCGCCCACGATCCATCACCAGACACAGAAAGTTCATCCGCGGGACGCCCAGCTTTTACATTCAACTCGACTTCTTCTTTCAATGCTCTTTGGAAAACGATTTTCGCGACGGCTTCAGCTGCAATTTTTATATTGTCCACGATGCCGTAATATGTACTCTTACAAATTCCTTGTCCAAGATCCATGAGACCGCAGAAATTTTTCAAGCCTTCAAATCCTACTCCAAGCATTCTCAGGGCGAGAACAAGTCGACGGTTGATTTCAAATGCCTTATCAATTAACGGCGAAGACAAAATAAAAGTTTCTTTACACTCACACTTCACAGAGAGTTTGAATCCTAGACCACGTTGTCCGTTTTTGCTAAAAGTGACCGCACCGTTACAATCTTTACACTTCAACAACTGTTGCAACGTTAAAAATATCATGCTGAATTCGATGATGCAATAATTGAAAGTAGGATTAACGTTTACTTCCAATTCCTCATTGCCTTTTAATTTTTTCGCAGACGTGCTCGTAAAATCAGTAGTATTTTCGATAGTGAATCGATTGCCCTTGAAATATCTTTTGCGACCTACAGAAGATGGTCGTCTAGAAGAGTCACGGCCTTGCTTTCTATCCATATTTTCTGATATTTTATTTCAAAATTTTCGATGTTGGTTCGTCAAAACGTAACGTTGTACTGATCAAGTCAGGGGAAAGCGAAATGACCGTTTCCCTCACAAATGTTCGACAATAGGTATATTTCGGGGAAGGGAAAAGTATATATAGGTATATAGTATGTACTATATACAGGTATATATTTTCGGAGAAGGATTGGGACAGCTGCTGCGCTCCGATTAGGTTACCGGTTAGCGCTAGACCCGTTAGAAGCGCGCGGACCGCTCTCTACCTGCGTTATGGGCTGTAGAAGCTGTAATATTGAGAATTTCCGCATGAAAATTTCACAGTATATTCTTGAGATACTATACTTTCGACATATCGAAAAAAAAAAAATCGATTTTTTCAAATTTCTAGACCATACGGTCCCCTTAAAATGTTTCCAATCCTGTGAGAATTGGGATCAAAGGGTGAGTCGAACAACATTCCTTTCATCTCAAAATAATGTTCATAAATAATTGTCAATTCTTTTCATCTCAAAATAATTGTCATTCCTTTCATCTCAAAATAATGTTCATAAATAATTGTCAATAGAATCAATTAGTACAAACACAGTTGGAGGAAAAAACTGACTGAAAAAAAGGTGCAATTTTTTTTCAAATTTTACTCGTTATCTTGGATTGCATTTAAATGAGCGAAAAATTAATTTAAAACGTCCTTTCCATATAAGGCCTCGCAAGTTCAAACGACGATCGCGTGTATGCAATATAAAATGTATGCATAACGGTAATCTTAAAGAAAAAGCACGGGTTAATGTGCAATAAAAATATGGTTTTAAGTAGATGAAAGCATTCGAGGTAGCAGTTTCAACCGGCGAGGAGTGGATTATTTTATGATGTTATCGACGTTTCGTCGAACAAGAGTAATATTTTTCAGCACGCTTCTTTGTTTTCTTAAACCGCCTTAAAAAATAATAGTATTGCATGTTCGAATTTATGGTAAAGTGGGTTAGTTTAGATGTCACCTATTATGTATGCTAACCGTGGACAGAAAAGCTCATATAACTATTAAGAGAACAGGACCTTTCTTTTATACATTATTTAATAAGAGCGACCATGAATAATTTATCCATTACTAAAACGTTAAGTTGAATATAATTTAGATTGAGGTTTCAAATACAATTTAAATTATAATAATGGAAGTAACAATAATAATAAAATAAACACATTAAATAAAAGATTTTTACGATCCTAATTATTCAGTTTAAATTCGTGATCGACACTGAGGAAACTTAATACTTACCGCAAAGTTTTACGATAGAAATTTTTGGTACATCTCGTTTCTTTCACCACTTTCATTTCAAGGATGTTAAAAAATGGTGAATCAAAGCCACCACTCATTTGAAGCCACTAAAAATCAGGGTTTCGTTTTTATGTTTAAGTCCAAAAAGCACCCCGAAAATATCTTGCTCTCTTTCAAATTCTTTGCGCAAAATAATTGCACTTTTTAGACAAACACTACAACCTACGGTTTATTCCTTAAAGTATGATATCTTAGGGATCAGATATCATACTAAAATTAAATTTTTTTCTTTCAGTTATTGGGGAAATATCGAATTCAAATGAAAAAGTGGAAAAATCATGGTTTCATGACATATTCAGTCAATTTTCTTGGTGCCTATTGTTTGAATCGGAGTTTATCATGGTTCTTTTCACGCGGGAAAACCGCACGGGAGAATTGAGTACCTTGTGTATTCATCATAAGGATCTGATCCAAAATCTTTTGGTCACAGGTCATTAAAACTGAATGAAATTTTACCGATAAATCCATTTGTACAATTCCGTTAATTCGAATTACTATCGATCTACATAATTTTATTCGAATTAAGAATAATTGATTGCACATTCTAGAGAACCTGTAAGTTTTAATAAAAATAAATGTATCCAAGAATCATTAAACGCTCGAACTCAAGTGATATACAGCAATGGAGTTTCCATAGCATAGATAACTCTTCACGGTGGTTAGGTGAGCTTTTGGTTCAATAAATTGCAGCAGTCGGTCTTACCATTTGACTTCAGATGATATACTTAACCGACTGTGAATCAAGCATAGTTATCGCCACATGTTTAAGAATTGTTTGAAGCTGCGGTTTCTCACTTACCGACCGTTGGCACTTTTGGATGTGAAATAAGCTCTCTGGAAAATTGCCACCAACAGGGTCTCTGAAATAAGCATGGGGAAACGTGCGATTTCGACAATTCAATTGATTCAATAAAGCGGGCCGCAGACGCAGATCATGATATATATGCTACAGCCAATAAGCATTATATCAGTCGTGTTAGAACGTCTGTGATAAGGGGATTTAGTTTTTTCGAAATTCGACTATGATATATTACAGGAATAAAATCGGAAAACTTTCTGTACCAAATTTCTCATAGAAAATACTGAAACTGTAAAGGAAAAATGTCTATCCATGAATTGCCGAATTGTGAATAACGTAATCAAAATATATCTTCAAATAATTATCGAACCAAAATATCAAAACATCAAGAAAATGTTCTGCGAATATATAGCGAAAAAATAAACCCCGTTTCCGGATCTAAGAAGTTCATCGTTTTTATATGATAGGTAAAAGTCCTGTAATTGTTATTTCGCATAGAAGTCGATTAATAGTATTTAAATTTTAATAAATACGATATTTCAAAGCAATTGACATAATCCTGAATAGCTTCAAGTTGGGCAGTCGCTATTCGAACGTTTATTTGTAGCGTTAGTAAAATTGATAAATAGTAAATTTGTTATAAAAACTACAGAAAGTATTATTATATTTACTGACCTTTGATGAAATCAACTGCCATCTCGAGCCCATACGTATCCTTGTCACAGTCATCGAGTATGTGTGCACCGATTTTAACACCAGGCACAAGGTCACGTTTGTTTAACCAATCGAGAGTATAAAGCATAGCTTCGAGTGCTTGTACACCTCCTTGAGGCATTACTGGGCCGCACGTGACCGAGTCCTCTCTCTCATGTACCATCATTAAACCACCTAGTACCAAATCACCTTCAACCACTGCACTATGCTTCACAGGCCATTGATTTAATGTGGTGGTCACGCGCGTCGAGTTATCGTAGACAGTTTGATTGAGAATGCGAGTGTCAATTGATTCTTTCACTTTATCAACTGGACGGGATTGGTCCTGGAGTAATTGTAATTTCTGTTGTTTCTTTAGGGGATCTTTGAGCATTTGAGATGAATTCGTGATTGGATTTGGATTCGGATTCGATGAATATGACGTTAAATTTGAGTATATCGGATTGTGGTTTTCAGAGCTGGAAAAATTTGATATCGTCAATTCAGCTACGGGGATTTGTAGAATTTTAGTTGAAATCTCTGCTGTTTTGTGAACATCGTCATTCATCTCGATAGACTTTGCATTACTAATTTCGTTTTCATGCGTGGTAAAAGAAGCTTTATAATCCACAGAGTCCCCTGTCGTTGTTTTCGCAGTGGCAACCGAGTTAGTGCTGTCTTTCATAAATTCTCTTTTGATTTGTTTCCCTCTTACATTGTACATTTTTCCAATAGCTCTGCTATTCCCTCCAGGCCAAATGTGCGGCTGTGCATCACCGATATATTCTTTTCTCCCTGTGAATCCGAGGCGATACAATGCCGTATCGATCAACCTGATGGAACTATCGATCTTCATAGAACTGATCGAACTTGTCGTCGTCGTATCATGGTGAACCAAGGTTTTTACCGACTTAACATTGCCAGACACGTTTTCCGTTGGGGAAGTAGAAGGTGACCGGAAATTTTGCTGATCCCTTGAGACATCATCGCCATTATCGGAAAACTCTTTTCTTCTCTCGTCCGCTAATGCTTTGTTGGATCTCAAGGGCCTGATTTCGAATGTTTCGTTTCTGCTTACTGACTCCCTATCGGAAGAACGAACCTCATGAGTTTTAACCTCATAATTTGACAGTGAACAACTTTCGTTGCTCCGACGAAACGTTTTATTCACCGAGGCATTACGTTCGTCGGTACCTTGTAATTTTGTAATGTTTGTCGCTGGAGGTTGCAATGCAGATGTTGATTCCCTTGACGAATTCAAATTATTTTCTGATGATTCGCCCATAATTCGTTCTTGGCCACGTAGGAATGTTCCAATATTTTTCCACCGCAGCCTTTCATTGATTTGTTCTTCCGGACGAGTAGTCGCTTCAAGTTGTGTGGAAGTGGCTACTAACGAGTTGCCATAGCCATCAGTCACAGTCGGATCAACTGGAACACCATTTTCTCTCGTTATTTCGAGAGATAACAGACTATTCGGTACGCTCATCTCTGTGACAGATCGCACGACGTTTATCTTATTTCGTTTCTCGTGATTGGCAAAATTAAATGTTTGTAATTGACCATTTTCTTTTGTATCTACGTGTTCCACAACTTTGCATGTGTCACAGTGAACGTCACTGAGAATTCCATCGTTACTATGATTTCTCATGTTTCTTAACTTCTCAGGGGAAACGATTTTATTCGACTCGATCCGAGCACGAAGCTTCGAACGATTTACGATTGAAGTCTCGGTGATTTCATTGGTTTGTGCTTCATGGAAGTAATCCTCTTGGCCGGTGATGATTTCAGTCGCTCGTGTACGGTTACGACGTTGCATCATTTTATTGTGGAGTGTATCGTCAATGTGAGCATGTGCAATTTCGGGAACCGTCGATAGTGCCTCAGAATTCCCACCTGCGGAGCTAACTAGTCCAGCATCGATCCATTCGATTCTATCGTCTTTCATATTCGTAGAATGAATTTTCGACGCGTTAACCGTCGCGATATCAGATTTTTTACGATAATTCGATGTACTCTTTCCTTGATGATCATTTTCGGAAGCATGGTGAAATACTTTTCCGTCCAGTTGTGATTTCGCTTCCGGAGATTGAAGATATCCGGTAATTTCTCGATCGCTCTCGTGAACGTGATGATCGTTTCTGTCTGATACGAAATCTCGTGAGTATACTTTCGCGCGCCGCGAACCCATCAACAAAGACGTGTCTGTACGAACGGGTTGAAAAATTTTCTGGATAGAATTCTGTCGATTCTCTGCGATGAATACAGCATCATCGCCCGAGGTGTTACTTTCTGTGAAAGATGCTTGTAAAAATTGGATCGACCTCGGTTCTATCTTTGAGGGTTCTACGGAATTGGATTTTTTTTTGTGCGCACCATCATCCGAGAAGATTTTTATTTCTCCTGAACCTTGAGTGTCTTTACCTGAAAAATCCATTTTTCCCGTGATATCGGTGCTCACCCTCATGTTCGAGTCCAATACGGTGTTCTCTCGTTTTACCCCGGGCCACAATGACGTCGATGCTTCAGAATTCACAAGTGTTTGTTGGAACGGAGGCGCTTCATCCTTTCGATTAAGAAATCCATTTATCTCCATAGAACTCGTATCAAAAGTAAGTTTTTGCCTGTATTTCTTTGGTTCTTGCACTTGCACTTGTCCCTCAGACGTCTGATAAGTTCCTAGGTTCGTATCACCAATGGAGTTCTGCCCGATAAAAGTTTTATGAGCTCTTTGATTCCTTTTCAAACCCTCCAACTTCGTCTTAACGACTTTTCCATGGACTTTCATTTTGATATCCTGACTAAACAGATTATCGGTAAATTCCTGATTCCATGAAGAAATCCTGTTATTATCGCTAACTTGACTCTTCGACGATCCAATATGCACGTTATTTTTTGTGTTATCCATACTGAGTTCTTCAGAGTTTTTCCTCCTATTTTTATTGACACCAATTAATCTAGCTTGGCCACTCTTTGTGACGTTGGCTTTGTTATTCAACGAAGACACTGAGGAAGATCTGGGCTCACCTTTTCCGTCTCCGGGATAATTAATTTTTTGCAACTCCTGTGTGAACTTCTGCTGTTGGTAAGATTCCCTCCTCTGAGGGGATAAAGAACCAGGTTTTTTTAAATGTTGTCTCTTACTAAAATCCCTTGGATGTGAAAGCCAGCCAAATGGAAGCCTTGTTATGTGCTTGCCACCCTGATCGTTTGTATTATCTGTTAAAAAATCCACTCTCATCTGACTACCATGCGTAGATGACTCGACAATTTGTCCGGAAAATCCTTTTGACTGTTCAGGTGACACTTTACCAGATGTTGCAGATCCTGGACTCACATTATCCAAGCTCCTGGATTCAGGGACTCGATTAACCTTTTTTTCCAAGAAATTTATAGGAGTGTGAGAAAATGTAAAAATTGCTGAATCCTCCGGCTTTTCCTGGATTTTTTGTTCTCTCTTCGGCAATTTTTTTTCCACCTGCTTATTCGCTGCTTCAATGCTGGTAAGCTCGTTTAAAACGGGTGGATCTTGTCGACGTTGAGACGATTTCATTCTTTCGTTGACCTCGTACTCTAAAATTTTATTCGAAGCCAATGGTCCATCGATAAAGGGGTTTTCTCGTATTGTCCACGGAACATTTCTATCGCGTTGCTTTTCCCACGCGACCGATGTTTCACCGAGCGAGTATTGAATCTTTTCTATAAACATTTTGTCACCCTCTTTTCTTTTCCCAATATTCTCAGCCTCATTATTCGGTTCGAGGAAAGATAACGGATCTTCTGTTTCCGGTGATGAAACTTTCTGATGTTCACCGCTTATTTGGTCTTCAGAGAACCCTTTGTGAAACGGTCGATTCTTTCCGTTCGAGTTGTCATTAAACGATGAATAACGAATAAATCCGATTTGCTCCTTCAAATGGTTTCTCTGTGAAATCTTCAAATCTATGGAATTGTCGTATTTCGAGGTGTGAGTTTGAAAACTTGAATTTGAGCTTTGAGAGCTTACTCCCGATGTATTTAAGCCAATAATTAGAGAATCAGAAGTGGCTGAAGTTTTGATGAGATTCGAAGCATCTTTGTTTTCGTCGTATATGGAACCTTTAGATGATGCTCGATTTCGTACTTTGTTATCACCTTCCAAGTTACCACTCTTCGTGGTATGTTCTCTTGATACATTTGATTCATTCTTCTCTAATGAACTCATCCCCCTATCGGTATAATGCATTATGAGAATATTTCGTTTCAAAGACGGCTTGGAGCGATGTTGAATGATACTGTCGTCATCGTTATCCTTCTCTTCGTACTTTCTAGTTTCTAGGTTGCTGTTATTCTTCTCGTACCTCCTTGGAATTGGAGTCTCTTGGCTCAACGACTGTTCTCGTACGTGACGTTTCTCAACCGCATTTCCTACTATCTCGCCAGCCATATCATTTCCCGTAATGATTCGTCTTTCCGTGACATCATTCGGTGATTTTGTTTCGACATTTGGTCCCACGTATTGAATTGCTTTTATTATGTTTTCAAGATTCCAGCTTTTATCGATCGTCTCTGTCCCTCCATTAGAATTTTTCTTTAACCGTACGAGATTTGTTCTCTTGGAGATTGTTCCTTCAGCCGAACTGTAGAGCAAAATTGTCCATATGATGGCCGCAAGGACCGTCCAACTGAAGTGTAGTTGCATCACCCTGGCGATACGATGATCATCGCTGGTTCCTGAGAACAGTAATTTCATCAAATTGATTTTCAACTCAATTAACCTTAATTAATTCAATGATTTAACAAATGATTCTTATTTTTCAAATTATCAATCATTATATCACAAAACAATTTTTCGTTAAACAGATTATTAGTTGGAAAAATTAATTGCACAAAAAATATTTTCATATTGGTTCGATGGTGGTTTTAATAATTTTTTCCCTACATATAGAGTTCATAATTTATTGTTATCGAATATAGAAATTCGAGATAAAATCGATGGTAATGTGAAAATCGTGTAAAACGAGTTGCCTCGTTGACAAATGCACGATAGTCGACAACCCTTCCAGCGACAAGCATTAATACCTCGAATGACCATCGAATTCGCTGTCATTCCCTTGTTAGTCTGTGATTTATAAACCACTAAAACCAAGAATTTATTTTGATTGAGTGCACGCGTTGCTTTTAACTGAAGAAAGACTGACGTTGTATCGTGAAAATGAACGTAGCCGCAACGATCTGTTTCAGTAGGGAATACGGTTGGCGTATTGACCATACGAAGTATACGTGACAAAGTCAAATCGAGGAGAATAGACCCCTCTCTTCGTCTGCTAAAAGAACATGCTTTGTACTCGTGTGTCACGGTCGAGTTTACAAATCTCTTTCTATATCTTTTTAATAATCAATGTTTTTTCTTACATTTTAATAATCATTGTTTTTTCTTACGCTATATATATATATTTTTTTTTGATAAACTTTTTATTTATTTTTTTTGCTTTTGTTAACTTTTTTGTTTTTTGTTAAATTTTTTGTTTTTTGGCTTTTGATAAACAATTTAGTTTCCAGTTGTTTAATTGAATATTTTAAAGAGTGAAAGAAATGTTCGTATTGATTCGAAATGAAAGATTTTTTTTTTATTGGAGTTATCATTTTTGATTATTAATTTTAGTGCGAAAATAATTGCTTTCAAGTACTTCTAATTTCCGTTATTTTCTTCAGTTAACAAAGAATATATCGCAACAAAAACTTTCCTTATCGGGAATGAAACTGTAAGTATGATTAAAAACTTGCCGATTTAGAATAAAGAGGAATGAAGAAATTTATCAAGGCAAAATGAGGAAAGAAACTTTAGGAATAATTATACAGAACTAGAAAGATGGAGTATGCTGTCAACGAAGTACTTTTTTTTTGTTCTGCTACTGACATGATGGATAGCATAATATTTCCTGAAAGTCTGAGTGTGCTAATCAGGGTTGCGGCCAAACCGTAATCCATTAGTGGTGTACAAACGTAGATGTGCTTCATAGCACAACTAGGCTCGCATTAGCACCTCATCTTTAGCACCCTCCTTAATCTCGATTAAGTCCAACTCTTGTTTTCCTCCAGGGCCAGTTACCCTGCGAATCGGTGTGAACACGATATCACTTTGATAGTAAAACGCTAAGCAGAAATAATACTGTTGGATAAAAGGGGTCGAAAGAAATGAACATTCGTTCATAGTGGGGAATAGCAAAAGAAACGGATATAAAAATAAGAAAACTTGATTGTTCTCAGGTCGTTCGAACAATCACATCGTTGTATCAACGAGTCTCTCGTGTTCTGGTGAATCTTCCAATCGATGGATCTTAGCCATGATGCTCTATCAATCTGTATACATTGTTCACACGCAATCGTTTTCGTTTTCTTTACATACGGACCGTTCCAAAAGTTACGCGAAACATTTTCAAAATCTCCAAAAGATCATGCACTTCTTAAAAGTAAATTTCTTGAGTATTTTTCTCTCTGATCTGTTCATTAAATAGGAACGCCAATTATCATTGTGGTATCTTGCATTCTCATTGGCTGCCACTATTTAATTAATAAATGAGCAACAACGTAACGGAAAGCAAAATGCTTCAGGACTTTTTTTCGCAGAATTTCGAGATCTTGGTGCTCCATAACTTTTGGAATACCTTGTACACAGGGTGAATGCTGCATTGGCTCTTTAGAGATTGACCTGCAAGCACTCAACCGTTACTACCAGAGCGGGAAGTAAGTGCTACAGGGATTATACATATATCCGGGCTTCTCTGTCGATAAACTGCTGTTCGGTAAAAGATAGAACATTATGGTAAAGTATTGAGTGAGCAGCATGGAGATGATAGTGAGGAAGGAGAAACCCCTTTAGCTGGAGAGCAGCAGCTTTGCGGCCATGAATTCATGGGGATTACCTTGGTCCAACGTTCGGGACACTCCCCTTAACAGTTGAAACTCCTTGCTCGATAACCACAGACGATTCGAAGCAGTGCATATATATGTATACACAATACTCGCTTCGGTTTGTCACTGAATACATACATGTGCGATTTTCCCGCCGAATTCCCCATACATGTTCTTAGTGTTTACGATCGCTCATCCTTATGAGATGACACTTGTTCGGGATTTTTTTTTCTTTCGAGGCACATTTGGTAGAAGCTTCAAAGTAAACCATTTATTTGAGTTTCAACGCTTTTTCGACTACTTACGACTTTTCCGTGCTGATCAGGGTGGCGCAACTTCTGCTACTTTCTACATCTATCATGAGATTATGTATGCAAAAGTTTTGTCACTCCCGGGCATTACCCCACTATATAAGATCGAGACAAAACTCTTGTAGTGATATACGTACAATGATATTTTCACGTTCGCGTATTGAGACTTGGAGCTCTCATTTTTGCTATAATTTATATCGAGGCACGTAAAAAAATATTAACTAATTGATCTTTAGTGAATGATTAAAAATTTCGTCATTAAAGCCCCAAACGGATCTATTTCAACGCACTAGATGAGAATGAATTAGTTGATATAATTTTTTTTGTTTTTATTTCAATTTTAATCACACCATTCTCATCTTCGCGCTTTCGTGCAAGATAGTCATCAACGTAATTGGATGGCGGGGTAGTCTGACATTTTTTTCACATTTTCTCTTCATCTCTCACTTATATTTTCCTGGATAAACCGACTCGAAGATTAATGAGAAATTTTCTCATTTTTTAATACTTGTTTTTTCTAGTTTTATTTCACAAAAGCTTTTTTTCGCATTCGCCTTGTGAAGAACGGTTCAATTTGAAATTTATTAAGCTTCACTGTAATCTTAATCAAGGGATATTCATAGATGTGGCAAAGAGTCAGCTTTAATCTGCATAAGCTTTAATCCAACTTCCGCAAACTAAACTCGTATATTTTTTCATTCATAAAATTACGAAGTAATTTTACGGTATGGCCCAGAAGCCGCAACCAGCTTGTCCAGCTAAATTAAAATATACTGAGAAATAAACAACGGAAGAATGTGTTATGTGCTGGGTGGATATTAACGGGAGTCTATGAAAACAGTGTTAATGATTGTTGATAGTATCTAGAAACGCGGCAGCGTCTTGAAGCCAAATATTAAAAAGATAGTGTTGAACGTCCAAAGCAAGACGAGCCGAGTATCTATACTCGAGATTGGGCGGTTTTCCGTTACTTTCAAACTTTAAGTCTACGTCATGCGAAGACTGTTCGACTTTTCGAACAATTGAAACCCTCCCAAACTAATGTGTTTAATGCGCTTCCAATGGCATAACTTTTTGTTCACTATAACTCCATCTAGATTCAAGATTATCATTTTCTCGCTGGCTTTGTACAGTTTGTAGGGGTTTAACGAAAGACGATTTATTATTCAAGCCTTGTAAATAGCCCTTAGAGTAGAATAAAACGTTATGATTGCCTATCAAAAAAATTAAGATTGCCAGGACTCATTTTCTATTGCTTTTGATTTGTCACAAGCATTATGCCAACGAGAAATGATGGTCGAACATGAAACCACTTATCGTTATTTCATTTCTGCGATAACATACTGCAAATATGGACACACCGAATAAATAAATAACCTACAGGTATTCCATCAGCCCAGTTCATTTCCCAGTCGTGCGTACACTCCCACGAATTTATTTGGCCACTTTTTACGACATTGTTCCCCGTTTTTATCGTCTTTTTCTGCCTGTCAGAACCACCGAAGCTGACAGCATTGGAAACAAATGTACCTAAGAGAGTAATAATCGGATGGAAGCTGCAAATGGGTTTGTTCGACACAAAGAAAAGTAAAAAATCATGTATACGATTCTGTACGATGGCTCCAACTATGTCAAATGATACCACACGTCATAAACCACTTTGATGGCCCAGTGCCAGACTCCTGAGAGCTTTTCATTAAAAATGTCAGCTTTTTCGTTCTGTAACACCGGAATAATATACTGTATTGTTTTAAACTCGGAATTTCCGGTTTGGGTCATGTCTGCATGTTTCATTAAATAAACGATCGAATATCTCCGTTATGTGGCCGTAATAAAAAAGGTAGCAGTTTTTATAGAACAGAGTCATTATTCGAATTTCGTATCATCAAGCTTTTTGATGACACCACAAAGTTTTTATACTTTAAAAAACTAAAGACAGTGTCATTTGACTTACGATTAACTTTAATTTAATTACATCCAATAATTCTACTGTCTTTTCTACTTTGTATTTTCGTTATATCAGCCGTGATGAGGTTCTTGAAAATCTGACTGAGAAATGAACGTGATCGATAAAATTGAACCCCAACAGAACAGGAATATAAAGAGACGCACAATTTCGTATGCAAATGGTAAATTGACAAATTGGCTTTAATCGGTGAGCCAATTTGACTAGAGTACACTTGAGATTTCTTATACTTAACTCGACTGATTTTAAATTTGAAAAATACTTCGGGCATATGCTAAATCCATTTTGTGTCTCGGCATACCTCCAGTTGGGTCATCTTTTAAACTCTGATTTTTCGCAGTCTTTCATAACCCATTCGATCTTCCAACAATTTGACTGGATGATAAATAGTCCACTCTTCCGTGAGTTTCCAAAAAATTTGCTGTATCATGCATTGATGAATTGTATCCAATATACACATAAATTTACATAGGGGAGAGCCAATGACAATGGTACGAAAATCGTGTTCCAATTTTTTCACCACAAAACGTCGAGCTTTCCAGATCCCCCAATGTCACCCTCACGTTTCGACAATATTTTTACTCTTTGGCCATTAATTCTCAGTCCATCGTTTGATATTTTCTACAAACCGTACTCTTTTGTTTTCTTTTCTATTACATCTAATATACGAGTTTTCCAAGCGTCACACAGCCCACGACCATTTTTTTCTACTTTCTACAAGTTTTTCTCACCGTTTGTCATTACTTTGGCCTGTTACAAGGACAGCTAGGGTCAACAGCCAATTTCTCCCTAGCGGTCGCGTTTGTTTTCTCTTCACTTTGGCGTTTTGGGTATTTGTCATGGGCACCGAGAAACAAGGGAAAACGTGTGTCGATGTAGAGGACCTTTTCCAACAGCGAACCTCTGTCACGTTTTATCGCATACGTAAATACGGACTGCAACGAAATACAGACAGTGCAATACAGATTTAGGAACAGCTGTAGATTATTCTTGTATATACGACTCGGGTTCTGTCACGCTCGTATTTTTATTCTCGATAAAAGTACGGGGCTTGAATTTTAACTGAGCACTTTAGGGTGTCCTGGTTCAGAGGTTAACACGTCAGCGACGACCTGAAAACATTGCAATTGTACTACAATTGTAAAAAGTGATTTCAATTTTATGTCAATATTTATGTATTCATTGTTGTTCCCACATTGTCATTTGTCGACGAGAATTATTAGTCATCTTCCCAAAATTTCTCTCATAAATCGGGTCAGATATAAAAAGTAACAATTCTTCTGGGTGAATGTTTCTCCCCCTCTTCGGAAAAATGTGAAAACTTTTTTTACGGCCATTTACCAGTTTTCCATGAAACCCTCGATTACTCGTGGTTGGCGAGAGGTTCTTTAACAATACAAAAGGAACGTTCATTTTTTTCATATCGAGGACTAAGAGATGAGAAAAATTTTGAAAGTTATCGATCTATTTGTTCTAGGTTCGTCGTAACTGCCTCGAATGTCAGTTTCGAGTGTTCCACTGAGTTGGAAAGATGAGCCGTCTCGCTCAGTAGAATATCCCAAGCCTCGGGATCTTTCATGGTTTTTATATACCGTGCCACAATCTATTGTCTTGTTTTGAGACATTCATACATTATATGTGTCAGATGAAACGTTTTAGCAAATATTTAAATAAAAGCACCTGTATTTGCTGAAGTGCTCATACGTTTGTTATTAACACCAATTAAATTAGATCGCAAAGTAGAAAACTTTCAGGCAGAGGGTCAGATATGTGGACAGAAATGATTAGCCTGTGTATCAAAGAATTAAACGATTAAACGAACTTACCTGTAAGTGAAGTTCTATCGTAATTGTATGAAGCGCCTCTTCCGAAGAGATCAAACATGTAGTACGCCTAAGGTGTACCGATGTCACCACATATTTAAAGTCTATATAAAACTTTTTTACACTGTTTGGTTCCCTTGACAACCCGTTCCTCACGTCATTTTTCAAAGTGTTGTCGTAACCATTGGGAATTTCAGCTATTATTGCATAATCCTGAATACGGGTAGTTATTGGGTGGGAGTGATCTCTTCGGAAGAGGCGCTTCATACAATTACGATAGAACTTCACTTACAGGTAAGTTCGTTTAATCGTTTAATTGTATTACGCGCCTCTTCCTCGAGATCAAACATGTAGATGTTTAAAGTCCGTTATGACAACTATACAGTGCAGTAGATAATCCGTAATAATTAATTGTTTATTATAACTGATTATTGATTAGTTACACAACTAATCTCAAATAACAAGAATTGCTTATTTTCTTGAGTCAAGAATAGCTTTTGCAAACACATCATTCTTAATTTTAACATTACGATCGTAAAATTTTGCAAAAGTACTGGATTTAGTGGTCCAACCTGCCGCCTTCTTAATAGCATCGATGTTCACACCTTTTCTTTTTGCAGCAGACGTCGATGCGTGTCGTGTGCTATAAGCGTCGAAAATCTCGAGGTCTACTCCACTTTCGCCGATTGTACTCTTTATCCATCGGCTCAAAGTCTGGCTTGACACTGCCTTAAATGGCTTCTTTGCAGAGATAAATATTCGTGTCTGCTTTCCACGACAATCTTTCGTCCTTCTAATATATGTCTCAAGTGCTGAAACCGCACATATATTCTTATTTTCAGAAAAAACCGGAACAACTAACGTTGGTTGTATTCTATTCTTTCCTGACGTCTTAATTGCGTCTGGAATCTTTATCTCTATTCTATCCTCACTCCGTTGAATATTTCCTACGTCAATATAAGATAACGTTTGCATACGTTGACCCGTGATCAACGCCAGAAGTGTAACAAGTTTAGATGCTAATTTTTCCAAAGGAATGTCCTCATTCTTTCCTCCTTGACTTAAATGATCCAAAACAATCTGTGGATCCCATGTCGAATCATATTTCGGTTTAGCCGGACGAACTTTTGAAATAGCTCTAAAAAATCTTCTAACCCGGAAATCTTCTCCCAATTCAGGACCATGGAGAAGTGCAATTGCTGAGCGATATGAATTCAATGATCCTAGGGATGCATTGTCCTGATATTCCTCGCCGAGAAAACTAAGTACCTTTGGTACATTGTTTTCATATGGATTAATCCTCATTTTTTGGCAAAAACTCCACCATTTCTTCATACCGCTGTTGTATTGTTTAATCGTGGAATTCGAGAGGGATGACAACATAAGTGCCATCACGTCCTGAGGTACTTCTTTTCTCTTGAAAGCCTCCCTGATAGCGTCCCGACAACCAGGGTAATCTTCTCCCACAACGGATGAGGTTGTCTATTCAAAGATCGTAACAGATTAACACTCGGCTTGATATAGTATGGTTCACTATCTAACATTGCCATATACAGTGGAAACCAAGCTTGCGTTATCCAATATGGCACCACGACGATCCCCCGACATTTTTCAAATTTAATTTTTCCTAAAACTCGTAAAATAATTGAAAATGGTGGAAAAGCATAAAAAAAATACTTTTTCCATTGAATTGTAAACGCGTCAATAGCAATAGATTCGGGGTCTCTGAACCAAGAAACATATGTGTCGCATTTCGCGTTAGATCTTGTGGCAAACAAATCTATATCCGGTTGTCCAAATCTAACTACAATTTCTTCGAAATTTTCTCGTGATAATGCATATTCAGTCTCAGGTTCTAAACGTCTTGATTCAAAATCGGCTTCTATGTTCTCTTGAGATTTAATATAGGATGCAAAAATCCAAATATGTCTCTCTTCACACCATTCCCAAATCTCTTTGGCTAATTTGCTCAAGGCTCGAATTTGAATCCCTCCCATTTTATTCACGTAAGCGATCGCAGTAGTGTTATCCACTCGTAACAATACATCGCAATCCGTTAAATCTGAGGCAAAACATTTGAGACCAAAAAATACAGCTAATAATTCCAAATAGTTTATGTGAGATCTTTTTTCCTGTTCATCCCAATGTCCGTTAGCTCGCCTGCCTTTGCAATACACACCCCAACCTGTGTTTGAAGCATCTGAAAAAATCTCCACGACAGGATTGAACTCCTTGATGGAAACCCTTGCGGACATTATATTATTTTTCCACCACAATAAATCGCTCTTCAAACCATCGGAAAGTACCATTTTTCCGTTGAAATTTCCGGACGTTTTCTTGAGAGCTAGAAACTTTTCTCTTTCAAAATCTTTCATATGGACCCAACCGTATTGTAAAGTTCTGCAACACCATCCTAACCTTCCAATGAATGCCGAAAAATCTCTGATGGAGCATTCTTTTAACTTTATGAATTTATTAATTTGTTCGAAAACACTGTCTCTTTTTTCCTCCGGTAATTCTATATGCATATATTTTGAATCATAGTTTAAACCCAAGAACCTCTGTTTCTTTGATGGACTCATTTTGCTTTTCTGTTCATTAATTACCAGACCTAGATGTTCTAGACAAGACCGCGTCTCGACAATATTTTTCAAACAATCGTCCTGATTATCTCCAATCACAAGAATGTCGTCCAAGTATATTACCGAAAGATATCCTTGTTCTCTAAGGTAACTCATTATTGGTTTCATAATTTTTGTAAAAGTATACGGAGCTGAACTGAGACCAAAAGGTAAACACCGGAACTCGTAAAGAACACCCTCAAAAGAAAATCTCAAATATTTCCTATGTACTTTTGCAATTTCGATTAAATAGTATGCGTCTTTTAAATCGATCGTTGCTAAGAAACAATCTTTTTCCAACATTCTTTTAACCGTTTTCCAGTCTTCTAACTTAAAATGGTCGGTTTTCACAAATTCGTTGAGATGTTTCAGATTGAGAATGAGCCGATAAGAACCATCTGTCTTTGGTACTAAAAAAATGTTCGATAAAAATTGACCTTCCACTGGTTCACATTTTTGAATAGCTTGTTTCTTTATGAGTTCATCAATTTGTTTTTGTATCAATGATCTTTCTCTGTCAGACCATTGAGATTCGTTCGGTGGTACTGGTTGTATTACTGCTTCTGCAAATGGTATCTTGTAACCTCTAATCCATCCCAAAATTGTTGTATCAGACGTAAATTTTTCCCATTGCTTCTTAAACGCTCTAAGTCTACCGGCTCGAATACTCACATTTATCGACGTTTTTGTCGATCCATTTGGTTGTGTTTCGACAAGTTGCGGTTCCGATATGATCGATTTTCCGGTGTTTTGTTCATTGATTTTTGCCCGCTCGCTCTCTGATTCGGGGTTGTCTTGTACCGATAATTGCGAGCCGGGCTCCTGAAGTTTTTTGAATTTTTGTTGACTTGATTATTTTTTGGAAATTTTACCATCGGTTTAAAATCTTGTGCAGTTCTTTGGAGAGCCTTTGATGCTTTCACCTTCTCTTCCAGATCTCCCCCGAATAACCACTCATTGGTTACTATGTCCTTCAGAGTCTCCCGAATTGAGGGAGTTATGTTCTTCAAAATTAAACTTTTTCGAATCACCGTTTCATCGTGCTGGAGATCTGCAAGAAGATTGCCCGTACTGGTCAGACACTCGAGAAGTATCAGTTTTTCTGGACTCTCCCCCTTAATCACCAGATCTAAAGCTCTTCCTAACGCGGCCAGTCCCGCGCCAATTTTTGTCTGCGTTTCCATAATTCGTTCGTCTCTTTTTATAATATTCACTTCTACCGATGCTTTAACCTCCAGATTTAATTTAGGAGGGTCAATCGCCACGCAATTCTTTGGAGGAGGATATTTCTTCAAAATCTCCGTCATTTCTTCAGTTGGGAGTCCTTTTTTAATTACATCTTCCCATCTACTGGCCAAATTATGATGAATTGGTGGCGCCAATATCCTCTCTTGAATAAGCCGTTTCCCAATGAACCCAAGTACCTCTGGTTCTAATACGATGTCCTCGACTTGTAACTCTTTATCTTCCTCCGCATTTGTCAATCCGTTTTTCTTTTCTTTTGGATTCGTTATCACGACATTCTCTGATGCTCCTTTTGCGTTATTTTCGGATGTAATGGAGTCTTTCTCCGGTGTATCACTTCGGTCCGATGACCTCGACGAACGCTCGCCTGCAACGATTTTTTCGTCACTGACGCTGTCATAATCTCTCGAATGACGTCGCTTTGATCCTATGTAACGAATAACCAAAAAAAAAACAATTTTTGTTATATGACGTTTGTCACATTCTACAAGATACTTGTATTCATTTGTACATATTCTCCGCCGGTTGTACCGACAGGAGAGGTTAATACATATACATGTGCCCATTTATATCGCTCCATGATAATTTTTGTTAATACTTCTGTATCAATCCTTTCACACTCTCCGCCGGTTGGACCGACACGAGAGGTGATACTTTTCCTTGTTTTAAGAGTGCTTGCAGCCTATCATCATTATGTTTTTCATGATACGTGACTTCTCTCCGCCGGTTGGACCGACAGGAGATATTAACACTTGCAATCTCTTATGCACTTTTTTCTTACGATCACTCTTTAACTCTCTCCGCCGGTTGGACCGACCCGAGAAGTTGTGTCGCTTATTACGTCTCCAGTTGTATATATGAAAAAACCAATTTCCATGCTCTGTAACCTTTTATTACAAGAGTTAGACTTACTGCGATATTTCGAATGTTTATGTCTATTTTTCCCTCGTAATTTCTTATTCAATCGTTTCATTAACGTCCTTAATTCTTCTGCTTCCTTTGACGAATCTTCTGACTCTTCAGAATGTTTCCTTTTTCCCATTCTTACGGATTTCTACTTATTCGCTTGTGGCTTGATCGGCACAACGAAGAAGAATGACGTGAGGAACGGGTTGTCAAGGGAACCAAACAGTGTAAAAAAGTTTTATATAGACTTTAAATATGTGGTGACATCGGTACACCTTAGGCGTACTACATGTTTGATCTCGAGGAAGAGGCGCGTAATACAATTATAAATAGGACTAATCTCGATCAGAAATATAAAGAAAAGATCAGAATAGAGATATTCATATTAATACATAATAGTTAGCGGAAAATAAAGTCACTATCTGCCATCATATATGATATCCTCAAGCCAGAACAAAAGCTCCACAAAGAACCAATTATCCTGCGTTGGCAGGCGCGTGACGAGAGTCGTGAAATTGCTAGGTTTCTTAGTATATAATACAATTTAACGACCTTCATAAACGTTATTCACTCGTTGACGAATTTCGCCAAAAAATAATCTCGAAAAGCTTGCCAACAAAATGAGGACGCTGTGTTCTTAAAAAGAGACGAGATTCACTGCTCTAGTAAAAGGAATGTCTTTCTATCATAAAACTAGTTAATTACTTTCACTTTCGAGCTGGAAAAAATGATCAAACCGTTTTATGATCAGTGTAAAAAAAAGTATCACTGATGAATGAAATTTCTCTTAGATTTGATGAAATAATTATAAAAGTGATTTTGGAGTGAAATTATTTTGGGTTACCTTAATTATAATCGCTGATGAATGCGAAACAATTCATCTTTCTGGTTTTTAATAAATTTCTCTTTATTTTTGACAATTTTGGAAGTATGTAACTTTCTTGGTTTCATTCAATGTTCTACCGTTATTTAACTGTTTCGTATTCATTTTAATTTTCAATAGAATTGATAAGAGTGAATAGGAAATTCCTTAATCCTATATGGAATCACTCACACAAGAGTTTATCCGAGAGGAAATAATAAGAGCAGTTTCGCCCTCAGGAGCCAACACATCTGGTGGAACAATGGAAGAATACACAGCTTTTAGATGGATGTCAGTGTTGAGACTGGTTATGAAATATTTTTCTTTCTTCATACCTACGGATCATGGTTAGCGCTATCACGAGCTTACCCTCATTTTCTCTACGTCCCGGTTTTTCTTTTCATAATACGCGAGATATGAGTGCGCTATGCGTTTGCTCATACATCGAAAATATTTTATCACAGAATGTGTCTTCGTTTTGTGTGTGCTTAATTAGACATTTTTTGAACACCGTACGTTTCATTCAAACTGAAATTTAATTAAAACGCCAATTTAATTTAACATCACGATATAATTTTAATTTGATTTATCCAATGGAGATGAATATATCGACGGTATACCGGAAGTTTTCGAGGAAATAGATTTTTCTAAAATGAGAGCAAAAACGACAAGGAATTTTGAATTGGTGGAAATTTGTTCAAAATTATTTATAGTATTCATTTCGCAGCTCTGATTTCCAGTTACTGCTATTTAATAATTATAATCATTATTCTTCTCAGCTCTAGCGGCATATCTACGAGTAAATGTCAAACCTTCAGGGAATACTCTTTTTTTATACGAGTGAAGAAAACAAAGAGGTCATCCCGCATTCCTACGAGAAACAATGTCTAATAGCTCTGCAAGTTCTATATTTTGACTGTGTAAGTAAAAATAGCCTGTGCAATCATATCCAAGGATACCCTTGGGTGCAGTACACTTCTTACAGAATGCAAATTGCATTAGAATTTTATTTCTTATCCTGGCCTCTCAGTCTTGAATAAGCGCAGTCTTAACCCGTCAGCAGGCGCGCTATGAGACTTTTTATCACACTTATATCAAAACGGTGATTATTACTCGAAAATTTCAAATGGCATAAGCATTTTAAATTTTTTCTATCTTCACCAAATTTATTTTTCTGTATGATAGAAAAGTAAAAGAAAATTTTTGATCTTTTGTTTTTGATTTTTTTTAGTTATTATTTTTTGGTTATTAGTATCAATTATCGTTGTATTTATGGTTTTTTTTAAATAAAAATGTTTAATAGCCACAATCACCGTAGCAAAATTGTTTTCAAGTTCCTATTTATCAAATTAAGCACTGAAGCTATACATGTGAGAAAATCTCTCATCGCGCGCCTGTACGAAGCGCGCCTGCTGAATGGTTAATTCGGGCGGCTCAAAACTACATGAATTTTTGTATTCTCTTTATCTAGACTTACACAGAGTTAAATACTGACGAACTTTCATACTTCTTACGGATATTACATTTTCGTAAATATTCTATGACACTTTAAAAATGTTTATTCCTTTATATTCAAGCGTTTCAAAGCGCGGATTTAAATTGTCGTAAATAATTAGCGACATTATAATCTTGAATATTTCGTCTTGTTTATTCGCATTATGCAAAATGGAAATATATAAATATTTATGCAGACGATAATTTCAAAGAAGAATAGGCACGAAATGAAGATATTATTCTATTGTATAAACTTGATACGTGGGAGAGATAGTGACAAACTAAAATAACATCGTAGTAACGCCAAATCCTTGTCATTTTCCTCAAGCTTCAAGAATGAACAGAATCTTCACTCTTCGGTCATGTGGCTTTAAAACACTTTAACCAAACTTTACTTTGTCCTGGGATTACTCCCTCCTCGATGTCGAGTTGGCATAATGTACTCATCTTCTATATATTCTTTGTGCCTTAGGAATATTATTGCAAAAATTTTCATTTTTTCTTTTGATGAAAATAAATATTTCGTTGTAAATGAATGTAAATGTGAAGGGAAAAAGAGGGGAAATATGTTTAAGTAAAGAAGAAAACATTAGAGAGATATAAAGTGACGTCTTGAAGAACGATATCATACTTCAATCACGACAATCCAATGATTAATTAAACGTAGTGACGGACTTAATTGTGAACTATAGTTTGAATTTTAGTGCAAATTCGAGATCAGATAGTGTTTTATATTTGAGATATTAACTCGGTCATCTCATCGAAACGTTTCTCGAAATTTATGGTCAAATTTGAACAATGCAATTCTCGGAGCTCGGTGAATCGTATATTTTCAACAATCTGCGAGTTGTTTGCACATAAATACCGATCAACGTTTTCAACAAAACCAATATACTATTCAGAATAATCAGAATATAGTTGGAAAGGGGTTGAAACTGTAGAAATGGGATGAGCACAATGCCAGTATAAAAAAAATCGTTTTCGCAAGAATTTTAGTTTACTGCAGGCAATTCAGAGATAAAGCTCAATATAGGGAGATGTTCCTTATGAAAAAGAATGGTGGATGGATTTTTCCGAGCATGGAAAATATTGGTATCCGTAAAATATCACAACACGAGATTTCCCAATATTTGGCAACGAATGATAGAGCGACTATCGATACGTTTCGTATATTTTTCCTGTGATTTCAAATATTTTTTTCGCACATTTTAACGTCAAAATGTTGAAAAAGCATCTTTTTGAAGTGCCAAAAAAGTCGAAAAAACGTTTATTCAATTTTTTTCAGTACTTTTTCGTGATGTACTTCCATCCAAAAACACCGAAATTATCAAACTTTTTTTTTTAACTCGAATTTGTGTGGAAAGTCTTCAAAAATCAACTTTTTCAGTACTTTTTCGATATTGTTTCAATGAGCGGATGAGAAAACGAATTTTGAAAAAAATGCCTTTCTCAAAAGTAAGAAATAATTTCCAAGTGCAATTGCTATGGATAATTGAACGAACTAAATGAATGCAAATAATTTCAGAAAAGAACCACTACAGAATTTTCATTAGTACTTTTTTCCCTACTTAATTTGTTTTTTGTTTGGTTACCTTTTAGAAACATGATCTAGATGCTTCAGTCTCTGAAGTCAAAGAGCAACTCTGAATTTTCATCATGTAATTTTCCGTGTGTAATACGATATCCACTTGCGTTCCTCGTAAGTGTGAGTGAGAGGAGAATTAACTTGGCTCGTTGAGTTTTCACTAATAAGTAATAAAGTCTCGGTCGTAATGTTGATACCTCATTAAACTGGCAGCAGAAAGACTTCATATACCTTCGTCATATTTCAATCTCTCGTGTACAGTATGTATTTTTATGTATTTAGTTATCTCCAGGGTTATTCCAATTTTCTCTATTTTCATCCCCCAGTAGTAAAAATAAAACAATTTACATTACCCAAAGCTCTTAAAATAATTGACTCAAATTAATGTAATGCAAGACAAGAGAAAAAATTGAAAGCAAAATGTTCCCCGACCACTACATGTTTAGAGCCAACATTTAATTGAAACCAATCTACGAAATCTACGAGAACATTTTTCCACCCTATAGTTTCTTGACTTTCACGCCAAATGCACTTGTAAGAACTCTGTACTTTCCGTCTATCGAGGATCTTTCTGGCTTGCCAGAGATATATTATTATACTGTGAGAGAGCTTTTGTGGGACTTTTGGTGCACCACCATTCTTCTGGAATTCACGTTTCAATTCGCTGGAGAACTTTAAGGACACGACGAAATTCAGAGTCATGACGTAACTTTGTTTCTTTCGATACAAAATCTCGCTTTACCCTCAAATGATATTTTATCTCAATTTTAACCCACTAAAAATCGATGTAAAATCTAAAAAAAAATGATTCTTTTTTACTAATAAGTAAAAGCGGTGAAAAGTGGATAGAAAATTCCTCATTAAGGAAAGTGTGAAGTGGAGCTTGAAATTTTTGAAATTTTACTCGTTAATACTCCACTTTAATTTTCCCGTAGTCATATTCGACTAATTATATTTGCGCTTTTCTTACTTTAAGAAAAAATTGATGAATTTTGAGTAATTAAACATCATACGAACAGAAAAGCAAGTCATACAGATTTTATGAGCAAAATTGACATTGAAAATTTTTACACTGAACCGAAATTCCTTTTGCGCGCCTGGCTAGCTCAGAAAATTTTTTCTACTTGAGAACGAGCATGAAACTCATGACTTTAGTTTTTAAACATTCCAAATTGAAACCAATTCGCTCGGTAATACCAGGGTTTGCGCTAAAAAAAAATTACATAATTTATCACGCGACTTAGAACGCCTCAACGTTTGGGCATTTCACGTGTCCAGGGGTCACGCCAGGACTCAAGCATACAGACTCAATGGCAATAAACTCCATAATTAATAAATTAATAAATAAAGCTTCCAAACTTACCTTGCCATTGCGTAATGCTACTTTTCTTATTTCTCTACCACTCCGTACTCGGGCTCGAGGATGTCGGCCACGTGGTTTTGGTTGGAGTTGTCGAACTCGAAAAATACTTTCTTATAATGCGCGTACTCACTTTACTAACAATTCTTTATTGCTAATTTCACAAATATAAAATCGCGCTTCTATATAATAATACGATTTCAATCGATCTATACGGTGTCTAGGGCTGTATTTAACTTGCGCACAATGGCCTCTTTCGATTTATAATCAATAATTACTTTCGGCGTCTTGGACCGCGCTATATGACGCCTCCTGACCTCTTTCGAATATTAACATAAATAAGGTGCCTTCTCGGCAAAATTAACGCAAAGGTATGAATCACTCAGTGACCTATTCAAACGCGTAGGACCCAACCCCAAGTCTCCACGCTCAACCGTCTCTAAACGCAGTTCATAAGCGAGTCCCCGAATGATCGATCGTTTCTTTCGTCCAATCCTTCCACATTGATTTTTGAGGGGAAATCCTGCAAATCGATGAGAGGGCCGGCGTGAAATGCGTGAACTCTATGCGTCTGATGCTCAGGTCAAGCACTCTAGTGAACGTCGCAGCTGTCCCTTACACATAGCTAGCGAGCAGTTTGAAAACATTCGACCTCATTTACATGAAAAATGATAAATCGATTTGATTAGACAGTGCATAATATTTGCAACTGTCTGAACAAGACCATGGACTCTTCCCTGCGCTAACTAAGTGACGAAGCAGTCAAGTTGTACAAAAAAGAGTAGCGATTCGCTACAACGCTTATATGATGCAAAACTCGACGAATAAATGCTGCAGCATATATATCGACACTTCGGGACTTCGCTACTTGCCAAGTTTCTTTAAAAAAGTTTCGCAAAACTTTTTCTGCCAGTAATTTCCCTAAAGCCATATAGATCTGATTTTTATCGCCAGCAAACGTGAATTTTGCAGGTGGTGCAATATTTTACTGGAGAGAACTCAAGAGAAGAGAGAGAGACAGAGAGAGAGAGACATTAATGGAATCGGTGGTTTGGCAATGCTGGAAAACTTTTATCTGCATTTCCAACAACCCGCCTGGAAATTTGTTAGGGTTTGCCTGTTCGGGATTGCCTTTCTCAATGATTGACATATCAGGCTAACCTTAAACGGTCCTAATCAGACATGCCTTAGTGAGGCTCTATGTAGCCTCTCCTTAATCAGGCCGTCATAGGGCTCAGTTTCAAAATGCCGTACCGGGGTTGTCCTATGAGGACCTACTAAGGCTTGCCTTCTAACCGCCAGACTATTGCTCCAACATTGAAACGTGTATCTCTCTCTAACCTCAAAATTTCAGACTACGCGTGACTGTATCTATTTGAAGCATGCTCTTGGTTTCGTATTTTGTTAATTTATATAATCTATTGAAATGTGTATTTATAGTTTCAACAATTACAAATTGAATATTTTTTAAGTGTGCAAGTGTGAATATTGAACTCAATTCTGTGTCATATTGTAGTGTTGAGTTTTTTCTGGAAACGAATTCTTGCCTGAAAAACGACTACGTGTTAATAGTGAGAGTGATGTGTACCCTCCAACTAATTCAATATATTCAAACGAATCTAAAATTTCAAATGACGAAATTGATATACCTTATGATAAATTTTATAAATACCTTATTAAATGAAAGTGGAAAATTAACGTTAAATACATTGAATAAATGAAAAAAATCGAATAATATTCTTGGTGTTGTTTTATTGTATGTGTTTATAGAATGCATATACCCGTGTATGCCTGTACACAACGATATCATTATAATGACCTGGTAGCTCAATCAGGTCCGTGTTTGGCAGTTTGATGAGGGCTTAGTTAGACAACCTGACCAGGGGCCAGTCAAATAGCCTGATCAGGACATGATGGTTCGAATCGTTACATTTCGATTCAGGGCGCTGTTAGGTCACCGTATAAGTGCTGTTATATGGCAATGAGGCAGCCCGATATCGTCCTGAAAAGATCCTTATCATATTTCCTAGGCGGGAATGAGCAATCTCAATTCTCGAAAAATTTTAAAACACTTATTGCAATTGGCAAATATCCACGGTAGTCTTATTTCGGAGATAGAAATATGGAATTACTCGATACATTTTTAATGAAGCAGAATTGAGGATGTGAAAATATCCCAATAAAATATGGACAGAGTGCTCAAATATAGAAAAAAAACGTGATAGAAATGTGTAATAGTCGAACCCGTCGGTACGGCAGACAGCGTAAGGAACGGTCCAGTGACAGTGAGAGAAAATAAAGATGAGCCGAGTGTGGAAGCGCTAACTACTGCACTATGGCCACCTTTATTCTCTTCTCTTGTGAATTGTCTATTTAGATGGAATACCGGACCGTCACAAATGAATCAAAATATAAAAACGGTATAAAAAAAAACAAGTATTCATGGAAAATGAGTCATTTTGTAAAAAAAAAGAAAAAATACGACGTAGGTACAAATTGATTACGAATATCCCCAAAATTTATATTGCCCCATTTTCAAAGAGCTAACGTTTAAAATTCGGATATGATTTATTATTTTTACTACTGATAAACTCGTACAGGATGTTTAAGTATTTATTTTGTTTAATCAATCGAAATATTTAATTACGTATTTGCACTCGACCATTGCGCAAGAAATTAGCGTAATTGAACATTCGTGTTATCGATCAAAATAAAAAGCGAATGTAAAGTAAAATATGAAAAACAAAAAGTTCAATGTCGATGAGTTCGTGTCGAGCTTATATGGGAGTGAACATTTGGCGATGATTCCCATGAACGTATTTCGGTCGTGCGCGTTAAGTGAGTTGAGTATAGGAATGAAATTTGCCCTTCAATTATAGATCGGTTGGAGCCAACGGAATTCCTGATAATAAGCGATTAAGGTAAGTAGAGTGCATTGACTTATACACCGATGACGTCTGCGTCGTGAATCGATATTTCCTGGGCTCATGCTAAGAAGATTGGTAGAATTATCAGTAGGCCCTTCGTAACACTTGAGGTGGAACGTTTCAATAGGCGTAAAAATGATCGTCATTTAATATGGAATTTTATGATTTCGTCGCCGAGCACATATTTATTCACGATCTCTGTAGAAAAAGTTCTGTACATGTTCTCGAATATAAAAATCGTCGCTTGTGTAAAAATTGATTTTTTTCACATTTAATTAGAGTATTCAGCGAAGAAAATAATGGATTAGCCTTATATTCCGTGAACTTTCCATTTTTTCAATGAATTATTCACGCTCTATTTCATCCCTGCCAATATCGCTATTACGAGGCTGGAGCATTCGAACTTCCTGTCGAAGATTCCTAATTAATTGCCAATATCTGACGTTGATAAATGGTTAACATTGGTCATTGGAGATTTCCGTAATGATAGACGACACGCAACCGAAGCAGGAAACAGACTGAGAGCCGTTCTGTCCGAGATACGTTGATTCTACAAATTCGATTTTCATGGTTATACGTTCAGTCTGCATCGAATTACAACAAATGCTCAACATTCGAATACAAAATGTTAAACCAGCGTGTCCACGAAACATTGATTACAGCTTCGTTAACGAGGTTCAACGATTTCAGATCTCTGTACTCGTGTTTCGTTATCATTTAGTTGAATCCTGTATCAAATTACTGATGCACACGTAAAATGGAGATTACCGAAACCTAACAAAATACGAGCTTTCATGGATGAAAATTCATTACACAATGTATTAATGAACACTGCGAGTTTTCCACCATCAAGATTCGATCATTTCATTAGCAATCAAGATAATGAAGAGCATAAGCTACATTTTCATAGAGTTATAATTCACTGTAATAGAGATTGTAGCTAATAAATGAAAAAAAAACCCCAAACAAACCCAATAAATAATAAAGTATTAATTATGAAATAATAAAAATAATTTTAAAAAGTTAAAATCGATGATATTAATAATAATCTATAAATTGAATCGAACAATATTGATTGATATAAATGGATTAAATCATTTTTAGCTGACAAATCTTTTCTTGTTCTATCTCTCAGCCACGGAAAATCTCTTTTTATTTAGTATATTTGATGTGTCTATAAACGCGACGTTGCTCCTTCAAGGATGGATAAAAGTTGGTCACAATTTGCATTGGAAATTGTTTCCCGACGTCTCTCGACCAAGTCGACGAGGCTTAAAAGCATAAACAGCGTACCGGGGTGAAGCAATTTGCAAAATTGAGTAAAAAACTTTTATAATCGCATTTCACGTACTTAATGCTCTTTTGTGATACAAAGACTCACATTTTAATTGATTCTCCAAGAGCGTAAATTCTAATTAGCTTTGATTTTACTACACCATTTTTTAGCCCTTTCGGTGAACTACATTTTTTTTCGTACATCAACCCCCAACTCGCCGGAATGTGGACCCAGTTCTTACGTTATTATTAAATTTTCTGATAAGACAGAAAAAAAGAGTCGAAACAACGAAGAGTACGGAATTTTTTCTCTACAGGGTAAAAAAAAGTTGTAGCCGAATAGATGGTCAGAGAGTTCTCTCGTTAATATTTATTCAATATCATGTTGTTAATTTTATTTGTGAAAATTCTAGATTTACAAAAAAAAACAGTTTTCTATGAAATGAAATATCGGGTAACTTTCATTTTATAAGATAAAAGATATAAAAAATTTAAACGCTGACTATGGGTCAGTTCTCCACGGCAGATTTTTTCTAAACTTTATTTGAAGGGATAAACTATTTAGACAAATATTGGATGAACTTTCAATTCCCGGAAATTAAAAATATACAAAATTGCACCCCGCCTTGGGAGTAGCTTTCAGTCTGCAGATTTTTTTGCAAATTTCTTTTGAATTTTTTTTCAGCGACTGCAAAAGGATTCGTCAACTCAAACATTGGGCGTGCTTTTTCCTTGTATGCGTTGTGTTAGTGGCTATATATTTTACTGAGTTTTTAGTTGGTTAACAACATCAGAGGTCGAGAAAAATCGCATGTTGCTCAGCGATTGATGTGCAAGCCGGTGCGTGGCTAAGCGGTCACCTCTCCAAATACTGACCTCAACGAGAGCTGCTTAATTTGGAGAGACTACCAAAACTACAAGCTGACCGCGTGCAGGACGCGGTCGTCATTTTTTCTGTTATTTTCGTCTGGGAGAGAAGTAAAGATGATAAAAACAATGTGGAATGTGTGTTTTCAAATTAAGGGGACCGTATGGTCTAGAAATTTGAAAAAATCGATTTTTTTTTTTTCGATATGTCGAAAGTATAGTATCTCAAGAATATACTGTGAAATTTTCATGCGGAAATTCTCAATATTACAGCTTCTACAGCCCATAACGCAGGTAGAGAGCGGTCCGCGACACGAAAACGTTCAAAGCCTTATTGGACACAAAGCCTTACGGGGATGATTTTTTAGTTTGCAAAAAAGAATGTGTTTTGCATGTTAAAAAACGTTTGTACAAACGTGCTGTTGATGCGAAAAAAAAACATGCACAAATAAAGAAAGCAACAAAGAAATTGACAGAAAAAGAAGAGGGAAAAAAGACACAGCGGAAATCGATAAATAAAACACCGAAGCGTCAACAATTGACGAATAAATTATTGCAAGAGCTGTCAACTTATTACGGTCTAGCAATTAGACGTAATTCAGATTCGACTGAAGGGATGAGAAGTGAAATATGGGCAGCATATTATCACAAAATTTCAACAGATGAAAATCCGCAACACTCGTACTGTCCTCCAGGTTCCGAATCGTGGTGCAAGTGGCGTCAAAGTGAGGCTGCAGGTACTTTAGACACCTACGAGCACCCACCTGCTCTGTGCGATGAAGCACAAGAGATATTAAAACCAATTTATGAAGAATTGACAGCAGAGACTTTATTGGAAAGGTGTATTGGCAGTAATACGCAGAACAATAACGAAAGTTTCAATGCTTGCGTGTGGCACCTTGCGCCGAAACATCTGTTTGCCGGAAAAAAAATCATTGATATTGCCACTCACATTTCCGCTTGCATATTCAATGAAGGATTTGCATCCCTATTGAAAATAATGGAGACCATGGGCATAACAATCGGGCCACAAGCGGAGCAACTAGCGCAAAACCGAGACGAGCTGCGAGTATCGAGCACCAACCGTAGGAGCACGGACAACTCCAAAGAGGCTCGGACAGCTCGAAGAAATGAAAGGAGTGAGGAAATCTTGAATTATGAACGTTCCGAAGGAATCCTATATGGTGCCGGAATCGCGGATTAACTGTAAGTATTCAAAATTTGCTCAATTTTTGAAAATATCTGTACCTCAAACTTTAAACTCATTTATCTCGAAACGACTTTTTTCGGCACTGCGCAGGTGAAAACAAAAAAACTATTCAACCGAATCACTTGAAATTTGGATATGTTGTTCACAACATGTATGGCTATCGTCGGAACTACAATCATAATTTTATTTAAATAATTTCTTATTGTTTATACTAAAAAACTAGTGAAAAAAAACCCGATTTTACGAATTTTTTTTCAAAAGCGCGCCATTTTGTCAATTTTTAATTTTTTCGATTTGTTCTAGTCCCGACCATAACTGCACTCTTTCTGATTAAGAATCTTCTTGAATTTTGTGTTTCAGATGAGTAGAAGTCTCGGATCGATCTTCACCGTCCGGGTCGGATTTTTCGAGAGGGTCGTCTTCAATGCCAATTATATGATAATAAACACTGTTTTTAAAATTAAAAAAAATTTTTTTTGTATACTTAATAAAGGTAGTAATAAACCCGAAAAGTTAAAACATCGATTTTTAAATTTTTTAAGGCAAAAAAAAAATCGTGAAAATAGGTGAAATTTTCGTGCTCTAGACCATACGGTCCCCTTAAACACTTTTGCAGCCACGAAATAAAAAAAAGAATGTTTTAACATGGCTTTTCCGGATCTCAAGATACCAAACAAAATATAGACGTTTTTTGGAGTAACTTTTCGTCAAGTAGCGAGCAAGAGATACAGTTGTTTTTATTTTTTATGACAGAGTAGGATGTTTATGTATCGAGATTACAGTATGAAGCTAGGAAGTAAAAAAATCATGGCCTATTTTGTTTACGATCGAGTCTTCGATATTGTGATCGCTCGTGTCCTTAACATACGCTATTTCTATGACATCCCCGTTATAACAGAAACATCTTCTACGAATGGACATGGTAATGATAGAATGATCTGAACCTTTCATCCCACATTAATTTTTAACTCCCGACTGCCCGCAGGGCAAAAAGACTGGAGTAATGCGTTTCACTGCGATCAGCTGATGGGGGGTATTTCTTTGTCGCCATTTTTCTTCAAAACGGTGATAACTCCAAACGTTTCTGTGTGTAACAGACAGTGTTCTTAGACATAATTTATCAAAATCTATTATGAACTGGCTTAGATAATTAATATTTACGTTCAAACTCATTTCGCCATATCAAATGATGACCCATATAAGGTAATCCTGGACTATCGACTACTTCACGTGGTTGAGCGTTGCTAATTTCGGTCCAAACTGCCGCGCGTCATTTACGGAGTTTATCTATATCGTTTTTTTTAGGTTATGGCGAAGTCTTCTGTCACATTGTTGTTTAATATTTCGTCTTGTGTTATAAATATATTAAGAAAAAATAATAAATAAATTCGTTGCAGAAAAACATTATTCTTGAAGTGTTATATATTTACTGAAAAATGATAATTATTGAAAAAAATAAATGAATAATTTATAAAAAATCCCGACTGCAACAATTATACAAATAAAAACTCCATAACTTGATATAACAAAACACTAAAATATCTATAGATACAATTTTAATTGTACTAAAAAAAGTTACAAAAAAATGGTATTCAGAGAGATCTTATAAAAATAAATTTTGAAAAGTTTGAAAACTGTGTACTGAAAAAAACATACCAACAAAAAAAATATGACGTCTCCTTTTCTCATTCAATGACTTTGTTAGTGAGAGATGTCTCCCGACCACAATTGAATTCGTTTATAATTATAACATTTTTTAATTTTATGTTAGTTGTACATTTTTTTCATTACCCATGTTTTTTCGTACATTTATATAACTCTTGATTAGTACTTTTTGATTTTAATTTTGGCATGTAAATTACTTATCCTACCGTCAATTGACATTGACCAAAAAAATTGAATCTCGAGGGAGTTGCCCTTACCAATTGAATGATTTTTATTTATTAATCTGTGTTATTTTTCATCAATTTTTATTTCATACTTTTTGAAGTTCACTACTTCTTTTGGTGGGGAATTTTTAGTTAATACATTTTTAAATATTTCTTTTATCGTTTTTTTGAAACATTTACAAAAAAATATATTTTCATGAAGTTATACTATTATAGCAGTTGGGAGTTTTTTTGTTTTTTAAAACAATTTTTTCTCTCCTTGTAATGTTTTCATGGTATACATCGTATTTTTTGTTGATATATTTTTTTCAATACACAATTTTCAAACTTTTTTAAATTTATTTTTCTAAGACCTCTGAATACCATTTTTGTCTGTAACTTTTTTTAGTACAATTAAAATTGTATCTATAGATATTTTAGTGTTCTGTTATTTTGTTGTATTTTTCGTATCCAATATTGTGAAGTGACGTTTTCAATGAGCAAACTGTGGTGTTTTTACTCGACCCAGAAATCGATAGTAGTGTACTTCCGGTATGCGAAAAAGGGGGAGAGTACGATTTCCGGGGCGCCAAGATTTGGCGATTGATTCTGAATATTTCGACCAAAATAAAAACAATTTCAAGAATAACGATTTTGCCGTTTCGGCTCCCTGAAGGAGATATGAATATTTGAAGTTGGAAAAAAGCGTTTTTGGCCTACATTGGATCATAGATTTCTGACACGCGCGGGTATGCGACCACCCTACTATTTCCACATGTCCAACTATTCAAACAACAACCCAAAGATGACCCGAACCCATACTACTATTTCCACATGTCCAACTATTCAAACAACAACCCAAAGATGACTGGAACCCACCCTACTATTTCCACACGTCCAAGTATTCAAACAACAACCCAAAGATGACCTGAACCCACCCTACTATTTTCACATGTCCAACAATTTCAAACAACAATCCAAAGATGACCCGAACCCACCCTGTTTAAATTCGAATTGTGATCTCTACCATATTTGAATAATGCGTGCACTTAATTAGAGATCACACGAATAACGCTTATCATTTCAAAAAAAATTCGGTAATTATGCAGTTTGGTTACTTTTCCGAAAAATGGGGGAATTTTTTTTTTTTTAAGCTGCTTCGATGGGTTGCCATTAATGATATTCCGTCGGGGGAGGCTGAAATTTTTTATTAATTCAGTTTTTATGACCAAAAAATGGCAAAAAAATGACAAAAGATGGCAAAAAGATATCAAAAAATGGCAAAAAAATTGCGATTGTGTTGAAAACGTTGTGATAATTTTGTTGGCCCTGATAAGGGCCGATGAAGGATGACGGTGGTCGACTCCTCTTTAATTATGCAGTTTGAGGGCTTTTCCGAAAAAAGATGCAAAATTATTTTTTTTTTGCATGAAGTGCTTCGGTTAGACACCATTAATGGAATTTCATCGGGGGAGGCTGACATTTCCCATAAAAAGCATAAGTTATGGGGTTTTGAAGTTATTGGAAAAATGTGATGAAATAGGGTATATTCGAATATTTAGAAGCTCATATCAGGACAAGTGGACACACACACACACACACACACACACAATTCTACGAATTCATTATCAGTAGAGGCGAAATTCTTCAGTCTTCAAAATTATTTGCGAGGGTGGTGAGACACAGCACACACCGTACTATTTCACGCACACATCCCAAGTTGTTCAGCACACACCCTACTATTTCACGCACACATCCCAAGATGTTCAGCACACACCCTACTATTTCACGCACACATCCCAAGATGTTCAGCACACACCCTACTATTTCACGCACACATCCCAAGATGTTCAGCACACACCCTACTATTTCACGCACCCTATGATTTCACGCACATATCCCAAGATGTTCAGCACACACCCTACTATTTGACGCACCCTATTATTTCACGCACACATCCCAAGATGTTCAGCATGCACCCTACTATTTCACGCACAAATCCCAAGATGTTCAGCACACACCCTACTATTTCACGCACCCTACTATTTCACGCACACATCCCCAGATGTTCAGCACACACCCTACTATTTCACGCACACATCCCAAGATGTTCAGCACACACCCTACTATTTCACGCACCCTACTATTCCATCTGATCTCACCACCCTCACAAATAATTTTGAAGACTGAAGAATTTCGCCTCTACTGATAATGAATTCGTAGAATTGTGTGTGTGTGTGTGTGTGTGTATGTGTGTGTGTGTGTGTGTGTGTGTGTGTGTCCACCAGTCCTGATGTGAGCTTCTAAATATTCGAATATACCCTATTTCATCACATTTTTCCAATAACTTCAAAACCCCATAACTTATGCTTTTTATGGGAAATGTCAGCCTCCCCCGATGGAATATCACTTATTATGATGCAATAAACAACTTCGCGGAGAAAAAAAAATTTTACCATCGTTTTTCGGAAAAGTAACCAAACTGCATAATTACCAAAATATGATTAAAATTAATTGAAAGTTTCTAAATTATTTAATATTCATTCATTTATGTGACCGAGGTGACAATTCAAATAAGTCGACTTATTATAACTGATATTTTTATACTGGGAATGTACGTTTGTTTAAACAGCAATTGCCAGGTAATAACGGCAGTATATAAATGTCGAATAAACATAAACGCATGGACTTTAAACGACCGGACAGCTTTCACACGAGGTGTAATACTCGTATATTTCCCTCCACCTTCTTCTCTCTCTCTCTCTCTCTCTCTCTCTCTCTCTCTCTCTCTCTCTCTTCCTCCTCTTTCTCTCACACACTCTTGCGAAATAACAGATGTATTATTATGATACTTATACACATATCTAAATTTTATTCATGCTCGTTGTGTGGTATACTTTATTTAATTTGTTTCCTCATATACAGGATCTTCAGTTTATTGTAAGCTTCAAAGAATAAATTATCATAAATGAATATTCACGCTTTTCGGAACATTATTAATTTCAAGAAAGCATAAATTAACTATATTATTTCGTGAACAGCAAATATTATCAAGAATTCAAAATGAACAGTGAATAACTAGTATCAACAAAAAAGCTATAACAAAATATTCGTGTTTTATATTTTCAAAAAAACTCTGGTGTGCGAACTAATTGATCGATTGAAATAACGTAAGAATAAAAAAAGTACAAATTTAATTTACAAATAATTCATTATAACCGATACGTAGTGACATTATTTCCCAACGATTAGCCAGATAAAACAAATTGTAAAAGAGCTACGTTTTCAAATAACAATTTTTATATATACAAAGCGAGAATGGATGAAAAGAGAAGAACAGTGTTTGCCTATCGATAGTAGATCTTTTGTGGGATCGATGTTATGAAAAGGTTATACTGACTTTTTCACGCTACATATAGGACACGCGATCTTTGAGCATAGAAAAGCTTGAAGTTGGGCTTTTATGTGTATATATATATAAGTATATGATAAAATATAAAGAAGGGGTCTATAAAATAAGGGTTGGAGAAAAAACATTGGTGGCTTGTAAACATAGTATTCCCTTTTTCATGATAATGCCAACCCTTTTTCGTTGGGGATACTGCAAACCTAAAAATTCTCTACGTATGAATATATATAATAGAGCATATATACGTGCGCGTAATATCAACAGCAAGGTCACGTGAAAACAGAGAAAATCCTGGTAATCCACGCTCGGCATTTCAGTGGACTATCGAGTTCCTACACAGCAACACAATTTTCATCTCTTATGAGATAGTCCGGACAAACTTTCAGAACGAATATTTACCTCGAGCTTTTCTTTCGGAATCAACGGGTTGCAGAGCTAAAAAAAGAAAATAGGTCGCGGAATAATGACATAACTCCTGTGCAAAAAAAGTAGTTTCGCCGGAAACGCTTGCCGAGAGTCTCGCCAAGACGTCTCGCCGAGAGTCCCGCATGGTCTGTTTTCCGGGACTCTTTTCAATTCGTTTAAAGAGTCTCGCCGAGACTCTTTCCAAGACTTTTAGAAATTTGGATCGATAGTCTCGCAGAGACTCTTTCCAAGATGTTAAGAATTATTTTTTGATAGTCTCGCTAAGACTCTTTCCAAGACTATGCGAAATTTTTATCGGTAGTCTCGCCGAGACTCTTTCCAAGACTGCGCGAAATCTTTAACGATAGTCTCGCCGAGACTCTTTCCAGGACTTTTAGAAATTTGTATCGATAGTCCCGCCTAGACTCTTTCCAAGACTTTCAAAAAAAAATTTCTATAGTCACTCCGAGACTTTTCGAAATTTTTATCCATAGTCTCGCTAAGACTCTTTTCAAGACTTTTCAACATTTTTATTGATAGTCTCGCAGAGACTCTTTCCAAGACTTTCACAAATTTTTTTCGATAGTCTTGCCGACACTCTTTCCAATACTCTGCGAAATTTTTATTTTTTATTATTTTTTATTAAATTATTATTTTAAAAAATAATAATTTATTGCAATCAAATCCGTCCATTTATTCGACTTTTTATATTATATATATAAAATTGTAACTGGCAAACATTTATTGAGTTTTATATAACGATATATATATATATGTATTAGTATATTTATAGCATTTTATACATAGAAATTAAATCGTTTATTTTACACTTTGTATCATTACAAATAAAGCCTTGACTTTTTTTATGAAAAATTATAAGAATCCCAGCGACATTTTTTTTGTCTTTTCCACAATTAGTCGCAACAATGTTACTTTTTTTAACGACGATTCATTTTCGAATTTGAACTTGACGAAACTTATTTATTCGGACGAGCAAGCTTCTCGATGTTTGGTGTACATGATGCTTTCAGAGCTTGTGGATTCACAGTAAAAGGATTTGGTTTATCGGTCGGTGGAATTTTTGTGACGATTTTGTAATGATTTCCGTTTCATCTTGGAACGCGACACGATCATTTTTAGCTGGGCTAATTCTTCGATGTGTTTAGCGTGCTGAGACATTCAGTCTGTCCGAATATTTTTCTACAAATATTATTTATCGTTTATAAATTAATTTTTTTTTTTAGTACAAACTTCTTTTTATAATTTTTCTGAAACTTTTTTGTTTTATGGAGTTTTCATTATTAAATGTTTACCAAATGCGACTTTATCATATACCATTCTCTTCGTTATCAAAAAATGAAAAGAATAGTATACATCTAAACTTTATTATCACATACGAGGAACATTTTATGCTGAAGAGAAGATTAGGGTAGTTTTCGACCTCGTTGTAGGGTTTGCATTCGGAAAAATAGATTGTCATTAGGGTTAATTTGATATTGACAAATATTAAATCACATTGTACTCCAGAGCACTTCTGCGAATTCCGCCTGGTGTCATGAGAATATTACGCTCTTCGTCGGCCAGTAAATCCGGACAACGGGACTCTTCTTTAGTTAAAAGTCGTTGTGTTCTTTTTGTCAGGTTACGAAGATCAAGATTTTGGGTAATGTCGATCAGTGATTTACATTCTTTCGATAATGTTATTGTAGCTCGTATGCTAATTTCAATCATTTTCTTAGTGGGTTTGTAACGCAAAGCAGCACGTGACACATTGAGCGATTCGAAACTATCGAAATAGATGAGAATTGGGCAAGTGTTTATAAACGCTTAAAAAGTTTTTCATATCTTTCTCTCATACCCTAACTTGTGTGGGAAAGACGAAAAAAAGTCTTTGAGATTCTTATAATTTTTCATAAAAAAATTCAAGGCTTTATTTGTAATGATACAAAGTGTAAAATAGACGATTTCATTTCTATGTATGAAATACTATAAATATACTAATACATATATATATATCCTTATATAAAACTCAATAAATGTTTGCCAGTTACAATTTTATATATATAACATAAAAAGTCGAATAAACGGACGGATTTGATTGCAATAAATTATTTATTTAAAAAATAATAATTTAATAAACAATAATAAAAAATAAAAATTTCACAGAGTATTGGAAAGAGTCTCGGCGAGATTATCGAAAAAAATTTGTGAAAGTCTTGGAAAGAGTCTCTGCAAGACTATCAATAAAAATGTTAAAAAGTCTTGGAAAGGGTTTCGGCGAGATTACCGATAAAAATTTCACATAGACTTGGAAAGAGTCTCGGCGAGACTATCGAAAAATAATTCTTAAAGTCTTGGAAAGAGTCTCTGTGAGACTATCGATAATAAATTCTAAAAGTCTTGGAAAGAGTCTCGGCGAGACTGTCGATAAAAATTTCGAAAAGTCTTGGAAAGAGTCTCGACGAGATTATCGATACAAATTTCGAAAAGTCTTGGAAAGAGTCTCGGCGAGACTATCGATACAAATTTCTAAAAATCTTGGAAAGAGTTTCGACGAGACTATCGATAAAAATTTCGCATAGTCTTGGAAAGAGTCTCGGCGAGACTATCGATAAAAATTTCGCATAGTCTTGGAAAGAGTCTCGGCGAGACTGTCCAAAAATAATTCTTAAAGTCTTGGAAAGAGTCTCTGCGAGACTATCGATAACAAATTCTAAAAGTCTTGGACAGAGTCTCGGCGAGACTATCGATAAAAATTTCCAAAAGTCTTGCAAAGAGTCTCGGCAATACTATTGATAAAAATTTCAAAAAGTCTTCGAAAGAGTCTTGGCGAGACTCGTTAATAATTCATAAAAGTCTTGGAAAGAGTCGCAGCGAGATCCGTTAATAATTCATGTCTCGGAAAGAGTCTCGGCGAGACTATCGATACAAATTTCTGAAATTCTTGGAAAAAGTCTCGGTGAGACTCATTAATAATTCATAAAAGTCTTGGAAAGAGTCGCGGCGAGATCCGTTAATAATTCATAAGTCTCGGAAAGAGTCTCGGCAAGATTTTAAACGAATTCAAAAGAGTCCCGGAAAGCAGACCATGCGGGACTCTCGGCGAAACGTCTTGGCGAGACTCTCGGCAAGCGTCTCCGCGAGACTACTTTTTTGCGCGGGCTGTTATATGTTAATCCAAAGATTACTTCAATTAATCATGACGTTATTTATGTTTCTTTGACTATTTCAAAAAAAAAAATCAATTTAGTAAATTGACAAGTTGTTCAATGTTTTTCTACACTGAGAAAAAAAAATTGTTGAATCAACAAATTTCATTTTATTGACCGCAATTTTGTTAATTCAACAGAGATATTATCGCGGTGAGCGCATATGTATTGCAGTCAGCAATTTAAGTGGTTGGAACAATCAAATCGTTTTGTTGTACATATTTAGTTGCACGAACATGCTTCGATGTCGTCGTTACTAAATGGCATTGTCGAAAGAACTAAATCAATGGTTAAGCCAACCAACCATAAAAGAAATATCATACTTTCCATGCAATCAAATTTTTGGGTGTGTCAACTAAATCTTATAGTTCCATGAACTGAATTATTGATTGCGGATACGAAATATTTCAAGAAATTAGGTATAGTTGCGTGAACACGCTTTGACATTGTCGGAAATAATAGAACGTTTTACGCAATCAAACTTTTGATTGTGTGAGCTGAGTCATATATTTCGATTAACTAAAGTGATCTGTACTTCTTCTAACTAAATATTGGTTGAAGTAACCATGAAAACGTTTGAGTAGCTTTTCGGTCTGACCACTGTGTGGCACAGAGCACCGAGGCTTTTTTCACATACACTCCGACCTCTGGACGAGGATAAATAGTGAAAGCCGAACAAGATGAGATGTTCTGACCGATTTTCTGATCCAGAATCAAGTAGTCAATATTGGTATCTGCTACGAAAGTTTAATGACTCCTGTGGTCAACTAATTTTTCATACTAGATTATGAAAAATTAGTTATTCAACTAATTTTGAATTTTATATTTAAATTAGTGAATATATAATGAAATTAGTTGAATGTATTCAACTAATTTTATATTTAATAATTATATTACCAATGCAATGTTCGTACAATGAAATATATATTTGTACAAGCAGCATATTTTTCTGATTTTAATGAAATTTTAGTGTTTTGAAATAAACATGATTATGATGCAAAAAAAGAGTCTATTGATCGAAACAACTTTTCAGTTTCATCAAAATCAGTTTCAGTTCATCCAAAATAATATTTAGTGAATTCAACAAAAGTAATTTTTTTTGTAACAACTATAGGACGTTTTTAAATTAACAAAATAATACGTTTGACGTGTTTCACGAAGCCATTTTGTTGGATCAAGCAAATTTGGATTGACTCAACAAAATTCTTTTCTCAGAGTAACGAGATACGAAATCCTCTGCCCTGTTTACGGCTTTTGAATTTTGGGATGTACTGCAAAAAATATCTCATTCGTGATGTTTCTCCGGTGCAAAAGTGCCGAGGTCGGATAGTGCGGAATTACATCCATAGCCAGCAGCTACGTAATTTTCTTCGCGCATTTTCTCGTGCAGTAAATCTGCATGGTTAACCACTGATGGCTTTATATGCAATTCCATACATGGTTGACCTAACGTTTTGCCTGCTTCGTCAGTAAAATTTTATTAATGGGAAACGAGGGCGCCAGAAAAACACATTTCATAACAATGCATCGCGTGTATTATTTTTCTGATGAGTAATTTCGAAAGTTCTTAAATTCATACACGGACCCGTGATCACAGGTGAAATAATAATAATTTCAAAAAATGGATATGAATAAACCACAAGATAAGAATAGAAAAAAATATATTGATGTGATCATCTTGAATTGATATGCAACGATTTTTTTATGAATTTTATGACAAGAGTTTGAAATTCTACTTGGAAATAATTACTCAATAGTGTGTATTGTTATATTTTTCGCACAGTTCGGTCCCCTTTCATTTCGAATAGTTGTGCAGTGTCTGTGACAGTAGACTTCAAAGTTTAATTCATCCGGAGATCAATAGTGTATGTGCTTTACCCTTGCTGGAGTCTGGGTCCGAAACTTTTTCTCGTTCTTCCTATTATATTCTCGGTGGTGCACCGCATGAGACGACTCTTTTCTTCATTTTTTCTCGGGTTTTCTGTTGAGTTCTTCACCGAATTTTCTGCCAAAGGAAATGCACAAGAGGCAACCGAGAGCGACACCACATCGGTAATGCGTTTTCTCGCCCATGTATATAAATATACTGAAAATGCTGAGAATACGAAGATGCTTTAACTCTCCGTCACACGCGCTATGAGCGAAATGCGGCATTTTTTTGCTTGTTCATTAATCAACAAAAATTGGTGAATGATATACTTGTGACAATTTAACTATTCCTGTATTATTATTATTAGAACGTAATGAAACAGAAAATCATATGATAATTCTCAATTTATATTTTATAAATAATATTTAATATGAATGTGCAAGAAATGCGACGTTTCCCTGTTAGCGCGTACAGAGTCGTACATATGATTTTCCGTTCGACGTTACTATATTTCCTACTGAGCATTTGAGCACCAACAGCGCACGCATGCGCGTAAGAACGATATGGCAACGCTGTAAGGCTCAAAATCATTGCGGCGATTCCTCGTGGCGCGTATAACGATGTTTGAAATTTTAGCGCGTGTGACGGAGAGTTAAAAGAGGCTGCTTGCTGTTAATGTGCCAGATGTACTAACTTTCACATTCATCTTTGTACAACTCATAGCGGAGAGATATCTCATTGTACAATTAAATTGAAAGCTTGGTTGGATGATTGCGTACTTGGTAATTGTGCTCTTCAAACAAGAAAAAGTTTACTTATTGTTTTGACAAAAACGAAGACTCCAAAAAAATAAATTTGTAAATGTATGGGTCGGTATATTATTTTTTTCAAGTGTAGAAGTTGAATCGAGTGTCAATTTTTTTTTCGAATTTATCATAACCAGATGCAAAACTCAAAAACGTGTGAATATTATTTTCAGTAATGAAGATTTTTCATTTATCGCCTCAGTACGGTTAGCGAAAAATTTTATTGAAAAAACTGGAATGGAAACAATGAAAATAATCATCATTTGCAGATTTATTATTTTTTGTTAGTTTCATAGAAAATGACAATGCTTTCCGAGACTTAATTACTGTGTTCGTTTTATACTGAATTAATGGGATATTCTTCTGTACAAAACAGGAAGCTGTAACGCTGCTATCACTCCGAAATTTACAAAAGCATGAAAATCAAGGGACTACGTAAATTACTCAGCTATATATAAACCTCTACATCGCGACATTATTATTTTCATCTAGGTCGAGTTTTGTTCTTCGTTTAATGAATAGCGTTTAGTCGTTATTTTTTAAGTTTTCGAGACAAATATACTGAATCACATTGTTTTCCCTCGTTGTAAAAACATCGTTAAAAAATAAAATGTTCAATAACTACGTTGAAAAGAATATTTTTGCGCTTTTGTTATTTTTCGTTCCGAAGAAGAATAACAGTATTCTCATTTCACTGCACTTTTTTTTTGAAACCCAACGAATAATAAATAATTAACGCTTTAACAAATGTAAAAAAGCTTGAGCTCATTAATGCTTCTATGATAAATAAAAATATAGTTTGATGAAATTCCGAATTTACTTGCAAGAATTGTTGTCACCTTCTTGTGTTTTCATCTCTTTTTACTTATTATTCGCCAACACAAATGTTCTGTGGTCGATATTGTGCAAATATTAACTTGTAGGATCTTATAATTATAACTCATTATAGACTTTTTCGTTTAAATATATATCATATCACCCAGGTTTGATCTTCGAATCCCTAGAAAAACCAAAATGTATTGCAAAAGGGTATTTGAGATACAAACACGAAAATACTCGCTTAAAAAGCTAAGGAGATTTGCCTACATAAACTCTGGACGATAAATTAAAAAAGCATAACATTGTTTTGAACGTGCAAATATAATCAAAATAAATAAAATGTGATTTCACGGAGACTAGTTTTATTAATTCTCAACGTGCACTCGTTCACATTCCGAACGGACAACTTTAATGCAGCTTAAATTCAAACGTTCACGTTGATTAAATGCCCAAAGTAATGATTTTTTTTTGAATTAAAAATCGCTTATAAAATCGATGTCACACTTTTGTCCTCTTTTCCATTAAGATCACCTTCGACAGCCAGATGTTTCAACGCCCATCCGCTTTGTCACATCGAGTGATGAGTGACGCCTAGACTCGTAATCCTCGTTGGTAAAATAAAAACTCGCAATAGCGAGAACGGAAGTAAAATGAAATAAAAATGACGCGATGTTGGTTGAAGATAGAGAAAAATTTTTTAGCATGAAAGGTTGATAGAAAAATACGATGGACATTATTTTATCCATTTCTATTGATCCTTGTTCATGGGAGAGTGCATATTGCAGTGTCCTGAAATGAGCACTCTGCAAACAACAGTGGACATCGTATTTTCCCTGAATTTCAAAGTTTCTTCATGAACTCGCAATTCAATATTTTTTCAACGGTTACCACCTGCATTAGAAATAGACCACTCCGCTGGAACAGTCTCGGATAATCAAGCTCATAGTAGCGGAAAATAACTTGAAGAAAAAAGGCAAAACTAGTAGGAAATCACGAGAAAAATGAGAATGCAACAGTAATCAGGAAAACGGTAAATGGTTCGATAAACGATTTTCTAACCCGTAAGTAAGTACTCTTCAGCTGTTCAAGACTGACCGATTTTCTTTGGGTCCTTAAAATAAAAATAATAGTTTTTCGATAAAGTCTGTGGGATTACTATGATGCTTGTATTCTACCACTAGAGTGCAACATTTCCATTGGAAAACCACTAGGATGAGCAAAAACATGAATACTCGAAATTCCCACTGGTCTGTATAGCTGATGAGTTCACTCGGACCAACGTCAATATCGATGAAAGTAGAACTTGGTGGTTGACTGTCTGGTTAGGTTGGGGTAACCGCAAAGAGCCAAATGGCAATGTGATACGCCAATAAATTGCTGACCTAGGTTTCATAATGTCGTCAAAATTACATACATATATATCTGTCCTCGTAACAATCGCCTGAGCGTCTAACGAGATGATTATGGTCGAAGTTCGTCCAGCTATCGAGAATGGTCGTTAAGTAGTTGGGGGTTTAACTTCTCGCGTTTCGAAACTCTATAGTGTAGCGCTGGCAGACACGAGGAGTTATTCTCGACCAACTATTTCATCTCAGGTAAATCGTCTTAAAGGTAAAAACCTTCTCGATCGTTCTAACTAATCGAAGTAATTTGATTCGTCTACTGAGAAATTGGTCTGCGTTCAATTATTGCACCATAAAAAGATCGATTTTATTCCCGCAAAAACATTATCAGCTACGCTGACACCAGTCACCAGTTGACATTAGCCAAATTGATTAGGAAACGCATGACTTATGAATCTTTTTTTCAGCGCAGTAGTGACTCAAACTTCTCTGTCTTCAACTTAATTCGTATTGCTTTTTGGGCTAGTTTAAACTCATTTGTATTATCAAAACGGTTACACCAAAGTGTGCCATAAATTGACAGAAATTAAGTTTATCGAAACTAACCCTTGATCTCACGTGGAAAATGGTGTAGAGTCTCTGATTTCCTCTTTGTATTTTCTTGCCCAATGCAATTAATGACAAGGTTAATTTCACCCGTTCAATTAAATCCGCAGCAGTTTTTCTATCACTACTGGCTAAAGTAAGCTCTTAAATCTGAACGGAAGTCTGCGCTCGTAAGAAAGACTTTGAGACTCGTTCATAATACCTCTTTTCGTTTTGTTATCCGGCACTTTCTTCGCTTACCAGGTCCGCCTTTACGAGTCTCCACTTCCTTCACCTCATCATCTTCGTTTTATCACCACGAGTTTGACGGTTGCCAAACATTTACCTCCCCAACTTGGATACCAAAAGTTTGGGAGAGCTGCTGCATTCCAAAGTGACGAAATGCAAATTACAAGAAAAGGGCTTAGGCGATGACATCAACGCCAGCGTTCAACATCTCGGTGCACTGCTGGTGCGACAACCCCTACAGTTTCTTTCAGCTTCCATGAGAAAGCTATATGCTTTTGTCTCTTTGGATATATCTTTCCGTGAATAAAACAAGCATGTGAAACACGAGCGTATACTTCCAACCTCTTCCGAGACCTGTGGCCTTTCCTTTTTTGCTGCTTGTAACGTTTGCCCACAAGTTAAACTCAAAGTGCATATTCATCGCTGAAAATAAGACTACCTTCGTTTTGCCTCAGAGCACAGCGTGAGCTCACATCGTATGTTATGTACATCGTTGACATAAAACGTTTATTTTTTTAATACTGAAGGATTTGACTCTTTTTATCTCACATGTATGTTACGCAGTAAATAGGAGGATTATTCTCGTTCCGCAGTCTTACTTTTTTACGCCTGGGTTACTCGATTCTTTTGAAAGAACTTGGCGAAAGATTCAAACTTTTTCGTTCCATATAATGAACTTTTTTTCGTTTTATCTTACGACTTTCCGCCACAACTCTTAGGTGTCGTCTTGACGCCAACTTTACGACTGCAGTTCCTTTCTGCAACTAACAAAAGCGACGATTTTCGTAGCCGTGAAAAAGTCACCTCTTGTTTCTCACTCCGGGGCTCTTTCTCTTGGATACGATTATTTTTCTTCGTCGGAAAAGAAAAACTACCATTCGACGTTGATAATAGAATATGCGGGTAAAATGTGCTGCATAAATAAAAATGAATTAAATGCCACATCTCTATGCTATAAAGCCTTTTAAGAACATTTTTTGTTTTACCGGAATTTGTATGGCAGAAAACTACTAAAATTTACGAGAAAGATCTTTTTGAAATTATGCCCTCATTCGTAGAAGCTGGTCCAGGTACCCCATAGAATATTCTATTTTAAAAAGGCACCGATTGTTCGGTTTCTTCGAAATAACTCGTCGGATATAAAGGTATGAAAAAGAAGAAATAAACTTGTGAAAAAATAAAGCACTTAACCAACGCTTACAGCATTATCTGTAAACATACCTATAAATTGAATGGGATTTAAATTCTCGTCCCTTCAATTTTCCTCACATTTTGCTGACTCGACATCGTTAAATAAGAATGGGATTATTCGCTTCTGCAGGATTTTCCAAGCTTCACAATCTCAACGTTTTTATAGATATGACACTCCGTCAAATTTTTGTTCTTCTCTGTGAGCTGCTACCTCTCTCTTTCCGTGGATTATAATTCTTGCGATTTTTTTTTTGGTTCGTGTTTGTATTCAAAAGTCGGAGATTTCAAAAAATGTTATAAATTTATTTGGTTCACGAGTCGCGAAAGATAATTAAATTACGTTTATGTAATTTTCATAAAATGAACCATATTTTTATGAAATTCTTAACGTTCTCGGTTTAAGATGTAAAATAATTTTCTCGTGTACCAGTGCTGTTGACGTGAGGGTGAGCATGTTTTAGTAAGCTTGGGAATTATTCACGAAGGGTTAAAAATTTTATGAAGCGACATGTGTGCTAAGTATTTCCACTTCTCATCTTTGATTGTGGTATTATGAATTTAAAAAATTGTTACAAAAAGTCAACGGATGCACATTTTTGGATGGGATAAACATTTCTGGCTTCAGAACGCAACGGATATATCCAAAATTTTTCAATTTTGTTGGACTAAAAATAGGTGTCATGTTTTTTCATTATGCCGCATTAATTTTGGCAAAATAAATTTTAAAAATTTGTTTCAGAAAGTCTTTGGGTGCTCTTTTTCTGATAATATCAAAATATGTATCATTGGCATGCAGCGGATGCCTACAAACTTTGAAAATTTCGTGAAGCGACATGTGTGCTAAGTATTTTCCATGTTGGGTTCCGATTTGGCATCGTAAATTGAAACATTTTTATTTAAAAATTTTCCTTCTATGGTCGCTCTGGTTCTGATGGCATCGAAATTTGCCCGAAGCTAATGCAACTAATACAACTATCCTCATTCCATTCTCCGAATAATAACTCACTCCATTTTCTTGGGCAGGATCCTGGTTTGAATTTGTCTACTTCGTTCAATATATTGTTTCGAAGTACCCATAACATACTATTTGAACTTATTGAAATTCAATTAGTATATGAGAATAACTGTTACACAAAACAAAATCAGTTAATCCTCGCGGAAAGCTAAGGTTAGAGGTTTCGCAAAAAGTTATAAAATAAATTGAGCTATACTAAAATATATGTGGCCAAGTACGGGAGGCTTTATCGTGTGACATAAAATGTTCAAATACTGTTGAATGTTGATAGAGAAAAGAATCAAGTTCGAAAATGTAGTTGTTTTACCAACCAGAATGAAAATAAAAACTCTGTATCAATAAGTGTCCGAAGCAAAAAAAGATTGCAAACGAAAAAAAATTAGATGAAAAAGAATTTCGGCCGAAGTACTTGGCGAGGTTGTCACCATGACCTATACATTATATGAATTAAGTGAAAAAACATTCGTCAAGTACTACGGCCGAATTTTTTTTTAGCCTAATTTTTTTCTATATTTTATAAAACAATTTGTAAGCCAAGGATGATGCATCGTATTCTTCCGTCATTTCATCTTTGAAAGAATAATAATTCTGAGGCTCCTTCTGATAATAAAGTTAAATATAATTATCTATTTATAGCTTATAGACCCAAATTGCTAATATCCTCGCTGCCTTTTCACCCCTGAATGACTTATTCTAATACACAACTTGAAAGCTAATGATAAAGTATTTAATTTTCTGAATTTTTGCCTTGGGAACAAACTGGTACTTGAGATCTCTTCTATAACACTTTCCTGCCAAGCTATAATCGAATAATAACCTATCAACGAATTACTAACATCTTGAAAATACCTCGAGTCTGTAGTTAACTCTTTTGAAAACATTACAACTTTTTTTCTTATCACAGAAACAAAACACTCCTATATTTAAACAACCTCAATAACAATGAATTTATGATAGAAAATCTGTCTCATTCTCTTATGTCGAATTAAGAGAGTGAACAGTACTGATTCCTGTCATTGAAATAAATCGATGATGTAACGATACAAACACGTTGTTAGTTTTTTTGTTTTATACAAACTCTATTGGAGTCTATATAAAGCGAAATATATGAAAATACTATAGAAAAAAGAAGTGATATCAAATAGCAAAAATCCCCTCCCGGGGAAAAAAAACCTGGACAAGTACGTTCGTTTCCCTATAATATCACAAAAAATGCAAAACCCCACAAATTTTTTTTTTTAATGTTTACTATTTTTATTCGTATCCCGGAGGGAAACCAACCATATAGATCACGAAATATCCGGCCAAAAAACCAGACTTCACAATAAATGTTACTTTGAATTTATTTCCACAGAACAAAACAGGAATCAAAACATTAAAAAATCAGCGTTATCAAGATGAGAAAAATACCACTTATAATTGGTGTGTAAGAAGTATCAATAGTCTAGAAAAAAAATGAAAAAAGGTCACCATCTAAGTTACGTGCAGCAGTAAAATTTATGATATCAGTACTAGGACAAGTATTTCTTTGGTGACTGAGAAGATATCAACATGGACGTACCGGCAACGTAGGACATGCAGTTGGTGCATTGCTTCTGGGATCTCCTAAGTCGAGTAGCTACTTTTGTTTTGGCTATGGCGCGACCAATGTTGCCAAATAGTATTTACTTATATGACCTAATGAAATAGCATTGCCTGCGCCGTGGCTAAAACAATGAAAAACATTCAGAAACCAGTCGAAAACTCGGCACACAAACGCAGGAACAGGAAGTTTCGCATAAGATCCCGTGCTTTTGCAATGTTAAAAAAAGACTTTAATTTATGTCCGTACATGATAGCACAGTTTTGTATGATTGCTAATAATTTTATGAACGTTTACCACCGTACGTTGAGCATATACGCACAAAGTACTTGTCCGGCCCATAACTTTTTATTTGAATGAGCAATTTTAATAAAAAGTTATGGGCCGGACCAGTACTCTGTGCATATACGCTCAACGTACGGTGGTGAACGTTCATCAAATTATTACCAATCAAACAAAACTGTGTTATCATGTACGGACATAAATTAAAGTCTTTTTTTAACTTTGCAAAAGCACGGGATCTTATGCGAAACTTCCTGTTCGTGCGTTTGTGTGCCGAGTTTTCGACTGGTTTCTGAATGTTTTTCATTGTTTTAGTCACGGCGCAGGCAATGCTATTTCATTATTAGGTCATATAAGTAAATACTATTTGGCAACATTGGTCGCGCCATAGCCAAAACAAAAGTAGCTACTCGACTTAGGAGATCCCAGAAGCAATGCACCAACTGCATGTCCTACGTTGCCGGTACGTCCATGTTGATATCTTCTCAGTCATCAAAGAAATACTTGTCCTAGTACTGATGTCATAAATTTTACTGCTGCACGTAACTTAGATGGTGACCTTTTTTCATTTTTTTTCTAGACTATTGATACTTCTTACACACCAATTATAAGTGGTATTTTTCTCATCTTGATAACGCTGATTTTTTAATGTTTTGATTCCTGTTTTGTTCTGTGGAAATAAATTCAAAGTAACATTTATTGTGAAGTCTGGTTTTTTGGCCGGATATTTCGTGATCTATATGGTTGGTTTCCCTCCGGGATACGAATAAAAATAGTAAACATTAAAAAAAAAAATTTGTGGGGTTTTGCATTTTTTGTGATATTATAGGGAAACGAGAGACCACCCATGTACTTGTCCAGGTTTTTTTCCCCGGGAGGGGATTTTTGCTATTTGATATATATTTATATGAAAAAACATAATCTACGAAATTGTAACAAACAAAAAAATGGAAAGTGTCATTTTACAGCAGAATTTGTGGCTGTAAAAAAAATGAGTGTTAAGTAAATTGCTTATTTATTAAATTTAGAGTATTACATAACTTAAATTGAATTCAACTGATTCCCATTCGAGATAGTATTATTATGGCAAATAATTTTATAACGTTTATTAAAAAAAAAAAAACATGCATCGAAGGTGTTTCGTCCAATACAATTTAATTAAAGTTTAAAAACCTGTTTTTCACGAAACAACAGAAAACGCATTAATCATATTCGCAGGGTATAACTATTTCTACGTACTTTCTACGAACAATTGCTACGTACTTCAATATTGTTCAGCGAACACCGGCTTGACGTTTTAGTATGAAAATTTTCGAAAAAAAAATTCAGTCCTTATTGATATTGATATTATATCATTATGCTACATTAATGGAATTTCTAAAACATGACGATAACCTTAAGATATTCCGCACACGCGTAATAATATTTTTCGAGGTTTTTTCAAAATTTATGAAAATTTAGCATTGTTGGAAGCATTGCATCGAAAAAAAATCTTCCACGCTACCTCACTAACGTACTTGGCTTAGAAAACTTTGGTGGATGAATTATTCCCGGAATTTTTTAGTCAGCTTGTATAAAGGATCGCCAGGCTGACCTTTCGTGAGGATAACGTATAGAAAATAAAGTATGAGAAAATTAATACAATTTCAGTGTTGCTAAATATTCTCGCACATTAGTCGAGAAAATAGCACATCTAGTGTACGTCGTTTTTTTAAATAATAAAATACTGTTGTATATAATGGTAACGATGTCATGAGAATTGAAAGTTAATTATAAATCCTCGTGGATTGAAATGGTTGAACTGGATTGTACATTAGACCTCCGGAAGCTCTCCGAGGATGAAACAATCCGGTATTTTAATCAGTCTGAAATTTGATTTCGTTTCCATGTTCTTATAGTACTATGTATATGTAAACAAGTTTACGAAAAAATAACGATTACTGCACTCGCTGCTGGGCGTTTTCAATGTTCCTTTTTTTATTTAACATTGTATTAAGATTATAAAACATCGTAAAAGACATTAAAAAAAAGTTTGTGGAAGCTCTAATACGTTTTTTCCAACCAGTGGTGAAACAGCGTCGATACTTTATTCAAGGCCTCGTTAATTCACGTTTACTAACCAAAAGTTATCTGAAACTCTGTTTTTTCCAGCTGAACGCTTTAAACGCGCGCCAGTTTAAATTGCAGTTAAATTGATTACAAACGAATTATTGAAACAATTGAATGATTAGACAGTATTTCGATTTAATTAGTACGATCCCATAAGAGATATTTAGTTCCCAATTAAAAATTAATAATCAACCGCTTCCTGTTTGATAACGAGGGCCTACCCTGTCAATTTACTTGTCCGTTTCATTTTTAAGGGGACCGTATGGTCTAGAGCACGAAAATTTCACCTATTTTCACGATTTTTTTTTTGCCTTAAAAAATTTAAAAATCGATGTTTTAACTTTTCGGGTTTATTACTACCTTTATTAAGTATACAAAAAAAATTTTTTTTAATTTTAAAAACAGTGTTTATTATCATATAATTGGCATTGAAGACGACCCTCTCGAAAAATCCGACCCGGACGGTGAAGATCGATCCGAGACTTCTACTCATCTGAAACACAAAATTCAAGAAGATTCTTAATCAGAAAGAGTGCAGTTATGGTCGGGACTAGAACAAATCGAAAAAATTAAAAATTGACAAAATGGCGCGCTTTTGAAAAAAAATTCGTAAAATCGGGTTTTTTTTTCACTAGTTTTTTAGTATAAACAATAAGAAATTATTTAAATAAAATTATGATTGTAGTTCCGACGATAGCCATACATGTTGTGAACAACATATCCAAATTTCAAGTGATTCGGTTGAATAGTTTTTTTGTTTTCACCTGCGCAGTGCCGAAAAAAGTCGTTTCGAGATAAATGAGTTTAAAGTTTGAGGTACAGATATTTTCAAAAATTGAGCAAATTTTGAATACTTACAGTTAATCCGCGATTCCGGCACCATATAGGATTCCTTCGGAACGTTCATAATTCAAGATTTCCTCACTCCTTTCATTTCTTCGAGCTGTCCGAGCCTCTTTGGAGTTGTCCGTGCTCCTACGGTTGGCGCTCGATACTCGCAGCTCGTCTCGGTTTTGCGCTAGTTGCTCCGCTTGTGGCCCGATTGTTATGCCCATGGTCTCCATTATTTTCAATAGGGATGCAAATCCTTCATTGAATATGCAAGCGGAAATGTGAGTGGCAATATCAATGATTTTTTTTCCGGCAAACAGATGTTTCGGCGCAAGGTGCCACACGCAAGCATTGAAACTTTCGTTCTTGTTCTGCGTATTACTGCCAATACACCTTTCCAATAAAGTCTCTGCTGTCAATTCTTCATAAATTGGTTTTAATATCTCTTGTGCTTCATCGCACAGAGCAGGTGGGTGCTCGTAGGTGTCTAAAGTATCTGCAGCCTCACTTTGACGCCACTTGCACCACGATTCGGAACCTGGAGGACAGTACGAGTGTTGCGGATTTTCATCTGTTGAAATTTTGTGATAATATGCTGCCCATATTTCACTTCTCATCCCTTCAGTCGAATCTGAATTACGTCTAATTGCTAGACCGTAATAAGTTGACAGCTCTTGCAATAATTTATTCGTCAATTGTTGACGCTTCGGTGTTTTATTTATCGATTTCCGCTGTGTCTTTTTCCCCTCTTCTTTTTCTGTCAATTTCTTTGTTGCTTTCTTTATTTGTGCATGTTTTTTTTCCGCATCAACAGCACGTTTGTACAAACGTTTTTTAACATGCAAAACACATTCTTTTTTGCAAACTAAAAAATCATCCCCGTAAGGCTTTGTGTCCAATAAGGCTTTGAACGTTTTCGTGTCGCGGACCGCTCTCTACCTGCGTTATGGGCTGTAGAAGCTGTAATATTGAGAATTTCCGCATGAAAATTTCACAGTATATTCTTGAGATACTATACTTTCGACATATCGAAAAAAAAAAAAATCGATTTTTTCAAATTTCTAGACCATACGGTCCCCTTAAGGCAAAATGAACATAATGTAAGATTATGTACTTTACCGAATTAAAATTATATGAAGTACAAATATTTCCATGGGTCGATACGCCTGTAGTTTTTCTAATAGAATTTATTCAAGGTAAACGACCGAGGCTAACATTCTGCAAGCCTCTGAACTGTATGTTACGTATTTGGAAAGGCGGAACTTGACGGAGAATTTATTGGCAAAAAAAGTACGTTCGTTGAACTAAAAACTATACTGACAGTGTTGGGAAAAATTCATTCGAAACACAGAGACACCAACGGGGTTTGCTGTTTTTCCAAATTTTGTCAAGCTTGGTTTAACATCGAGGCAATATGAATTCACCCATCAAGCGAATGTATCAGCTGTTGCAGTTCTTCTGCTCTGTGTTCGAGGTTCATCATTTGGACGATATTGTGCATATTTAAAAAAAATTTATAAACTATGTGGCCTTCGCAATTTTACTATTAACGTAGAGAAATACAAAAATAAAAAAAATAGCATTGTCGTAGTTGAATCCATAAATTTTTCGCTTTCTAATTCTTGTGAACAAATGTTAAGAAAATTTGCGACGTTTACCTATAAAATTAATTTGTTTAATTTTATTAAAAAAAACCATGAATTCTCTCTGTTTCTTGACCCCTCAGGAATGGTAAAAACATACAGGAATCCCAGAAAAGGAGTCAAGCGCGAATATATAATCTGACATACACGGGACATCGTTCATGTAGCCATAATGAACATGAAGTGTAGAACTGAGTCGCGATCATAAGAGGGTTGTCAAGAGTCCTTTTAGCCTCGACCACGTCCCATTATACGACATAGAGGAGACACATATTCTTAACGATACGTCGTTAACTCCAGGAGCAACCTAATACATCCCGACAAACGCAGAACTGTGGTTAGACCCTAAAGTTTGCAGGTATCCGCTGCAATCCAATTATCTATGTTTTGATACTATCAGGAAAAGAGCACTCGAAGACTTTTTGAAACAACTTTTTAAATTTATTATACCAGAAGTAAAGAGGGGAAGCAAAAAAACACAGCGCTCTACAAGCCCAACAGAATTCAAAAATTCTTTATGTATCCAATATGGGTTTCGAAGACAGCAATTTCGATCCTATTCAGAAATGAGCAACTAAAGACTTTTGTAACAAATTTTACAATCCATATGCCACAGTCAAAGCTGATAAGTGGAAATACTTGGCATACATGCCGCTTCACAGAAATTTCAAAATTTGCAGGTATCCATTGCATTTCAATGATACAAATTTTTTGATTCTATCAGAAAAAGAGCACCTGAAGACTTCCTGAAACAATCTTTTGAAATTTTTTATGACACATCTAAAGAAGAAAAGTGAAAGGACATAGCGCACATTGGGTCTAACAAAATTCAGAAATTTTGGATGTCTCCATGGCGATGCACAGACAAAAAGTTTGATTGCATCAATAAATGAGCAGCCTAAGACTTTTTGTAATGAATTTTTCAATTAATAATGCCACAATCACAGACAAAAAGTGGAAATACTCAACATATATGTCACTTCATAAAGTTGTCAAACTTTTTAGGTGCCCGCTGCATCTCAATGATTCAAATTTTGATACCATCAGAAAAAGATTACCCGAAGACTTTTTGAAACAAGTTTTTGAATTTATTATGCCACAACCGAAGCGGAAAAGAACTTAGCATACACTGCACCGTAAACTGTCTTAATATAAAGTTCGGATGTACCCATTGCGTTACAATAACAAACGTTTTATCCCATTCATATAATAAATGGGCAAGAAATTACTTTTTGTAACAAATTTTTCAATTCATGCTGACACAGTCAAAGCAAAGAAGTAGAAATACACAGCACACATATTGTCCAATAAAGTGATGAAACTTGGTATGGATCCTTGATCTTGGTATGCGTACCGATGAGATAAAAAAGGCACTAAAAGACACAACCAAACTGAATAAAGAAAAATATGACAACTTATTAAAGTAATAATGACACAACAAATCTAATTAGCACACATTCATTTGATTAAAGTTTTCGGTTGTTTATTTGAATTCATCAACATATATACAATATTTGCGTGTTCTTGCCTTATTAAGAAATAAAATTTCCGATTAAAAAGAAAATTCGAAGTTATAGGTTAACGAACTAATTTTTCTCGCAATTGTGTAATCAAAACATTTATAAATATTTTTCACATACGTATAATTTTATCGTACAAATTCAATGCGTAACACTTTTTTTCCACTGAATATCGAAATAACTTTTATATACACAAATTCGCATTTGCCGTTTATCAATACACAGACAGACATTTAAAGTTTTTTACTCTTGTATATATCACCGAACCTCAAAATATAGTTTTTCCGAAATTTACATTTATGGTCCACGCGTTCTGCACTAAACACTTCCGAAACTAATAGGTTAAAACATTACCGATATTTCGATTGCAGCAAAATTGTCACAAATAGCGGAAAGTCAAAGTGTTTATACAAGGAGACATTGCCCAACACTATACCTTATATATTAACAAACAAACACTCGCGAACCGATTACCATAGGAGTAAACAACCCGCACTGTTTTCACAAAACTCACATAACATAAATATTTTAAATCAAATTCACACATCTCTCACTGTTTCCCGGAAATATTATTATTTAGACAGACGATGAACGAATTTAGACAAACGATGAACGAACGAAATTATTTCAACAGTCGACGTGAACGATGTGATAGAAGACCGACGATCGTAAACAGACGTGTGAACGATGTGACAAGGGGTACGTTCGGTTTGCACGCTTTCTTCAGCGCTGTAAGCGCTCAAAGGATGCGTTCGACTTGCACGCTGTACCGTGCTTCGGTATTACTATAACGTGCGCTTTCAGCGTGCAAGTCAAACGCACTTTGAGCACTTACAGCGCTGAAAGCCTGCAAGCCGAACGTACCCAAGAAGACCGACGATGTGAAAACAGACGACAGGACCAATCAGAAGTTTCCTCATCGGCGATTGGTTGAAGCCGGTATTTTCTCGGCGGGGATTGGCTATGAAGGGCATCAAAATGCCCTTGTATGCATCGGTCAGAACGCGTATACAGATACATCAAGTCCGTAAATGTGTTAGTAAGTTTTGCATAATCTTGAGCCCATGCAAAGTTTTTTCTCAGCAATTACGCCACGAATCATGCTGATTTTGGACTCATTCGAAAGATAATTTCTTAATTAGTCTCCAGTTCAATTTTCAAAGCCTCAAATGACTCATGAGCTTCGTAAATAAACGAAATGTTATTCCGATTTTACCCCCACCACCGCGAAACGTTTTATTCAGAGAAAGTATAGTCTCGGCGAGCCTCGGCCAGCAGACGACAGGGCTGTCAATGTACTTGTCCCGAGACTCTACCGAGTCTCTTGATATTAAGGTGTCATTTCAGGGCGACATTTTTTTTTACCGTGGCCCCCAAAAATCTTCAGTTTGCACCCAAAAACGAAACTGTGCGAAAGGGGGGCCCTGCCAAAAAATATTTAGAGGTCGCGCTTTGCTATTGAAGTTTTCCATTTAATTAACATGGGAAAATGTTTTTTTCACTATTTCTATTACCCTATTGCGATTTGCCATGCTGTAATATTTTCCAAGCGGCTTCTTATAGCAAATTAGATGCTCTACAATAAAGTCCGTTAAACCAAGTCTATAAATTGAATAATTTCGTAGATAATAATGATTGAAATCAATTTTACGTGAAAATTTGTATTCAAATGGCTCTACCGCCTAGATTGTAAATCAAACGAACTTACCTGTGAGTGAAGTTCGATTGTAATTATACGATAGCCTCGTTCGAGATGATTAACAGATTACGTACGTAGTACCACTTCTCGCCGCCAGATGTCGCCACAAATGTTTAGAGTCGAAAAAACCCTTTCAGTTGTTCCTCCTGCGCATACTTCATTATGTTGAGAGTTGTGAGAACAAATAAATCATTGTCTTTTCTTTTGGGGTAAATGGTGGGTAAAGATACTGGGAGGGCTGTAATCATCTCGAATAAGGCCATCGTATAATTACAATCGAACTTCATTTACAGGTAAGTTCGTTTGATTTACAATTATACTTCTAGTCTCGTTCTTCGAGATTACAGATTACATACGTAGGTGTTTAGAGTATTCGTTCAATTTTTATTTATTTATCTTATATTTTCCTTGTATTAAAGCGATATACCTGAGTTAACAATTAGTATCTTACTTATTTATTTAACTCTTATTCAAAACGACTGATGCGAAGTTTTCTTTCTTCGTTAAAATGGGTCTGTTACAGACTTTGGCAAAAATTTTGGAATTTCTTTAAAGCATTCGATGTCGCGGCATGCCTTGTACTGAAACCTGTGAATTGTTTGTCAACGCCGCATTTCTCCAATATCGATTTTAGCCAATGACTTATAGTCTGCGCCGATACTGCTCTATAAGATCTTCTTAATGAAATGAAAAATTTCTTTATATCTTTTCGTAAATCTTTTGTTACTTCTAAATATCTTATAATAGCTCTAGCTACACATAATTGACGGTTTTCGTCGCAAAATGGTAGTACTAGCAATGATTGCAATGCCCCGACCCGCGATGTCTTAATAATATCCGGGATTTTTATCTCGACTCCGGAGTTCGAGATAGATATGTTATCGATTGAGATCAGTGAAAACGTTTGAACGCGATGTCCCGTTCCTAATGCTAATAACATTACTGTTTTGTCCGTAATTTGACATATGTTTAACTCTTCTAGGGGATATAATTCCGCCATCTTTTCCAGCACTCCATTAATATTCCAAATTTTGTCGTATTTTGGTTTTTGCGGTCTCAGCTGAAAGACTCCTCGAAAAAACCGGGTAACATCACTGTTATCCGACACGCCTGTTGATGACACTAATGAGATTGCTGCACGAGCTGAGTTCAACGTACCATACGCAACTTCTGCCTCCAATTTTTCCGTTAGAAATTCGATCAGCCAGGCGTTGGTTGCATTATAAGGATTATATCCCTTTCATTGGCAAAACGACCACCAATCCTTTAATACCGAGCTGTATTGTTTCATTGTGGCTTTTGCTAATGATGCAATCAGTATGTCTATAGCTTTTTCCTCAAAATGTTTTCTGCGAAAAGCTTACCGCGCAAATTCCCGGCCACCAATGTAAGGCTTTTCGCTAATGGGTGATGAACTAATCTGCAAGGTGAAAACAATAACGTATGTGAAGGCTCGAAAAATAATGAATTCCCTACTAATAATTTCCTAAAAAGTGGGAACCAAGGCTATGAGGGCCATTGTGGCACTATAACGATCCCTGATATCTGATCTATTATTATCTTTTGGAGCACGCATAAAATCAAACTGAAAGGTGAGAATACATAGAAAAACCACTGATTCTATCGTATTGTAAATGCATCTATTATGAATGCTTCTGGGTCTCTAGACCATGAGCAAAACCGTACGCATTTCGCTTTTTCTCTTGATGCAAATAAATCGATTTCGGGTGGTCCAAAAAACTCCAATATATCTTGGTATCGATCAACTGCTAGCGACCATTCAGTGTCAATATTTTTTACTCGAGACTCTTCGTCTGCTTCAGTATTCTTCCGCGATGGTATATAAGATGCGAAAATCTATAGTCGTCTTTCCTTGCATCAATTCCAGATATTCCTTGCTAATTCGTTTAATATTAGGAACTGAACACCTCCCATTTTGTTAATATAAGCGATCGCTATGGTGCTATCGATCATAAATCAGATCTCACAATCCTTGAAATCTGCAGCAAAGTATTTCAGTACCATGAATGCTGCTATTAGTTCTAAACAATTTATATGCAATGATGATTCGGCTTCTTTCCAGAAACCTCGAGTCTTCTCGCCATCGCAGAACGCTCCTCAGCCTGACGAGGATGCATCCGAAAAAATCTCTTTTACAAACTGAAACTTTTTAATCGATTTTTTTCCTATTGGTAAATGAATTTTCCACCAGGTTAAATCTGCACATACAGACTTTGGGGTCGTTATAATTTTGTCGAAATTATTTCCACTTAGTAAGAGAGCTTTTTGTTCTTCTTTTTCTAATTTTCTGCAATATAGCTGCCCGTATTCAACAGTATGGTAGCTAGCAACTGACGACCCTATTAATTGGGCTAATTCTCGTATCGAACATGAGTTTTTGTTTCTAAAAATTTATATTTTCTTTAAAAGGATTTTCCGTTTTTTATCTGTTAATTCGAGACACATTTTTGTTGAATCAATTACACATCCCAAATACGTACAACGTTTACTCGGGGTAATAGAGCTTTTTTGTAAATTAATAATAAATCCCAATTTTGTTAAGAAATCTTTTGTTATACGAAAATTTTTGCTGCATGATGCGTAATCGTGTCCCAAACACAAAATGTCGTCCAGATAGATCACAGAGAGATATCCTCTGTGCTCTTCTTGTGCTTTGGCATTTTGAAAAATACTTATTTAATATTTTTGCATGTGCCTTGTCCGGCACAAAGAAATGTAATGAAGACCACGAAGTATACGCAGGAGGAACATCTGAAAGGGTTTTTTCGACTCTAAACATTTGTGGCGACACCTGGCGGGGAGAAGTGGTACTACGTGTGTAATCTGTAATCTCGAAGAACGAGGCTAAAAGTATAACTATTGATTATACAGAAAACATTCAATTGACAACTTTGTAGAGAAACAGGTATTCTAAAAAACAAATCCTTTAAACGGAACTCGTAGTCACTCCTTTCAAAGATATATGCGATTACAGTTGATTTTGTGAAGAATTTTTTTTTTCAATTCAACAATTCTCATTTTTTTCAAAGCAGTGTATAAGATTCGGTCGGTATTTAATCACTAAGTTAATGTAAAAGTGTATAAAAAAAATCTTATGAAAAATGGACCCTGGGGGGGATTGAATAATAAAAAAAAAATTCACATTTCATTAAAAATTAATCCAACATCATTAAATGAATGAGAAAAAACTCACCTACTGATACAAAGAGCTTGTCTTTATATTTGTTGCATGGCGTTTCTGGTGATTCCTAACCATCTGCAAAAGATACTGCCATTGTTCCTCGTTTTCGGTTAAACAACTGCTGTACTTGGTGGCCAACGCTACTGCTCGTTCTGCAGTATCGTTGACGACTCGCAAACTGCTGTACCAAATTTTAATTCCCGAATTAAGATTTGGGGTAACTAAAATTGGGGATTTAAAATAAAAATTTTAATTCAGGTATTAACATTTGGTACATAATTTTAATTCGGAAATTAAAATCTGGGGTAATTAAAATTATGTACTAAATTTTAATACCCGAATTAAAATTTGGGGTAATTACAATTATGTACCAAATTTTAATTCCTGAATTAAAATTTGGGGTAATTAAAATTTGGGGTATTAAAATTATGTACCAAATTTTAATTCTGGAATGAAAACTGGGGACCCTAAATTTTAATTCTCGAATAAAAATTTGAGTTTATTAAAATTTGAACAAATTAAAATTTGGCACATAATTTTTATTCTTCCGAATTTTAATTCGGGAATTAAAATTTAGTACACAATTTTTGTTACCCCAAATTTTAATTCGGGAATTAAAATTTGGTACATAATTTTAATGATCCCAAATTTTATTTCCTTCAAATATTAATTGATTCAAATTTTAATTCAATCAAATTTTTATTCGAGTACTGGTCTGATTTAAAATTATGTATAAAATTTTAATGACCCCAAATTTTAATTCAAGCAGATGAAAAATGAATTTTCGCACATAATTTATATTCAATAATTTTTGAGAATTAAAATTATGTACTTAATTTTAAATCCAGAAGATTATTGAATCTCAACTTGAAAAAAATTTCAAAATTAAAATTATGTTAAGACAAAATATTAAATAAGTATGCTAATGCAGTGGTAGTTGAATAAAAATTCGATGAATTAATATTTGGTTAGACATAATATTAAATCGTTTTCGTTCAATATATTTTTATACTACTTAATTTTTATGTAGCTAATAAATAGCAAAACGCCGTGCCATAGAAGCTGTTTGGAAAATATTACAGCAAGGAAAATCGCAATAGGATAATAGAAATAGTGAAAAAAAAATTTTCCCATGTTAATTAAATGGAAAACTTCAATAGCAAAGCGCGGCCTCTAAATATTTTTTGAAGCCCCCCTTTCGCACAGTTTCATTTTTGGGTGCAAACTGAAGATTTTTGGGCGGCCACCATAAAAAAAAATGTCGCCCTGAAATGACACACCCTAATATATATATATGTATATATATCGGACACACAAAATTCCGTTCCATCATTGATGTATACAAACGAATGAAATTTATTCTTTTATCCGAGCGAAATAAATTATACATTATCACAATCAGTCATGGGACTTTCTACACAGAATCATTTCTGGAAATTCTATATATTTATGAGTGTTGTAAATGATAGATGAAACTCATCTTTGAGGAAACTTCGCTATCTTCATCGTCAGTGAGCAGGCAAGCTCTGATACTTATCATGAATAGTTAAAACCTTTTAGCTCCCATTGCGACGTTTTGAAGTTCGGATGTTGCAAGTCTACTACTATAAATTTGGAGACTGTACCACAAATATTTCAAAAAGTAGTAGAGCCGTTCTCTTCTTCTAGTTGTAATTTGAAAGCCTCCATATGCATTCGTAGAGAGTATGTTGCAGCAATGACGAATTTTGATATAAAAACAATTTGCCTTCTTTCATTTTACAGAAATGTTGATTATTAATCTATATTTTTAATGTCGGTACTTCTTTTTTATGGAATATTTCTTTCCTAAAACGATTCTTATCGCTTTTTCCTTTGATGTTGCCCAATAACACATGTTTTTTTTTGTTTGATTTCTTTACAAAAACCATGACGCCATAAAATTGAAGAGGGACCTTGAGGAGGAGAGGGGAGGGAAATTGAATATTGCTATTTAATATTCTCCTCACAATCCGAGAATGCCTTGGAATGTTCAACCGTAACAGGAATATCGAGCATATAATTCTGCCAAGCTCTTCGTCGTATCGTCTTAAATTGAATCATCCTCCAATTTACTTGAGGGTCAACCAAAAGATTGTGGGGCCTCTTGGCTGCCACGGAGAATACTCGAGTAGTGCTATATAGTTGACGACATCAAACAGTTTCTACATATTCTCAAGGTATCTGGCTCAATTCTTCCATAAATTCTGAACTAATCAGCTCGGAATATACGTTCGTTTTCTATGAACACAGTGGAATCCATTGACAAGACATTGTAGCATACAATGAGGTTCCCTTTAGACATGTTCAAGTTACAAGGGCTGCAGAATGTTACAGTTCGCCAATAATAACATTATGAAATAGAAAAAATATTTTTTTACTGAGCTTTTTTTGATAGTGTAACGACTTTTTCCCCTGAGTCGCACAAAATATATATATTCTTGATAATCTCTGGACGCCAGTTTAAGAAAATTCTTAAACAAATTTTATTCGAAACCATCGAGAACAAATAAAGATGTTTTCCCGGTCGTAGCCGTAGTTTGAAACGATTCGGTAGAGGGGCGAGGTCAAATACAAAATACAAAATTAATCACTCTCAATTCTCACACAAATCCGGAATTACAATTGATATTTATTCAGTGAAAACAAATTAAGGATAAATTGGATTTGGTTTTTCCGGAAAAATATAAATTTACAATTTAATAATTACAATTGAATAAAAGAAAAGAAAAATAAATTTCGATACAAAATGTTTCAAAAAATAAATTCAGAATTACAATGTTCTTCTGTTAACCGTCGTAATTAAATTAACAATAAAGTAACCTTTTTAGTCGATCTATCATACCAAAATTGCGTAACGTTAAAGATCACTCCATTAACGTACTTTCCAACGATAAAATAATATAAATCTACATCGACAACTATATAACAATTTTTACAAACTATGGATCTCGAGATTGGACAAAATTCCTCTCGGCAATTCAAACTAATAAAAGACAACGACAATTCGCGAAAGAATTAAATCGCAAGACAAGACGTAACCGAAATTTTCCAAACGCGTGCGTATCCCGAAACAATATCACTCTTTTACGCTCAAAATTCCAAAATATTATTCGCGAATATTACTCAAAGTGGTACAACAAAATTAGAGCGAAACGACGGCTCACCGCTACAGTTTCAGTAGGACGAGATCCGGAAAAAGACCACGGATATTCTCTCCATCGATAATTCGGGGCGTCGAATTCTTGATCGGAACGGCCACGGCTCGAGAAAAAGACGTCCTCCGTCGTTGCTGCCCAAAACTCGAGTCTTCGATAATTGTACCGAGAGCCAATACGCGAATTAGGGTCCTAACCCCCCACCCGTTGCCTCCTCACGAGAATCGCAACTGTTTGTTCTCGAATATTCTAGAGTCTTCTCTCGCCGACCTGACCTCAACGATATATTTTGAATTTCGACGATATTTCCGAGCGACAGTTTTTGTTTCGCTGAGCGGTAATTTCAAAGATTCGTTGAGCGGCAAATTCGATGTTTCGTCCCGATAAGATGAGGACTGTGACTTCTAACGAGAACACGGCAATCTCCTGAATGCTGAAAGACGCATCCTGAGGTCGACAGCTCAGGGTGAGGGCATGGAGCTAGCGACCCACGCTTGATGACCTTGAACTTCGCCATAAGCCTTTCCTCGACGATAAAACCTCCCGAAAACGACGATAATCTGATGTTCTTCGGTATAAGAGACCGTCGTTCGCTCGTACAAAAATAAAATAATTCAAAATAAAATTAGTAAGTGAGAAATACGCAAGCATTTGGCCCTTCTGGATGTACTCGAGAGAAATTCTTCAACGACGAAAAACGCTTCCCTCTCGTGCCGTGCCAATTTTTAAACATTTTGGGACGTGGGCAAAATTACCACGTCACAATAGATAGAAGCTTTATTCAGTTTATGTAATTGTAAAAAACTCCCGGTTTAATTCAATGAAAATTTCCAACTCAACAAAAAAGAGTAAAAGAATATAAATACGACTTTATATCAGCGAGGTTTTATTTTTCAAATTTTTTAGTCGTCTTGTCTACAGTAAATCGTAAAACGGGCTGATATCGATATCCGCATTCACTGGAAGCTCTAAAAGAGAACAATGTTACGGGCAAAGAAAGTACTCTTTAGATTTTGCAGAAGAACCTTTCGGGATTCCCAATAGCCTTAACGCGCACAGTCGTAATAGCTGTTCATTAAACTTTCAACGATTTTCAATGAGACACAGTAACGTAGGAATGTATGTGGATCCTAGTGATAATTGAAAAGGGGAAGGGAAAAGAAAGGAAATCATTGAAACGTATTATGAGAAAAACAATTCGTAATCAGTAGAATTCCGCACATAAAGCGACCGAGAATTTTCCCTAATTAAGGTCCATTCAACGAGGTATAATGGTTTAATCATACTGAGACTCGCACTGGAGGATGGGTGATGAAAAAAAATCCTGAAAAATTAAAAACCTGAAATAATTCACGCACAAATTTTAATTCATTCACTGTGATCAAAATTATTACTCGTTCAAATTTTTTCATTCAAATTCTATGCAATTTGAAAAATAAAAATCGAATAGAAATGATGGAATATTGATGGCAGTCATAGAAAAAATAGAAAAACATTCTTGTGATGCGATTTTCCTTAATTAAATCAGCGAATATTACTTACATATACTTTGAAAGGTTTTTGTAATTGATAAACATTTTACAAGAATTTTCGCTGGATATTCTATGCTACTTAATCGAAGTTATAATTAACAAACATAATGAAAAATCTTCGTAACCAAAGAACGTTTTGAGCTCCAATATCCGCACCTTAGGATGGTCGTAAAAAAAAATTTCTTCGATGAAGCTTTTATGCAAAATAAATATCTTCTCAAAAAAGGATGTGATTATATTATTAACTACTCAGAATCAACATGTAATAAAGGCGTTTTGTGAAAAAACAAGTTCTCAACCGTACAATCTTATGACATTTTATGGAAGTACGTGCTTGTAATACGATTATAATGAGGTCAAGAGCGGGCAAGATTATTTGCTGCAACCCCTACGGACATCGTCATACTCGTAATATTTGCAGTTCGTTAGGTATTCTTACTTAAAGCTTAGGGAGCTTTTCTGCTTAAAAAGTATAGCATAAACATACACGTTCATGTAGTAAAAGGAATTCTTCCAGTTAGTGACTGTGCTGGGAATATTCGAGAGTCCTTTTACATTTCTTCACCTCACGTGAGCTACGCGATTTAGATCCACATTATCCTTCCAGAGGAACTTCGCATACAGAAAGTCCAGAGGGTACTCTTGGAAAGTTGTGTATACCGGGCAAATATCGTTTAGTAGTTAGACATCTGACAAAGCTTTTCTCACCTTTTCAACGATGTTTTTAAGTAAGATTTATAACCTTATTTAAAATTGGAAAAAATAAACACAGTTAAACTACTTAGAAACTATTAGACGTAATCTTTTCTAACATCTCAAAAGCTTAACAGATTTTTTGATTGTAGATTTTTCACAATGTTGCTACCTCCTATTTATAGTTGACAAAGATTTTTTCTGACAGTAGGTTATATGGATTTTTGAAAAGATTTCGAAAATTACTTAAGTCTGCAACAAATCTTTCGAACAAAATTTCTCTGCTTATTTTGAAGGTTGTTTTCTTCGTCTATGTTCGAATTTGTTGTTCGTTAATTTTGTATGAAAATAGTGAGGCTGAACACGCCTGGAAAGGATTTCAGTGTAAACAACATTTGTGCTATCTTCCTGAAATAGTAGTGCCATTTTTCGTCTGACCTAATTCGTCCTTTATTCCTTATAGTAAAGTCAACTATCAGAGTTTTGACTGGTTGTGTCGGAAATAACTAGAGTGCCACGCAACAAACTCAACTCCGATGGTTCACGCGATATTCTCTTTCCACCTGAGTCTCGTCCTTTGTCTCACGCTTTACGACAGCTCTCGTCAGTTCAGCTAAATTTCTCAACGAGCAAAACGATACTGTCCTGCATTGTTCAATGTCAAGTGAAAAGGACTATGCGTCAACGCTCAAGTGAATTTAACCGTTGCGATACGGATACAATGGAGGTATGCTTTTACGTTTTTAGTATTTGATTACTTTTTTTTACAGGACTACGAAAAGGCTGTGATAAAAAGTATGGTAAAAGTTGAGGAACTTTATTACCGAGAAAACAAACAAAATATTTATGCAATAAAAGTAAGAAAACAAGCGTTAAAAAACCAGCTGGAATCTTTTTTTCATTTATATTTCTTCACTCGATTTTCCTCAGAGTTTTTTTTTTTACTAGCATAGAATAATGCCGACTAACAAGTTTTTTGAACGCTCTTAAAAGTTTTTAAACTTGTCAAGTTCACAAATTAAAGAAAACTGGCATAACAGGAAGGTTAGCATTTTGCTAGACGAATAGTATCTTACGCAAGTTTTTTTACAATTCACACGGACTGACAAATTTCCCCTATCATTATTCTCGCTCAAATTTATCGTGTAATATATTAAGTGCCCCGAAAACAGAAAAGCGAGTGAAATTGTGGCTGTGTCTTTTTTAAGATAAATGAAGGGGCGAATTCAATTGATTAAATAAGTGGTGCGGCCATAAAATAATTCTGAATTATAGGGGGAAAAATGACTTAAACGAGCGACAGGAAAGGTAGGCTATTGGGGAAGGAGGATTCTGCATGAGAATCGATAATATAAATCACCAAGTTACTTGCAATAGATTACCGGTCCAAGAAATTATATAAATAGCATTAATGTTTGGAGAATTAACGAGATCGTTTCTTTAAAAATATTTGTACATATGGCAAATGCGTGGAAAAAATATGAATTACGTATATTTTTAATTGATCTATAATGTTTTTAGCTATTTTAACATAAATAACAAAAATACTCGTATCAATAATTAAATGATTGTTAGAAAAAACACAATAAAACTGTAATTATATAAACAAAACATTGTAACCTTTCCTGACGAGGTCTTATCTTCAATTTTCTTCTGGCCCTTTTGAGACAGAATTTCTCATAAAATAGAGTATTCCCCTTGGACAAAGGAACTTTTTTTTCTTAAGCCTAAGCTTCATCGCCTTAGTGAGCAACAGAATAAAGACTGGGTTTATCCAACAACCGGATAATTGGGAGGGTCTAACCTAGCCAGAGGCAACATTTTTTTCGTATAAGATCTACCACCGCGAAAAATACTCTCAAACGCAGTTTAAAGACGACCTACTCATGTACATTCTTTAAGCACTGTACGAGAGTATAATAATTAGAGAAAACTATAATTTTACATTTCTTCGTTTAAACTCTTAAAAAAATGTTTTCTGCTCTTTAACTTGCTCACTACTGGCAATAAAAAAGCATTCAGCTTTCTGGCTCATGAATTTCTATAATTCATCGTTTTATCATTCTATTATCTCTTTTTTTAACAAACAATTGTTTTATGATTTATTTTACAACATTGTTTTATCCGTAAAGGATGCAACACCAACTGCCAACAAGTTTTTTATGAGATAATGATAAATATGTAACGAAATTTGAAAAAAAATCATATTATTTACATCCGTTAGACTAATTTCATAAATATTATCATTTGTTTGTATATCATGTTTAATTCGTTTACTATTCCACCGCGGAATTTGTCTCTTTGTGAACCAGATGATAGGTGGCCCATTTTAACATCGTCAGTGAATTCTATTTGTCTATATACAGGAGCCAACGTGTGTTGAACGCATTTGTACGTTTATCCCGTAATCCATGAGCAAATCGAAGCCATTAAAATTAGCCAAAATTGTGCAACGAACTCAATGTTCGTTGCATCAGGAACAGAATAATTATGATAAAACAAGAAGTCTATGAAGTACGTAGCGAACCGTGTAAATGTACTTTATCGCACTGTACACGATCCGTACGTAAAGTTTCGTTTATCGGAAATACCTGCTTTACACTCTGTTTCTCTAAAAACAAACGACGAAGAGTAAGACTAAAACGCCTCGGGAGATTTCGATGAAGTGTTGTATCATTGTGCACACGATACGATATTCAAAGCGTGCGTAGCATGCAATAATTTAACTTATAAAATTTAGCTTAGTACATATTTTGTTTGACATTCATGACGACAACGTTGAGGTAGTCCATGCACAATATTATACGAACAAACTTTGACGATCTTGGTGCAAACTTCTGTAAGCAAACATCACCGTTCTTTTTACTTTTATTATTTTTATATTATTTCTCATATCTTTAATCAACTTCGAGATTAAGTAGGTTAATCTCGAAGTTTTACCGTTAGAATTTCTTTTCTTCAGCATGTTAATCTTATGAAAAAAGATTTTTCAATGCCACAATGAAGTTCTTTAGCTTTCCTCGTATTCACTCCTTGAATATTTTATGGATCTTCTTCACCACCGTTTTTACATCCAACTTTGTTCAAAGATGCATTAATTTTTCACGAAAAAAGAACGTAAGAAAGAACGGTGAATTTATGAATGTGGTTCATTCAAGTTCAGCTCTTTTCTCAGGCCTTGAAACAATTTACAAATAAGAAAAATGGTCGTTCTATTACTGTCAGTCGGTATTTCATTATTTTAATTAATTAACGTAATGTTCTATCACGTTCTCTCCTCAAATTCTAAACATAGATCGTGACAGAACTTCAGAAAGGGTCAATTCGTTTTTACTGGAAAAGATTTTTAGGACACGTCCTAAAATTGATACATGAGAGTTCAAAGATATGTGAACTCCCTTAAATCTGATGAAAAAAAAAAACATTAAGCCAATAAGTATACGTGGTATTTAACGTGACGTGTGTGACGACATTAATTCCGTAAAATGCAATCACGGAGATGAGGGAAACACATGGTTCACAGAGGGAAGAATATAGGGTAGTGACGACAAAGCTTTTAGGTATAGTGGAAAGGCGAAAGCTCGAGAGCGCCACAGTCGCCTTGTAGTTCACAGCACTAACCAAGAGTGAGGAGAGCGCAAGTTTCGACCCCGACGTTGTTTCGCGGGGGTTAAAACACTTTCGTAATTCTGCTGTAAGAGTTTCGTTCGTGTTATTTCACAAACAGTGGGTCATTCCGTTGGAAGCATCGAACCGAAATCTTCGACTCTTCGGCTCTGTCAGATACGAAAGGAGACGTTTTCTTTTTCATCGATAACAAAAGAAAAAGTTTGAATCGTAGTTTCTCAAACTGGCCCCGAGATATATCATCTTTTCTTTCTTTTTTGGGGTAGATCTGTCTGTTTCTTTGGCAATACATTTCAACTGGAACAACCCAAACGGAAATTCCTTGTTCGGTTTTCGAAAATAATCTAAAGTTTCCATTTTTGGATGACCACCCAGAATACTTAAGATATTTTTTACGCTTGTCACAACATTACTCAAGATAACCCTTAAAGGAAATATTGAAAAGTTTTATTGCTGCAACAAAGTTAAATGAAGACAATTGTTTCTTGACTTTTGTGACAGATTTTCTCACCTAAGCATCAACAAAGAATATTTCTTGAGAGTAGACATTTCTTACGGCGTTTTCACTCCCTCGCGATCGATTTATTAGTATTGCAAAATTTGGTTCAAGGGGAGCCAATTCAAAGTTGCTGTACTATAGTAGGGATTAGATGCCTGCCTGAGATTGACTACGCTTGGAATTGGAAAGCGGAAAATTGTCCTGCCATAGAAATGGACCTCTCGCGAAAATGTCATACACTCGGATAGAAAAACTTTCAATGCGAAATGTAAATTAATTAAACGAAGACAAAATAGCGGAGGGATTCTTGAAAATAGTTCAAAAAATTATATACATCTATTTTGAATAATTTATTCTAATTATTAAATATATTTCTTGTATCAGAAATGAAAATGTGACAGTTCATACGACAACATGTATTCTTAATAATTTTTAACTCCGTCTGTACTCGTGAGAGCGGTCTGTCAACAGTATGAAGAATTTTTAATAAAAACAATGAAATAATTCGCATTTTTATCGCATGTTTTATTGAAACAAGTTTTATTTTTTTATATAGCACCCTGTACTTCAAGAATCATTGAAGTTGAAGATTTTATAGCATCATAACAATAATAAACGCTTACTTTGTTGAATAAACTATACATTATCGTTTCATAAAAGTATATGATGCGGAATGAATCTTCATCGCTATAATACAATAAATATTGTACTCGAATTATCATTTTTATGCCAGAACTTTAGTTCCATCAGTTTGAATTGAAAATACTCGCAGATTTGTCATATGTTTTGATTTTGAGAAAGAATTAATTGATTTTCATACTGCAATAGCTTTTTTTTACAAAAAGGATGATTATTAATTTTTTTTATCGATGATTCAGCTCATTTGGAAAATAAGTCGACAAGGTTTGTGGATTTTTCCGAGCCTGAAAAATTTAATATCAATATATAGCATGAGATTTTTTTTCTCTGTCTCGAAGCACATCGAACTCCCATACAGATAAAACTAGATTTATTGTAAATAACGTTCCTTCGATCGGTGAAAATTTAGGTCGTAACTTCAATATCTATTCAGTGCTAATCGAGTATGAAAGAAGAAACGCAAGAGCGCCAAAGGGACTGGCTTCTACTTTTGCTTCGATATACACTTTTAAGTGCTAACATACTGAATTTAGAAAAAAAATTGTGAACCTATGTTGACGATATTTTAATGATTTATTGTCGAAATTATGAGATTTTTATTTTTTATTTTTCATTAGAATATTAGAAAATAATGAAATACGATTTTATATGAAATAAATAGGATACGGTATGATTTTCTAATAAAATTCTTCATTGTTATAACCGATGAAAATTTTTTCTTATTATAGTTCTTTTTTTTGTATAGTATGGTTATTCTCAGATTATTTAATCATGTCAATCGCTTCGTTTGATCGATTCAATCTAATGCTAAAGTAATTCCGCGAGTAAAATTGGCAAAAAACTTTTCGGGCATTTATGTAAGATTTCTTTTTCAACACTCATAAAGCGAAGATGTGCAAGTCATTTGCAGAGTCATGGCAAATTTGATCGATCGACAAAGTGGCAAAATTTTTTTTACTTGTGCAGAAGCGAACCATTAAAGGTGATGAAAAGCTTTCTAGGTCATATATTACGATAGAATATTATAATTATAAATTTATGTTATAATAAACATAATTATTTTTAGGTATTATTGCATAAGAATTTTTTAGAATTAATTGAAAATTGCACAAAACATTATTTTACTTTAGCATATTTTATCAATTCAGCCTTTAGATCATTAATAATCAAAGGAAGGCCTGGAAGTTTCAAACTATCAACAATGATACAAAACGTCAGCCTAATTATAGTTGATAAATCGTCACAAGTTTCTCCGGACGCAGCACATAGATTGAATTAATTTTAATGGCAATTTTCTCGGTCCCTGTTATTATTAGATTCATGAGACTGTAAAGCAGAAGTAACCCTTTTCCCATTGTCAAATGTATCCTTCCAAGTGATATGATGAACGAGCTCATTTCCTTCTACAATTTCACTGTTACGTAACTTCGTAAATGAATTCTCGTACGTTGTTACGATTTCCTTTGTTTTTTCTACTCGAACAACGTTCTATAATTTTAGTTCAAGTATGATGATTTCTTAAACATATGAATCGTAAGAAAACGTTTCAAATGAAAACTGGAAAAACAGAAGTCAGATGAAAAATAAATGATTTTAGATTTGCAGTATTCTCCTTCGTGACAACGATATTTACACAATATTTTGATATTGTTATGAAGGATAATGGTTCGAAATTGGAGATGGATAGGTATTTTACAGGATCAGTAGTTCCAGAAGCTGTGCCCGCATAGATACAAAGCGAGGAGAAAAGCAGAACCTTCCTAACGGAGAAAGTACCCGGGGGAAAACTCAATTTCAGATCACCCAACCATTTTCGGTCATGGAACATTTTGTGGAATACAATTTATATACTCATACGTAAGAGAACGTATATATTCTGATGTTTATAGATATATCCAGGGACAATGTTACAGCCAAATGAAAGGAGATGTTAGATTCTCTTTGTATATATGAAAACACATAACCAGCATTTACATATAGCTCGATTTCTGCAATTTGGATGCGAGGGTCGTTGGCAGTCTCTGAACAAAGCCCTATTTTTCATACAACGTTTTTAGTTCATTTTCGAGTAATTTCCATTCCCGAATTTCATACGAATAACGTGCAAAATAAATAAATCTATTTCAATGCTCTTGCTGCATTATAAGTGTACTAATATATCTTCATATTTATTTTGAGCTTTGATGTGAGAGTCGTTAGCAGTTCCTGCACAAAAGCGAATTTTACTCGAAATATAGTGACTTTTTGAATTCATAAAACCTGAAAATAATTGCGCCTACAAAAACCGAATGTCAAAGAGTTCTTTGTAAATGAAAATGTTGATGAAAATTGCAAAGAATATTCATTTGCAATGTAAATCCAAAAACAATTTTACTCATTTTCCTCTATTTTTGCAATATTTCTTCCGTGTATGATTTTTTTGAGATTAATATTTTTCAAATTTTAATTCCAATCATTTGGAATGATCAGAAATGATTCAATGGTTTAACCCATGATCAAAATTGTGTTTTAATATTCATGAGAAATGTATGGACGGATTTCTGAGTCCTTTTATTCATATTTATGTATGAATAATAATTTTTCATTTGTGGCTTAACGACAAAAAGGCGTATAGAAGCGATTCAAACAGGTAAAATCTTTTATCGTGTTCGCGCATCTATCAGCTCGCCAATTCCCCTATCGCTTTCTCTGCTTCGTCTGTTGCTATTGTATTCCTCACTGGTGAAGTGAGATATCATCCGGACCAATTACCGTCTCTGATCTATCAATTAGAGTGATTCATGTACCATGAGTAAATACACGATCCTATTATTAATGGTGGATTCAAAGATGGAACGGATGATCGCCATTGCGGAAAATCCATTTCTGTCTCGATACAAACAAGAGCAGCTGTAGTAGATTTGGATCAAGTAGTAAATTAGGCTTCAATTGATTATTAACTCTTTACACTTTAACGATTTTCAATACACACTCACTTTGACAATATTTCTGGACAAAGGAATTCGAAAGGTTGAAGTACGTTTCCATGGGGTTGAAATAAATAAAACAAACTTTCACTGTCAGACTTCAGTCTGTCTTTTAAAAATTTTAGCATAAATAAATGACTTCAAGATTCAAAGAAGATCGACTTGTATTTGAATACTTTAATAACGAGTCTTATTATTTCCTCAATAAAAGCGTTTGATCTCTTCTGAGATTATTATGCAGCGTTAGCTCTGTTCTTTTACTTTTCACCCCTATTATTCAATCCCACAAGTTTCATCATTACGGGCTGGGTGGATTTTCCGCGAGGTAAAGAATGCGAGCAGTTGAAGAAAATCCATCGCTTTGTAAACCTACTATGGACGAGTGACATCTCGTAAAAAATTTAAATAATGAGGAAATTAATATCCCTGGAGTTTAAATTGGCTTCGTCGATTTATTCAGAAATTATAGTCGACTGAATCCTATTTTTTTAAAATACTGAATACACTATTATTCGATAAAAGAAATCATGTTTCATTATCGTTAATGCAAGATATCGGATGAATTTCACGAATAACTAAATATTGCATTTCAACGTTACTTTGTACAAAGTAAATATCTCGGTTAAATATCCATCGAAATAATTGATAGAGAAAGGAGAATCCTCGATTTGCACTATTGTCGATTTTTGGTGGTGTAACACTCTGTGGTTGAACAAAACGACCTAGTGAATTATGGGGATTGAAGAACTCATCCGCAAGTTTGTAAAATTTATCGCTGTTTCGCTGCAAAGCCAAACCCCAATTCTCATGTGAGTAAATAGTATTGTATACATTATCTTCGTTCATATATCATTATATTCATTATCTTATATTCAAAGGGACTCATAAAACGTGTATGCACGATGATATTAATAAACATATATGTGAAAGATGTTATCTAGCGGAAAATGTGATATTTCCTTATTCACATATAGTGGAAACGATAAATTTTCATAGAAATCCTTTTTAAAAAGCTCGCTCAACCATTATAAAATATTCCGTAATATTCAAGATACGTAACACGAACAAAATTTTCAACTTCCTTTTTCCCCATTGAAATTAATTGTCCACTTATACAATTTATTATTTAGCAAAAACACTTTATCAGGACGAATGTCATATGAGTATTGCTTCAATTAATCGTTCATCGATCAAGCTTCTTTACTATATTTTATCGAATAATATTATTCAGTCTCTTATCTTCGTATATCGAGAGTAATCAATCTTCATTCTCTTTTGGTGCGAGAAAAGGTTCATAAATTATGAAACTGAGTTCACCGGTAATTATATCGCGAGCTATATGTTTATATTTGCGAGCACGTGAAATTTTAATTTTATAAGCCTGATCCTTTTTTATTCGTACGGATTTTTCATTTATTTTTCTAAACAAGAAATAAGCTCACAAGGATCTTATAATTTTCCGATTTCGCCATTTTTTCGAATTGCAATATTTGTTTCAATCCAAACGGCTTTGCCTTCTATAAAAAAATCAGCTACTCAAGAATTTCTTAAAAATTGTATTTATTTATTTTTTTATAAAAACACGTCATACAGTTTTTCCCAACGCTTTTATGAAGCTACTCCTTTGATTTTTTTTTTTTTTGAAAATGAGATGTTGATTGTAAGGAAGATTGCGAACAATAAGGCATAAGCATGTTTAAATTGATTTAAATAGAATACTTTCCTTATTTTGTCGAAATGGGAGCAATCTGGAGAATTGATCCCCGATGGTGTTTCGATTGGGAGAAACAAATTCATTTGTGATTTTATGGTATAGGGACAGGGCACGATGATCTGAACTGGGGATATCGTCTGGTTTGTTGGCGATTTGATAACACTCGGAAAGTCAGAGAAAAAAGTGGCGTGTATCGAGGAAAAAAAGCTCGGCCAATATAACACTGAATTCGGTCAGCAGCGTCAACATGTCCAACAGGACGGTCAGGAAAACACGAGAAAAAAATGCTGGAGTAATGGGGTGAAAAAAAAAATAAAACGAGAAGGGATTTTGTGGATGAGCCATCTCTGGTTTTTTTTTCCACGAATTTCTCTCGAGCCTTCTCTCTCACGTGGTTGTACGCCTTGACAAATCTTTATCGCGTCCATGTCGACGACAAATAGGGAGAAGTTATCTCTCGTGAATTATTGAAGAACAAAGAGAACTGGGAAACCACGAAGAATTCGTTGTATTACCAAAACGAGAAAGCTTTTGTACTTACGAGTGTTTGAACCATGTGTAAAAAGAGTGAAAAAAAATTCTCTCATGTAGATATGTCATTCTGGACGTACTAATGGTCCATTCGTTTATGCAGACGTTCGATAGACCTGTCGCCCAATCTCTTTGAGAGTTTTGTAACCGATAGTGGAAAGAGGGGGGGGAGGAGAGAGAGAGAGAGAGAGAGAGAGAGAGAGAGAGAGGAAGAGAGACGAAAGAAAAGAAAAGATAGAAAGCAAGGGAAGAGGCTGAAATTCAGCAGTTCTTCGATCGTTTACTTTTTACTGTAACTTTCTCAAAATATAATTGAGTCTGAGTTTTGTCTGGCCAGTAGATATTGGTAGTTGAGGTTCGACAAGAAAGATTAATCGTTTAAGAACTTTTTTTCCTTGTTTCGAAACTCTTCAGGCGCGAAATTTTATGCAAATTTTACAAAATAAAAAACGTTATTTAATGTAATAACACCAGTGATAGTAAGGATAATAATAATAGTAATAATCATAATAATACTCTTTATAATAATTTTAATATCACACTGTATTTAATAATGTAGTTTGACCGCATTTCCAGAAGGATTTTTTAAAATGAGTTTCTTCAACCGGAATCTTAAAGAGGGCAGCTTAAGCTTCAATTTTATTTTTTGAAAAGTTTTATACGATTTTTTTTACATATTGATATCGGCAAGATCTAGAGGGAGGGACTATTTTTGGCCAACAGTAGTGTAATAATTTTCTTCCACATTTTCATGATGCGATTCTGTTGTAATAAAATTTCTGCTCTTGACTGCAGGTTTTCATATAATATTAGTTTGAGTTTCATTAAATGATCCGCTCTTAATATTTCTCACTTTTCTCTCTTATCTCCATCTTTCTGCGTATATATACATATATATATGTATGTGAGCCTGTAAAAGACAAATATGCACATAAAACGTACAAATAATAAATATTTATTATTTTTTTGTTACCCCAGCTTTTCTGGTTTCTGTTTCATAGTCGGGTAAGCTCAGTTATTTTTCATTTATGTTTGTCCTGTATTTTTATTATCTGCGATTTTTATTGCCCCAGCCAAACCTTCATCCCCTAAGTTCAGACCCAACCGTTTATCCCTTTCGTATCGTATTTGTCGCAGACGCAAAACAAACTGCAAAGTATGATTCGGCGAGCTAGTAGATGAGTATAAAGAAGGGCGATAACGAGATTCACGTATTTCAACGATTCAACAATGATCCGAGATCTCGATTCGAAACTAAATACAACATTGAGAAAGAAACGAAATTCTCGTGAATTTTCGTTCATTCTTATTTCAGATTTGATTCATTTTATCAAATATTCCTTTATTCTTATTTTTAACATTTTTGAAGATCGAAAAAGAAATGAAAGGCTCATAAATTTTTATTCATCTCTACTTTAGATTTGAACTATTTTAGTAAATATTTCTGCATTCTTGTTTTTATGTATTTTCTTATTCGAATGAAAGGATGGTGGTTAATTTCATTTTATGAGACAGTTTCCACGTAAGCTTTCATTTTCGAAAATGATATTTTTCCTACCTACAAAATTCGAGTAGAAAAAAATTACCATACTTAAATTGAAAAAAGTGAATTTCCTGGTGCACTTTTGTGGGCAGAATAAAAAGTATACTAAACGTTGGGTTATGCTCGTACGTGCTCGGACAACCAAGAATGATGGAAACTCATCCCGTTCACGTAGGAATATTCTAAAACATGATACGACAAAAATTGAGATGTAACCGTGAATTTACCGCACAAAAATACCTAAGACTTTAAGGCGTCTTCTCACTTTGGAATTTTAAAAAAATCGATTTTTTTTTTTTTTTAAATTTTGAAAGTACATATCTTCAAAAATGTCATCTCGAAATTTCATAAAGATCGGACGAGTCTAACTACATTTTTTGGCGACCGTTAGGTGACTACCTGAGAGTACCCGGCGATCCCTCCAAAACTTTAAACGCAGTTATCTCAAAACAAGGTTTTTCGGTGCTTTGTTGATGAAATTTCGGAAACTATCCGGCCGATTGTCATGAAATTTGAATGACATATGCTTCATAGTTATGGCTATAGCGCATATCATCAGATTTTTTAAATTTTGATTTTAAGAATTTTTTTTTTACAAAAAACTGCAAAAAAATCGTGGTTTTTTTTTACTTTTTCGAAAAACGTGCGCCATTTTGTTATTTTCGCGAATATCAAAAATCTGATGATATGCGCTATAGCCACTGACATACTGAATCTAAAACAGTTTTATTTTTTTGTTTCAGACGACCCGTCTCGGAGATACCATCAACAAGCCACGACCATAACATTTTTACACGGGTTTTTCAATGCTACTGATGTATTATAATAATTGTTTAAAAAAATAAAATAAAAATTTTTTCATGTACTTGAAAGATGTGTTTATTACATAGGATCCGTTTTATCCCATAATTTTAAGCAAAAATCCTCGAAAAAAAATCGCAAAAACAGCCTATTTTTGAGGCGTTTAAAGTGAGAAGATGCCTTAATGCAGAAGTAATTTGCAGACCTCAAATCAATTGCAGAACTCAAACAGGATTTTATTCAAGTAGAATCGTGTATCATCATGAATAAATAAACAAACTATAAAACAAATGACGAGATTTCAAAACGTCAATCGTCAATAAACAAATGACGATTTTTCAAATCGTCGAAAAGATAATGGAAGGCAGCCGCCTTCAAATCAGATGATCCAATTAAATAAGAATAAAACTAGTGTAAGTAATTTTACCAGGAATTGGCTTAAGTTTCAATCGAAACCGTCTGTCAATGCGCTGGCATTATTCGACGGAACTAAACTCGAGACTAACTTCGAACGTACTTCACTACCAGAATCTTCAACAGGTGGACGGAATGACATCCCTCTGTGAAAATGAAATTCTACGCTTGACATATTCCACACTATTACGAAAACATTAATTACTCCCCCGGTGTTCAGGTGTACAAATTATGAGCGTGTGTTGTTTGTTTATTGATGTTTAATCGACTACGATGAAGCGATGTAATATACTACCTACATTTCTCCATTTTGAACGTTTGAGAGGTTCATGCCTTTCGACTAATTATTCTTGTCATGCCTCTGCATTTCTAGCTATATATATTTATTTGTTGAATCCTCCCCTCAGAGTCTGATGACAAAGACCAGGCATTCTGAACCTAGTCTTTGTTTCGCAAGGCAGGACATATCGAGAGAATGCTGCAACTACTGGCAGCCTTGTTCGCAACTGTTGACTCTTGCCATTTGATTAATGCATGTGGTCCACGTACAATAATTAGACATAAATACTAATAAGAGATTTTAAATTTCGGAATGTGGTAACGAATGTTGCCGCAAAAATAAAAATCAAAAATATTCCTTTCTTTAAATCGTTAAGCTAAAACCGAAAACGTGTCTAAGGGATAGTTTTTTATGTTCGTTTATTGGAACACAAAGTTTAAAAATAAATGAGTGAAACTGGCTCGTACAAAGTAACGCAAACGAAACTTGTTGACCAATTTTGGCTACTGTTACCAAAATCACTATAATTCCGTGCTTGTATTGAGCATAAATTTTAAAGGGATATTATTTTTTTTTCTTCAATCGATTACCCTTTAAAAAATCGTTTGATTCATAGACCTGTGATTTTTTCTCGATTTTTAACAGTTTTGAAAAGTCGGAACCATTCTTTTTCTATCAATCCATATTTATAGGCATTTATTTAGTGTCGAAGTTGGAAATGCTTTCTGGAGTAGATCCAATTCAGATATTGAGATTCGAAAAATCCTCTTTTTAATCTCAGTAATTTCATTGGTCGTCAAAGGGCGACTAAATTTTCAGGATTATTGAGTTTTTAAAAAAATCGCGATCCAACAAAGTCAAAAATGAAAAAGGCGTGTTTCTTCGATACTTAAAAAGCTCTCGATGTGTGAAAAATAATAATAATAATATTTTCGAGAGGAACTGAATGACACAATTTGTATTTTTGACTTTGGTGAAATTTTAATAAGTTTCGATTATTTTAATTAAAAAGTCACTAAGAAATAAGTGCAAGCTGCCAATTTTTGTAATTAATTACGACTTACCTTCACGATATTGTTAAATAATTTGGCCCTACCTGGACCATTTTCACTTTAAACACTGAACTTTTTTTTAATAGTCTCGAACACTCATGTCCACGTATTATTTTAAAATTTTGCCTAATTTGTAATTTTTTATTTTTTTACGTTTAAGTGAATGGGCCAAACTATGTTTAAATATTAATTGACACCCGTTGTTGAAAATTAGACAAAGCGATTAGATCCATGAATTCAAATTTGAATGACACTTGAAAGTTTCGAAAATAGTTTGTAAAGAAATTAGTATTAATGTAGATTGACAGATGATCCGTGAGATTTTGTATAATTCGATTAGTTTTGGCACTGACGAAGTTTATTTCGATTATTATATCGGATGTTGCAATAAGCGCTCCTCTCGAATGTAGTGGCGCGCGTATACTGAACTTAACTTTGGCTGGTGAGGGCGCCGGTTTGAGCAATCGCCAGCCAACCCCCTCGTCACGGAGCGTCTAGTCACGCGCATTCTTCACGAGGGTTTATCCAACATGATTTTATTCTTTTATCTTCCAGCCCAAATCTTTATTACTCACTCTTGTGCATGTATTTTTCACTGAAAAAGTGCCTTCGCATATAAATCTGAACAAGGACTTATTAAAAAATAATTAAAAATAATACATCAGACGTTGGAAATTATTGTTAACCCTTGACCAGTCAACGTGGGTTATTCGCACCGAGGTTTGTTTCAATTTCTATTAATGCTCTAAAACCTTTTGGTCCGCTGTAAAAAAAAGTTTCAGAAATTTCTCTGAGCATAGTGTTTTAGTATTTGGACCTGACTGAATTTTTTGAGATTTTTCATAACATGCTAACTGGTCGAAAAAATGAGTTAGACACAGATGTCGACTTTGACTGAAATCGGGTGTCAAAAAAGTGTTGACCATGCAGCGGTTAATAATTAACGGTTAATTATCATTATCGAAGCGCAATAGTTTTCCAAATTTTTCACATGCACCAATAAAGATTTGCAGAATAAGCAAAGATCATCGAATTACATCATTTTTCAATATCAATATTTGATTATTCCGACAATTATTTTTGTTTATATCCTGCGTTATTATTTTTTAAATTATGAATATTTTGAGTACTTCTTGTTTTTTAATGCACATTTTATGGTTTCAGTGATAAAACAGTGTTTTTGTAATTTGTTTAAAATAAATTTGATCCAATTCCGATATAAGGATCGTTGAAGATTACTTTCTGTTTAATTTTCTTCTCAACGACACGTAAGATTTCCCCGGAGTAAGTATTTTCGGCAAGAAACTCACCTTGGCGAAAATTCATACCCAGATCTCCCTTGCGAGGGTAAGTAAAGTTTATGAGCATGTAAGACTGTATGTGCTATGTGATATCCATGTTTGATAGCCCATTGGGTGGAAATAGAGGAATAACAAAAATCTATTGAAATAATGTATCAATAATGTAATCCAGCAATTTTTTTACATATTACATAATTAGGGAGATTGGAAAAAAAGAGGCATCAATTTTACAATACATTTTATTTTACACAATTTTTAATTCATAAAATATTGCAGGTGTTATCAATAAATAGATGTATGAAGTGTGTCGAAAAATTGAGAAAAATTAAAACAATTATCACTAAAACGATTGAAAAAAATTAAATGAATTTGATTAAATAACTAAATTGAATGATTTCAATCAAATAAATAAATTAAATGTATTTAATCAAATAAATAGATGAAACAAATGCATCAAATAAAATAAATGAGGGTATAAATGTGGTGTAAATATCTCGAATGTCGATAGATTACTCCAATCATCTCTAGTCCACTTGAATTGGCAAGGGCTCACATATTGATCTCACAAAGGTGCTTAACGTCAACTGGATCATTTAGTCATTTCAATATACATCCGATAAAATGAAAAGCACTTGGCGAGAGTCCCGAAAGCAGTATACCATTGTTATTAAATCGTATTTATGAACAACAAATGTGAAAATGAGTTTTTATCTATCAGAGTACAAGCCTTTCGTAGTGAAGTGTGAAATACAATTAAAAATTATTTTCCTGAGTTTTGTTGATGTGTTTGCATTGACATAATTAAATTTGATCATTTTAACCCAATGACTTTTCTCGGTCAATTTTAAACGTTGAATCTCCAGGGTTTTATCTATACTCAGTGTATATATCAGAAAATTTCAACGACCATAGTTCGGTTATAATTTCAGATTGCCGGGCTACATGTACACCTTTATATATATAAATCTATATGCTACCATGTACTCACCCCTTCTTTGGTTTATATGCATGTATACTCCGGCTTAATATATTTCTATATACATACAAATGTACCGTATATGTTATATAGCACAGGTATCTACGTTACAAACTCGCAATAAATTTTTCCTTTTTATTCTACTAGTGTTGCAGCTGTTCTGAAATGCGCTTAAAATTTATCGAGCCGATAGAGAAATTCTCTCGTTTCAATTTGGTGTACATGAAATAAATTCACTCCATTGGTAGGTTTCACGCCAAAAATGACGACAAATGTTGACATATATTGTATGACATGTATGTGCATTTTGTATCAACGATTCTAGTAATAATAATACTAAGAATAAGAATTAGTGAGTGGAATGTTTCTAACAATAGTCAAATGTGGATTATTTGGTAATTATTTAACGATTTTAATATTAAATCAAGGTTTTTGTTTGATTATTATAACTAACAATAATTTATTTTATTATTTGATCCATTTATTTAAGAATTTATTGCGATATATTATTTATGCAATGCTTGGCCTAATTCAGTGGTCCCTTATAAATATTAGAGTTATTTTATGTGACATTTAAATTTTTTTCCGTGTTGGGGATGGTTTAATCCCATTAGCTTTTATTTCATTTTTCAGCATTCCAAAGAAAAATTCGAAGGGAAAAATCATGTTGGAATAGAGTAACTATGGAAAAAGTTCCTAAGAGGTGTCTCATTCAACGTTCGTCTTGGATTTATGAGGCGCCTCTTTGACTCAATTGCGGAGGAACCCTTTTCACGAGGGCCTTTTCGAGGTCAAGAAAATAATAATTTGGGAGGGTAGAAGCTTTATTTTTTTATAAGATATCGATATGGACTACTGTTCTCTTTAGTATAATCATGAAATATTCCAGAAGCGATTCTTATAATAAGAATTTTTTATATGCAACTTGTAAAATCTTGCAACGAAATGGTCCATTTTTTCTTGCAAGTAGTACTCAGAGTATTTTAATTTCTTAGCATATACTAAACTTGAATAAATTTTTGAAGTTTCACAACAATTTTATCACCCTTCGTGATTCATTTTTTTTTCAAAAATATGTTTCTATATTTCTGTCTCCTACACATTTATACATTCAAATTTGCTTTCTCTTATTTTTTAAACGACATGCAATAGGGATTCCTTTCTGAATATTTATACATATACAAATATACATGAATATCTTGTCTTCGTTGTACATATAAATCGAAGAGTCTATCGATTCACTTATGACTTGAGAACGACTAAATCAATACTGATCGAGCTTTTTCCTGCTTAGTTTGGTTCTCCCGGTCGGTTGTATGCTTTCCAAAAATGTACATTATCTACCCAATATGAATTAAAGTGCAAACATGTTTTGTTATTATGTTTGCAATAAAGTAGGGTTAAAAAAAATAAAATCTGGAAGAAAACAGCTAGTAGGAACACATACAGGGTGTCATACCTGAAATGGTCATCCGTTTAAACTTAACCCTTTCAAGCACGGTGGGATTGTGGAATCCCACCTTTTCCATAACCATTTTCCGAGTGGTTGGCGTAGTTTTCATTCGATTTTCAAACTTTTTTTCGTGTTTTGGTATCAAATCCACAACGTTCAGAGAATTTAATTTCAAATTTTTTGTCTCCTCCCGTTATCAACACTCCTTTGTTTCTCTAACCAGCGCCATATTCCTCATACTTTAGAGATTTAATTTGTGAAAAAAATAAATAAAAATTACGAACATTGATTTATATATAAGATGATTACCGGGTAACATTGGGTATTGGTTTTTTCTTTATGGGAGGGAAGTAATCATCTTCGAATGAGACGTCTTCGTATAATACCGATCGAACCTCGCCCGCCTTCGGTGGGCTCATTTGATCATTATATTATACTGTGACGTCTCGTTCTCGATAATTACCAGTAGATATTTAGAGTTTACATTATATATTTTTATTTATTTATTTATTTATTTTTTTTTTATCTATCTCAACAACAAGGAACATAATGAGACGATAACAGCAAACATTTTATACTTCAAGAATTGAAAGCGCAAAAACATTATTATCATCTTGGATAGGCCTATTATAAAACCTCCCAAAAGTGTTTGATTTTTGGGACCATCCAGCTGTCCGCCTGATTGTATCGATATTCACTCCTTTGATCATTGCTTTTGAGTCAGCTTCGTGTTTCGCACTGTATGCAGTGAATTCGGTTGTATTAACTCCTGCTTCCTTCAAAAAAATTTTTACCCAATGTCCTAGTGTTTGCGAACTAACTGCTTTATATGGCTTAACAGTTGAAATGAAGAGGTGTTTATTCTCTTGTCTTATTTTCTTGGTTCGATCGATGTATTGAATAAGAGTTCTTGTTACACATAGACTTCTTTTTTCCTCAAAGAAAGGCAGGACTAAATTAGGTTGATAAGCTCCAGGTTTTGAAGTCTTAATTAACTCAGGAATTTTTATTTCAATTCCTGATTTAGTTTGTCTTATGTTTTCAATGTCAATTAAAGACATCGTCTGCAATCTATGCGCCGTAGCCAAAACCATCAATGTTACTATTTTTTCAGCTAGATCCCGCATGCTCAGCTGTGCTTCATCCGGCAATCTTTCAATATAATGAAGTACTGGATCTATATCCCATGTGGTAGCATATTTTGCCTTACTAGGACGCTTTTTAAATATGCCTTTCATAAATCGTGACATTAACTTTTCCTCTGACGAATTTCGTGATGTAATGAGAGCTATCGCTGCTCTATCTGAATTTGGTATCCCAAACTTTGCTCCATTTTTGAAATGTTCTGTTAGGAACTCTATAACTTTTAATTCGTCCGTATTGAAAAAATCATAATATTTTTCTTGTGAAAATTTCCACCACTGTTTTAGTGAGCATTCATACTGCTTCATTGTAGATTCTGCGATCGAATCAACCATAATATCCACTGTTTCTTTTGAAAGTCCCTTATTTAAAAATGCTTGCCTGATAACCTTCCGGCCACCAGGGAAAGCGTCTTTGCCAACGGGTGTGAGAGTGTTCTGCACAGAGACATCAAAAGTTTATTTTTTGGATTAAAAACAAGTGGTGGTCCCCTGAGCAATGATTTGAACAAAGGATACCAGGATTGAGTGGGCCAATTTGGTACCACTATTACACCTTCGACTTTATCATTTATACATTTCCTCAAAGTTGGTAAAACCATCGCAAAAGAAGAAAACGCGTAAAATTTCTCACTTTCCCATGAAATCGTGAATGCATGAACCTCGGTATTAGGAAATCTAGAACAGAATTTCTCTATTTTTTTGTTGAAGTAAGTTGCAAACAAATCAATAGTGAATGGGCCAAATTCTTTATCTATTTTATCGAACGCTTCATTAGCAATTTCCCATTCCGTATCTATATTCGTAATCCCAGATGCTGCGTCTGTATGAACATTTTCTCCTGACGGGATATAAAACGCGAAAACCCAAATCTTTTTTTTCTCGAGCCAAGACCAAATTTGTCGTGCTAATTCATTCAATATAGGAAATTATATTCCTCCAGCTTTATTTACATATACAATCGCAGTTGTGTTATCTATTCTCAATAGAACTTCACAACTGTGCAAATCTGAAGCAAAACATTTTAGTGCAAAAAATGCTGCCAAAAGCTCCAAATAATTTATGTGATGTTTTTTCTGCTGCTTGTCCCACCAACCATTGGTCTATTTTCCATTGCAATATGCACCCCATCCAGTCAAGGAGGCATCCGATGATATTTCCAGCGTATATTTTACCGATCTTATTGGATTTTTACCGATTTTGCTATTAATTTTCCACCATTCAAAGTCCTCTTTTAATTTATTTTTAATAAGCATATTACCATCATATTCATCGTTATTAGCTATTAATGCTAAATATTTTTCTCTTTCTAATCTTTTGCAATGTACTAACCCATACTCTACACCTGGACAAGCTGCGTTCAACACTCCGAGTAAAGAAGCAAAATCTCGAATTTTACAAAAATTTCCTATCGTAAATTTCTCAATTAAACTCCCTATTTGAGTTTTCTTTTTATCCGTGAGTTCAATGTTATAATCAACGGAATTAATTATAAGACCCAAAAATTTACATTTTTGAGCAGGTACCAAGCAGCTTTTTTCTTTATTAACGAACAACACCACTGTGACCCCCTATTTTTTTCACATTTTTCAAGAATTTTTTTTGTGGGAAAATAAAGAGATATTCGAAAAATTTTTTTTGGGTTTTGTTCCTTGTTTATTAATGTATCAAAAAACATTTTTTTCACATTTTTCACGCCGCATGGTGGCGCTGGGGAAGCTCTCGCGTCATCTCCGCAGTGGTTCGCGGCACGCAGTAGAACTCTCTTCCACGTCGATCTGAAAAAAAAATACCGAATGTTTTCGTTAATAATATGATATTTTGAAGAGAAGTACATAGGGATTTGGAAAAATATTGATTTTAAAAAAATAGGCACGACTTTGAAATTGAAGAATGATTTTTGAGCAAAATTTCTCGTCGAAAATAGGCTATAACTTTTATAATTATTGAGATATCGAAAAAATCCTATGTACTTTTCTAGATAATCTACTTTTATTGATACAGTAAAAATTTGAAGTCGATCGGATAAAAATTGCTCGAGTTCTACTGCGTGCCGCACTCAAAAAAGTGGTTTTGAGAAAAACGCGTTCAAAGTTTTAGGTTTGTTAATTTATGTTATAAATTGAAAAAAAAAAATATTTACCTTCAATCAGCGATGCCGGCACCATATAGCTGGCCTTCAAGAAGCAAATCGTTGTCTCCTGATTCTTTCCTCGTACTTGTTAAGGCTTTTCTCGCTTCTTTTGCAGCGTCTGTGAGCGAGCGCTCCGCGAGCTGGATCTGCGCTGCGTCGGTCTCAACGCAAAAGTTGAAACAATTTGGGCCGATGGTTATCCCCAACGTCTCCAGTACTTTCATGAGACTTCTCAGGCCATCATTGAACACTAATACCGCGATATCAGTTGCAATATCAATGATTTTTTTGCTTCCAGACTGGCACTTGGGGGCTATTGCCCAAACTGATTTATTGTAGCTTTCGTTATTGTTTTACGTATAGCCGCCCAAACAACGCTGCAGCAAATCGTCCCTGCTCAAATTTTCGAAGATTGGCTGAATTGCCTCCAATATTTCCTGAGGAAGAGGCGGTTTATGGCGATATTTAGAAATATCACCATTTGCGACCGTGCGCTGCCACGAACACCACGACTCGGCTCCTTCCGGGCAATCGTCATGTTGTGGCTCACTGTCTGTGGACATTTTATGTTTGATAGTTGCCCAAATTGCCTTCCTCATTTTGTCAACATCATCGCTGTTCCTGCGAATAGCCAAGCCGTAATATGTGCTCAACTCGTCAATCAATTTTCCGGTGAGCTTTCCTCTGCCAGACAATCCTTTTTTATCACGATTTCGCGGAGGCGCGTCCCCATACGTTTTTGGACATGATCGATGCACTCTTTTTTTTATCTCGAAACCGTCGTATGGATCGCTATTCGATATGCCCAGAAACGTTTTAGAATCGCCGTCACCAGCGCCCAGCTGCGCGGGACCCCGAGCGTCGCGGACCGCTGCACCGCTCCACAAAATATTCAATATCTACGAAAATAATTATTTTTTCGACCTGGGTCCAACGGCATTTCAATCTTAAAAGTATTTTAGATTTTTTAAAATGGTTTTCAAAAAATCGATTTTTTGAAGCCGTCACAGTGGTGTTGTCCCTTAATAACAAAACCTAATTTTTCCTAAAAAGCTTTCGATTTTTTTACTATCATTATACATTGCTGAAAATTCTTTGCCATGAAGAGAATATCATCCAAATATATTGTCAATAGATACCCTCTACTTCTCAACACATTCATTACTGGTTTCATAATCTTTGTGAAAATATAAAGACTATTACAAAGCCCGAATGGTAAACAGTTAAATTGATATAACTGACCGTTAAAAGAAAATTTCAAATATTTTCTGCTTTTTTCATGCACCGGGACCAAAAAAATAAGCATCTTTAAGATCTAGCGATGCCATGAACATTTTCGAAGTTATTAGGTTTTTTATTGATCTCATATCTTCCATTTTGAAATGTGGTGGATCCATTAACTTGTTCAAACCTTTTAAATTCAAAATGAATCTGTAACTCCCATCAGTTTTTGGTACTAGAAAGAAAGAAGATATAAATTGTTCCTTACATTCCCCACATTCTTTTATGGCATTTTTTCTCAACAATTTTTCAATTTCATGCTCTATTTGTCTAGATTCTTCGTTTGACCAATTTCGTTGCTCAGGGGGATATAATTGATAAGGAGTTTCTTTAAACGTTACATAATATCCTTTGATATAATTTATGACATTTTCATCTGAAGTTATTTTTCTCCACTTATGTTCAAAATAACGCAATCTGCCTGCTATGGATCCTACCTCATTTATTTTTTCGACGATTGTTTGATCGGTTGATTTTTGTCTCAATATGTCGATTGATTCGATCGAAATTGCGTCCTTGGCTTCAGACGGAAAAATTGTTTTTTGTAGTATGTGCCCATCTGTTTGAATTGCACAGACGGGCTCCTGTAGTTTCCCTGGAATGTAGGTCGTTGTCCAGGTTTCTTGAATTGTTTCTCCTGCACCTTCAAATTTTGACAGACATTTTCGATAGTTTTCGCTTCTTTTATCTGTTTAGCTAACTTCTCTCTATACAGCCATTCGTCAGATTGTAACGATTCAATTATTGGCTTAATACTTTTCCTCATAATTGGAGTGATGAAAGACTTCCTTGTCTTTGAATGTTGATAGAAAATATCTGACATTAATTTTCACGCATCACAAAAATACTCGATAAGTTTGATTTGGTCGATGCCTTCTTCAGCGTCATCCAACAGTGATGTTGGATGACGCTAGATTTAGGCACTAGATTTAGATTGAGGGCTTCAAAATTAATAAGAAATCTGCTCACATTAAACCAAAACACACTAGTACTCCAATTTTTCGCGATTTTCAGCGATTTTTAGTGTTTTTCGCAATTTACTCCAAACTAAGCCCGATGGAGCAAAACGGGCTCCGGATTCGAATTCAGGGCAACGAAAAATATATAAAGAAGTAGGTCTGGTCAAAAGTACTGACCACTTTTTTATTTTTGTGTACCGGTGTAATTATCGAGAACGAGACGTCACAGTATAATATATTTAAGAATAAAAATTGATGTGAAATAATTTGCAATAATTGGTGACTTTGTTTCAACAAATGAACGAACGTCGAAAAATAACCATTTTACTAGTAACAAATCATTATCTCCGAAAGTTCTTGAAGTTTCCATATCCAAGTTGGTACTCGGAGGTTTTCGGGGTCGCTGATAACGAATCTGCACTTGAAATTTGAAAATTCAAAATGGTAGTCGAGAGTTTTCGGAGTCGCTGATAATGAATCTGCACTTAAAATTCGGAAATTCAAGATGGCGGACCAAAAATGCAAAAAGTCGTTTGACCAAAGTGAAAGTTGGTACTCGGGGGTTTTTGAGGTCGCTGATAACGAATTTGCACTCAAAATTTGAACATTCAAGGTGGCGGATCCAATATGACGGACTAAAAATGCAAAAAGTCGTTTGACGAAAGTGAAAGCTGGTAGACGGGTGTTTTCAGGGTCGCTAATAACGAATCTGCACTTAAAATTTGAGAATGCGAAATGACGGATCCAATATGGTGGAACAAAATATAAAAAGTCGTCTAATGACCGTGAAAGTTGGTACTCGGGGTCTCCTGGGGTCCCTGATAACGAATCTGTACTCAAAATTTGAAAATTGGAATGGTGGATGGAAAATGCAAAAAGTAGTACCATGTAAGTAAAAGTTATTACTCGGAGGTTGTTGTAGTCCCTGATTACGAATTCACGGTCAGATTTCGGGAATGCGAGATGGTGGATCTAAGATGGCGACTTGCATGCGAAAAACAATGCTCATCTAGCGTAAGATCGGTGCATAGATATTTCTGGAGTCATTGATTGTAAATTGTATGTGACATGACGGATGCATTCCTGAGAAGTCGTTCATTCAAGGAAAGCTTTTCATACTAGAGTTTTTACTACTACTCGATATAAAAACGTACTGCATATACGACTTAGGAAATGAAAACCTCAATTTTCTCCAAAAAGTACCGCTCTCAGTCAAATCCAGAGACACGAACGAGGACGTTGTGGTTGTTGTCTCCGTTTTTAATTGTTTTTTTAGTTTCTTTTTCGTTATTTTGTAATTTTTTTGTGTTTGTCTTCGTTTTAAAGTTTTTTTTTTGTATATTTTAATGATACCAACATTTCCTTTTTGTGTGATTCCACGACTTTGCCCTCGTTACATATGTCTTGCTGCCATTCCTCATCTCTTCGTGAGTTCTAAGTATGATATGACAAAAAACAATTCCTGCTTGGTAACAAACACAACGGCCCATCGCAAATGTTACAGATCCAAGAAGTTCGCCTCTCATTGGATTTTGTGCTGCAAAGGGCACATCGTCGCTGTTTGTCGATATGCACTGGTAGATGAGCTAACTCGGACCGTCTTTTCTCGATAGCTACATGAGGTTTATATGGCCCAACGATGGCGGACTTACGTTTCCTCCCTTTCGGAGTCGGAATTTTATGTCCAACCAATACTTCTACCAAAGATAAATGGAACTTCTTTGTGGTCAAAGGTTTCTGATTGTGTTTCTTATCATATATTATGAATAAATTGACTACCGTCAGGTCAATGAAATGCCAGAATAATCTGAGCCACCATTTTTTAGACTTCCGATCGATTTTATAAGTTGACAAAAAATTATCAGCATTGTCGACATAGCCCATATGCTTATTACAATCGTAACACATTGCAGGACAGTCTATAGATATCAGAGATCCATCTTTCTGTCTGCGACTTACAGGGTTATTTCAGAAGGATCATGGTAATTAGATAAAAAGCACACCGGCTTTTTGTCTATCCATTTGATCCAACAAATACCCGTATTAGATGTTTTGTATTCGCTTTGTCCATGACTCATTTTTTTATCTGAAATCTCACTTTTTGGCAGTCTGGAATGGTTAGAACGTACGGTACCACAAGCAAAGATCTTATCTTTCTTCAATGCAATCATAAGCTCAACACCAGTAAAAAAATTGTCGAAATAAACATGATGACCTTTGCCAACAAGTTGACGAGTCAAATCTTTCACGACTCGGGCTCCTAATTGTTTCTCAACATTTCCTGTTTTACCTCTATACACTTCAAATTCGCATACAAAGCCAGATTCATTTGCGCGAACCCAGCATTTGTATCCCCGTTTTATTGGTTTTGCAGGCATGTATTGCTTTAGGCTAGAACGACCCTTGAATTTGATCATGGATTCATCAATAGACTGATATTTACGCGGTTTCCAGCAATTCTTGAATGATTCATTGAGCCGATCCAGTAAAGGTCCCACTTTATATAATTTATCATATCCTGACGTGCCTTTTTTAGGTTCTGCACTAGTATCGGAAATATGTAAATTACGCAGAAAGAATCTGAAACGATTGACTGGCATCAATGGGGTTATATACGAATCATTTAACTTCACGTCAGATGACCAATAATCACGGTATGAAGGCAATTTTTTTATTCCCATAAGAATATTTATGCCTAAGAAGATGAGTAATTCGACTTTTGATATAGTTTTTCCCTCTCTGTTATTCTGGTTCAAGTAGAGATTCGTTTGGTCAACTATCAAATCGAGGAGATCCTGAGAAAAAAGATACAAAAATACATCTAATGGCGATTTCATATTATCTGGATATTAGGCCCGACATCTTCAGTGAATGGAGTGTTTTGTCTCGGTTTGCTTTGCTTTGTCCATTTCTCATTTTCATCAACTTGAAGAGAAACTTCATCATCTGTGGAATCTGAGGAAGAAATATTCTCTCGATCATCTCCAGAGTGTGCCAGGAGAATCTTGCCTTGCGCGTTTGTGGTACCAATCCAATCATCCTCACTATCTGAATCACAAAGTCCATCAACCGACTCAGAATCACTCAGGATATCAGCCAATTCCGTTTCGTCTATCTTGCTTCGTGAGAGAAAAAAAATATACTCAGCTAATAAAAAGAAGATGATGCTGAAAGATGGAACTCAAGAGATTGGAAGTGACGCTTTCTCCGTGGTTTCTAACGAGATGGTAAAAAGTACTATCTATACCATTATACACATGTCATGATAATTCATAAGATCAAGTCTATAATACTCGTGATTTGAGAATATGATAAAAGCTTCAACCTTTCTGAGAAGAAAAGCTTCCAATGAATATATTCTTCCAATATTCTATATATATATACCAAAATGAATCATTGAACTTATGAAGACTCCTTTCCGAGTTTTATGTATATTTCTAATAATAGTGTGGAATAGGTCCCACACTTGAATAAGTTCCACATTATTATGAGAAAGAGGGCGCTTCAGATTATGATAAAATATACAAAGTCAGACCTCTAATGGATTGGCTCAATGAATAGTTCGAGATTTTCTGGAAACCGAGTAAAAACCCCCGCGTATCAACTTTCACTTTAGTCAAATGACTTTAGTAGAAGAGCTAGGGGGATTCTGGACCAAGTCGTGGCGAGGGGTATGCCCCCTAGCTCGTCTACTATACTCCCCTCCCCTGCACTCGCCGCGACCTGACCCAGCTGTAGGCCTAGAGGGGAACGAGGTGTGTGGAAGAGAGATGGTCGAAAGGATAGTGAGTGGGAGAGAGAGAGAGAGAGAGATGGAGGGAGACAACCAGATGGGAAGATAAGTGAGTGTGAGAGTGAAAGTACGAAAAGTAGATGTATGCTTGGAGGAGCATTTTAAACAATATCATTTAAACAAATTTTCATTTCCAAAATTGATCTCGAGATGGAAGATATGCGAGTATGTATGCAATCCACCCATCGAAAGAACCTTGGACGTTGACGAAAAATGAACTTGAATCAATTCCCAAGGCTTTGCTGATAAAATATTATAGTAAATTTATTAATAAACTGTGGGATCATTTACCACAGCATTTGCAGTGTGATAGTGAGGTACAGTCATATCTATGGTGTGATGATCATTTTAATCCACCATGGGAACTGACTCATGTTGACGCTGCTGGACCCATGCGTCGAGATTGTGAAAAGTGTTTTATAATGAAACAACTGGTGAATATTTTGTAACGGTACGCTTTTATGAATAAACCGCTACGCGTGAATTCGAGCTTCTTAATAGTAAGGAGCAGGTATGAAAGAAAGCGAGAAAAGGCAGGGATTTGATTTCAACAAAATAATAACATTTATTCAAAAAACACAAAGATGATTTTTGTTGTATAACAATTTTGTTCAAATAAAGACAACTTTTATTTATTTCGCGTTATTTTTTTTTTTATTTCATTCGCATGGATTTTTCTTTTCACGGAAACAATGATGTTTGTTCTCTTATTATAATTTCATCAACTATTATCGGTTTGGTGTCTTTCTTTACAATAAAATGGGAAATAATCAATTTATCGCTCAACAAAAATAAAGATAATAAACTTTCTTGTTCAATAGTCCAAAATAACCAATTAGAATTTGTAATGATTCGATACAATAATAATCACATTTTAGTTCATGACTCGATATAATTTTACAATAATTGGATTATTTTAGATGATGAAGAATAAATTATAGACTTATTTCATTTATGACTCCTTATTTCTTTATTATTCAATTCATTCAAAAGATTTTTCTATTATGGAACCCCAATGAGACAGAAACACAATAAATTTGAATCGATTTCTTTTTGAGTATTCTTTATTATTAGAAGGCCCTATTTAAATAACCGCTTAATAAAAGAAATCGATTTTTGAATTTATTGGAAATCGATAGACAAACAAATTTTTTCAAATTTTAAAATGTTTAAATGAATCCAAACAGAAATCTTGATTCAAACAGCAAGATTGTTTTGTTTAGGATCAGGTAAAGGTTTCCACACCTCAAATCTTGAAATCGAACGAAGCCGAACGATTCCTGCCCTCTTAGTGTGGAGGTAAGGAGAGCTCCATACTGAAAATCCTGAAATCAAACGAACCCGAATGATTCCTGCCCTCTCAGTATAAAACAAAGGAAAGGTGTTCACACTGGAAATCTTTGACCCAAACGAAGCCGAATGGGTCCAGCCCTCCCAGTGTGAATGGATAGGAAATCTCACACCTTAAATCTTTAGACCAAACGAACCCGAATGGTCTCTGCCCTCTTGGTGTGAAATTATATAGGAGGTTAGGTTTCTTGCTGCTAGAATCAGAGAGAAATTCTGTTGGTTAGAGTCTCTTATTTGTCTCTTTAGAGAGCCAGGTATGAGCTGAGAGTGAGCTCTCGATGCCTCTGAGCACGGTCTTTTATACCCGAGAAAATCCTTTGTTCTCTTTTACAGGACGCGGATTGGTCCTTAAAATAATCTTGAAGAAAAGTTCTAGCTGTAAATTTTCTCATTGGAGCTTCTCTTTTGCTCTGGCTTTCTCATTGGCCCGACGCATGGCTTGTTCGCAATGCGCATGCGCGAGAATTATTATTTTCTTAATTTTACCTTATTTTATAACATTTTATATTTTCTTCGTTCCCCTTGAATTTTAATCATTGATTATTTCCATTTTTATTAACAATAATAGAATTTTCTCAAAGTTATTAATAATTGAAACATAATTAAATACGCTCTTCTGATTCGTTAATTTCCTAGTGCTATCGCCATGCGCATGCGCAGACGTAGTCAACTCGCTTGTTTCGTACAAAAAAATTATATAATAGAGAATTTTGTATCCCTTATTGCAGGTTTATTCGCGCTTACGTTTTATCTAATTCCTAATTATTCATTTTCTTATAAAGGCCAATTAATTATCATAATAAAATAAAGAAACGCGTATTCGGAAAATTAGTTGGGATTCTTCCCGATAGGAGGCGACGCTAGTGAGCGACGTGCGCATCACGTAAGTGCAGCTCTGTTCATGCCACAAGTTAAAAAGGCCGCTGACGTAAACAAACGCGCGTGTCATAAGTACAGTAAAAACTACGAGAAAAGTGGCGAAAACGGATTTATATTTATTAAAAAGTGATAAGTGAGTGTATTTCGTTTCAATTTATGTGATTCAACGCATTAGGAATCCTCGAGAAATTACGCGAGAGGAGCTAGAAATTATATCACCAACGGCGTTTAAAAAATATTTCAGTGACTACACAGATATTCTGTGGGAGCGTTTACGCGAATATAACAAATCTGACGGTGAAATTAAATCATTTCGTCGATGTAATGAACATTGGTATACACCATCGATGGAAGATCACATTGACGGTCCCACACCGCTACGCCGAAATTGTAGAAAATGTCGAGAGTGAAGAACACGTTTGAGCCTGTTCCGGGGTGCACGTGTCCACATACAAGGTTGGAAAAATGTAATGTCAGAGTTTCACTCCTTCCAAGGAAAAGTAAAAAAAAAATGTATTTAGTATAGGAAGTCTTTACAACCATTGTAAGATGTTTGAGCATTATACGAGATTGAGAGATTAAGAGAGTTTGAGAGTTTGAGAGAGTTGAAGCGTTTGAGAGTTTGAGAGACTTTGAGAGCGTTTAAAAGTTTGAGAGTTTGAGAGTTTAGATTTGGAGAGTTTAAGAGTTTAAGACTTTGAGAGTTTAGATTTTGAGAGTTTGAGAGTTTGAGAATTTGAGAGAGTTTGTGAGTTCGGGACAGTTTGAGAATTTGAGAGTTTGAGAGCTTGAGAGTGTTTGAGAGTTTGAGAGAATTTAAGAGATTGAGTTTGAAAATTTAAAAGTTCAAGAGTTTTGAGAGTTTAAGAGCTTGAGAATTTGAGAGAGTTTGAGGGTTCAAGACAGTTTGAGAATTTCAGAGTTTGAGAGTTTGAGAATTTGAGAGAGTTTGAGAGAGTTTAAGAGAGTTTGAGAGAGTTTGAGGGTTCGAGAAAGTTTGAGAATTTGAGAGTTTGAAAATTTGAGAGAGTTTGAGAGTTCAAGACAGTTTGCGAGAATTCGAGAGTTTAAGAGTTTAAGAGTTTGAAAGAGTTTAAGAGATAGAGAGTTTGAGAAAGTTTGAGAATTTGTGAGTTTGAGACAGTTTGAGAATTTGTGAGTTTAAGAGAGTTTGAGAGTTCAAAAGTTTGAGAATTTGAGAGAGTTCAAGAGTTTCAGAGTTTGAGGCTTTAAGAGGTTGATAGTTTGAGAAAGTTTGAGAGGTTGAGAGTTTGAGAGTTTGAGAGAGTTTGAGAATTCAGAGTTTAAGGGAGTGTGAGAGTTTGAGAGTTTGAGAGCGTTTGAGAATTGAAGAGAGTATAAGAGGCTGAGCGTTTAAGAGAGAATGAAAGTTCGAGAGTTTGAGAGACTGAGAGTTTGACAGTTTCAGAGTTTGAGAATTTGAAAGAGTTTGAGGGTTCAAGACAGTTTGAGAATTTGACAGTTTGAGAGATTGAGAATTTGAGAGAGTTTGAGAGAGTTTTAAGAGAGTTTGAGGATTCGAGAAACTTTGAGAATTCGAAAATTTGAGAGAGCTTGAGAGTTTGAGACAGTTTGCGAGAATTCGAGAGTTTGAGAGTTTGAGAGATTTTATGAATTTGAGAGTTTGAAATTTAAAAGTTTCAGAGTTTGAGAGTTTAAGATAGTTTGAGAGTTTGAAAGTTTGAGTTTGGGAGTTTGAAAAGATAAAAGTTAAAAGTTTATGAATTTGAGAGTTTAAGACAGTTTGAGAGAGTTTGAAAGTTTGAGAGTTTGAAAAGTTAAAAGTTAAAAGTTTCAGAATTTGAGTGTTTTAGAGTTTAAGAGAGTTTGAAAGAGTTTGCGAGTTTGAGAGAGTTTAAGAGTTTGAAAAGTTAAAAGTTTCAGGGTTTGAGAGCTTGAGAGGTTGTTGGTTGATAGTTTGAGAGAGTTTCAGAGTTTGAAAAGTTAAAAGTTTCAGGGTTTGAGAGCTTGAGAGGTTGAGAGTTTGATAGTTTGAGAGAGTTTGAGAGTGTTTGAAAGTATGAGAGTTTGAGATTTTGAGAGAGTTTGAGAGTTTGAGAAAGTATGAAAGTTTGAGAGTTTGAGGGTTTGAGAGTTTGAGAGAGTTTAAGAGTATGAGAGTTTAGGCGTTTGAGAGTTTGAGAGAGTTTGAGACAGTTCGAGAATTTAAGAGTTTGAGAGTTTAAGAGTTTGAAAGTTTGAGAGTTGGAGAAAGTTTGAAAGAGTTTAAGAGATAGAGAGTTTGAGACAGTTTGAGAATTTGTGAGTTTAAGAGAGTTTAAGAGTTCAAAAGTTTGAGAGTTTGAGAGAGTTCAAGAGTTTAAGAGTTTGATAGTTTGAGAGAGTTTGAGAGGTTGAGAGTTTGAGAGTTTGAGAGAGTTGAAAGTTTGAGAGTTTGAGCGTTTGAGAGTTTGAGGGTTTTAGACAGTTTGAGAATTTGACAGTTTGACAGTTTGAGAGTTTGAGACAGTTCAAGAGTTCAAGAGTTTGAGAGTTTAAGAGTTTGAGAGTTTGAAAGTGTGAGAGTTTGAAAGTTTGAGAGTTTGAGAGCTTGAGAGTTTGAGATTTTGAGAGTTTAAGAGTTTGAGCGTTTGAAAGTTTAAGAGTTTGAGAATTTGAGAATTTGATAGTTCGAGACAGTTTGAAAATTTGAGAGAGTTTTAGAGTTCGAGACAGTTTGACAATTTGAGAATTTGAGAGAGTTTGAGAGTGGGAGTGGAATGTTATCCATATGGTAACATGTCATAGAGTAATGCATACTGATTTTGTTGTATATTCAAAATTCATGTTACCATATGGATAACATTCCGTTCCCACTCATTTCCAACCATCTCTGTTCTACATACCCGGCTCCCTTCTGGGTCTCTGGCCCAGGGCAAGGAGTATGCGGAGAGGGCAGTTTAGCCAGTAATTGCATTTAATCAGAGGAATCCTTATTCGAAAATGCATCTTTTTAAAATGTAGAAATGTCCGAAACACTCGAAGGTCTCGCTTGCATGGTCTCAGAGTATTCATATCTTTCCCTGATGGGAAAACATTTCTTCAATATATAGTGAAGAAGAAGATTTAATCCGGAAGACTAACAAAACATCGTACAATTTGGAAACGCGGCGAGGAAAAATTTTTCATCAGTCTATTTCAACTCATTCTTCTAATCTTTCATTCGCCAATTTTGAAAACTTAAAAAATATGAGAAAAAACTTGCACGTTTTTCATGAATTGATGGGAAGATCATCTACAGTCTGGACAATGTCTCATATAACGAACTGATACAGCTTGTTGCCACAATTCTCCCAATAACCGCTGGAAAGCGTATTGTAGTTATTACTTCCATGTTTGCGGACAATGGGAAGGGAGGAAAACCTTTCTCCACCAATTTCCAAAAACGCATACACCATTGAAATTTGCTAGAATTTATTCACACTCTTCAAGCTTCACCATTCCTGAGGACACCATATTGATAATCCCTTTTATCGAAGGAATCCTTGTTTGATAATACATCTTTTCTCAAAATGTAGAAATAGACATATTCGAAACACTTGAAGATCATATCCTGCTTGCCCAGAGTATTCATATCTTTCCCTAACAATCAGGGGGGAAAAAACATTTTCCGCGTGATATAATGAAGAAGATTTTATCTGGAAGACACACAAAAAAAATCCCATCATGAAATTCGAAAACGCGATGAGGAAAAATGTTTTCGTCAGTCTATTTGCACACGTGCAACTGAAAACACTCAAGAAATAAAATTAACATCATGTACTTTGAAAATTACCCGACCAACATGCTTTTGGGACCTTACCCAAAGGTAAAAATTATCGGGATCGTCAATCCGGAGCAAGTGTGTCTACACTTTCACGAAGAAAATGCAATATTGGAGAGAATACTCCACGCGATCAACGTTATACGACCAGACGACAAAGTGGTCCATGCACTCCTTGAAGAGGAAATTTATCCGGGGAAGGCCGTGTTATATCGAGAGGATGATAACACACACTATCGTGCGACAATTATAAAAAAATCTCGGTACGGATATTTTGGTCTGGCTAGGGGACTATGGGCGGGAGACTCTGACAAAGCAGGACGAGTTGTTTACTGCACCCCGATGGACATTCGGGATTGCGTACCAGGCAATAGTGTGCGGGATTCAGGGCATCGGACCGATTAGGACGAAGTACAGCGAAAAACGCACTGAGATCATTCGCATTTTTGTAGACGACGTCACGTGGACGCTGGAATTAGAAGTGAAAGAGACAAATACCGATACGATATGGGGAAAGCTCCACTTAAATACCAATCACCCAGCAACACGGATAAATTACGTGGAAATGATATGTGGACTATTCGCATGCCGCAACTCAGAAACAGCAAGATCGTTTCAATTCCAAGCACCTGGCCCACTGTTATTCAGCATATACGAACACGTTGCAAAATTTGAGAATTTTTCGCGTGAGGAATTGATACCAACAACAGCCGCCTCAGACCAACATAGCTGGGCCCGGAATGACGAGGGCATACCGCCAAGCGAGGAAGAAGAAGAAGAGGAAGTCGAACCGACTCAATCCCCCGAAGAAATCCACTTTTTAACAACATGGGGAGTCATCGAGGCCCAAATCTCCGACGAAGAAGAAGAGTCCGATGGATATGAGTCGGGTGGTTCATACTAAAGAAAACAAACTGTAAATAGATAAATAAAGAAAAAAAGGGGATAAAAAGAAAAAAATTGTCGAATATTTTTTTTATTTACAAACCGTGCGAAGATATAGAATTAAATTTTTTTTATTGCATGAGTAAAAGCGAAGAAAAATACAACAAGAAAAAAAAATTGATATATTAAAATCATAGAAATCAATAAGAAATAGTATATTACGCCACTAGGAAGGGAAAGTAGACTATTTCAAACCGCGGGCAAAATTGTCACCCGAGCCGAAGGCGAGGGTGACAAGCACGCGGTTTGAGATTTTTCACTCCCGTGTAGCGTATACTATTTTTCACCACACCTTTACGGAAATTTCAACTTGCGCGGAGCGGAAAAGTGAACTTTCCGTGCAGGTGTGGTGAAAAGAAAAATACAAAATATGCAAAATTATAGAAACTAAGAAAACAAGCAGAAAGAGCAAAGGCATTCAAGAATAAGAAGTGAGCAAAAGGATTTTCCTCGTCCTCACGGCGTTGTGTACTCGACTGGGACGTTAGCTAGAGGATTGAGGTTATAAAAATATTAACGAGTCGTTTTTCACATTTTTCTTTTTTCTTTATTGTCTACAAATCATCTTTACGTATCCACACTGAGAGAAAAAATTACTAGAACCAATGAAATGTAGTTTTGAATCCAAAAAATCATTTATTTCATTATTTGCCAAAACATATTACATTGGTTCCCTCATATATTTACTTGGTTAATTTATTTCAGTCAACTTCATAAATTTCTGTTTCAATAAAAGTAGTTGCTTTAATCTAACAATTTGTTATCAATTATATGTAATATGTAGTTTGAATCAATAACACATTTTTTGATTCAAAAAATGCATTTTATTGATGCAAAAAAAGCACTTATTCTTTTTATGGACCATGATTTTAACTATGTTATATTTGGAAGAGAAAAATTTTCTTTTTTTTATTATCATTCCAGTGCCCACTCCCTTTTTTAGCTGTCCCCCCCCCCCCCTTTTATACCAATAATCCCTTCCTCATGCGGCTGCAGCCGACTTATCCCCTTCTGTATCGCATTTGTCGAAGGGCGAAGGGAAACTCCAGAAGACCTTTTGCCCGATACAGTCGGTCTCTGCCTGATTCCCCGGGTGGCATGCGAGCACGCTCAAACACGGCCACCAGGGGCGCTCAGGCAGGCACCTTCTTAACTGTGATGCGATGAGCCAGTCAGTGCATGGTTAGAGGGGGCCAGCATCCGCACGATGAGAACCGTTCACGGGAGGCCACCAAAGCCATACACCAACCGCCCACGCATCACAGAGAGATATTTCTGGGCATGGATTTATGAAAGTGGAGTTCGAATCACCCGGGATCGCAGTAGAAACACTTGAAAAAAACCCAATTTTTTCATTGGTTTTCTGGCCGGGATTAGAACCCGGGACCCGCGACGTGCGGGCCTGAGTCCTGATCCACCGGACCAACCGCTCTGCTTTTGGAAGAGAATAAATTATATCATATTTAAATTTGCATTCATTGAATTAATAATTGTATTGAAAAAAAATAATTTCGTATTGAAGTCGTTTTGTAGATTCAAATAATCTAATGTTTATGATGTGATAAATGTAATTAATCTAATGAATACAAATTTAATCAAATACATTGTAATAAAAAAATTTTTAGAAGTAAAATAATGATGAATTTATTTCAAGAAAATAATTTGTTCGAAAAAAGCAATATCGTATTGATGTCGTTTTTTAGATTCAAATAATCTCATGTTTATGATGCAATAAATCTAATTAATCCAATGAATACAAATTTAATCAAATCTATCATGCATCTAATTGTTACTATTAAATAAGAATTTAATATAATGAAGTAATAGATCCGTGAAAATATGTTATCAAATCAACAGTGATTGTCTTGGTTCAACAAATAAATAATCGAAACAATACTTCGATTTAATAAATAAATACATGTTTTCAAATTCAGTAATTTTTTCTCTCAGTGCAACTATTGTGTGTATTGTCGAAACCGAGCCATTTCACAAGCAGCTGATTACCACGCTTCTTCACCACTTTTCAATAAGGTAAATACCACCGGCAATCGTTTCATCACGATGATCTTTCAGATGATATGTTACAGGATTAGTTTTTCTCACTCGATAGATTGTAAATATTTTCGTTGTCCAGTTTAATGTATAACACTTCTCAAATACATTCTTGAATTTACTTTCGGAAAAAGTTAACAAATCAATAGAAATTTACCGAAGCATATAGGTTCAAGTATGTGGGTTTCTATTATAGGCTTTATCATGTTTTACGAAACCTGCAAATAATGTTGAAATCGTTCCTTTCATTGAAGTTGTGTGGTAACGAATCATTATTCCACGACTCAGATCTCCCAAATGTGTTCAAGCCTTCAACAGATATTCAAACATATTCAATCCTCCCATAAAAATTAAAACCCTGAAGAAAAAAGACTTTCAACCCTACCAAAAAGTGATCAAATTAATGAGTCATGACAAAATTTACAAACCCAATACTCGCAAAAAAAAATATATTTTAAGACTTCACAAAAGTTACTGTTGCATATTTCACGAAAGTTTTAGAAACTTTCCTTATTTCAGAGTATCTTTAAAAAATGATGAAATACATTCCAATTATCTAATTATCGTCTGATAACGTGGAAAAAAAATTATGTCATGATTCTAAAGTATATAGGTTCAAGTACGTGGGTTGCTATTATAGGCTTTATTATGTTTTATAAAATCTGCAAATAATGTTGAAATCGTTCCTCTCATTGAAGTTGTGTAATAACGAATCATTATTCCACGACTCAGATCTCCCAAATGTGTTCAAGCCTTCCACAGATATTCAAAGGTATTCAATTCTCCCACAAAATTAAAACCCTGAAAAAAAAACTTTCAACCGTACCAAAAATAAGTGAGCAAATAAATGAGTCGTGACGAAATTTACAAATCCAATCCGTGCAAAAAAAATATATATATATATATATATATATATATTTCAAGACTTCACAAAGTTACTATTGCATATTTCACGAAAGTTCTAGAAACCTTCATTATTTCAGAGTATCTTTAAAGTACGATGAAATACATTTCAATGACCTAATTAACGTTTTATAACGCGAAAAAAAGTCATGATTCTAAAGTATAAGAATTTCAAAATTGGAAAACATCCTTTGATTTACAAATATTATGTGGCAGCGGGGGCGGAGCCCCCGCTGCTACATACCCCTGGCCGCGACTTGAGCCTGAATAAAGATCTCAATTGGCTTAGTAAATATTTGTAAATCAAAGGATGTTTTCCAATCCTCTCAAAGTTTCTCGAACCCTCAAACTCTCTTAAAACTCTCTCAAATTCTCAAACTCTCAAACTCTGAAATTCTCAAACTGTCTTGAACCCTCAAACTCTTTCAAATTCTCAAACTCTGAAACTGTCAAACTCTCAGTCTCTCAAACTCTCGAACGCTCTATACTCTCTTAAACGTTCAGCCTCTTATACTCTCTTCAATTCTCAAACGCTCTCAAACTCTCAAACTCTCATACTCTCTTAAACTCTCAATTCTCAAACTCTCTCAAACTCTCACACTCTCAACCTCTCAAACTATCAAACTCTTAAACTCTCAAACTCTGAAACTCTTGAACTCTCTCAAATTCTCAAACTTTTGAACTCTCAAACTCTCTTAAACTCACAAATTCTCAAACTGTCTCAAACTCACAAATTCTCAAACTCTCTATCTCTTAAACTCTTTCGAACTCTTAAACTCTCAAACTCTCGAATTCGCGCAAACTGTCTTGAACTCTTAAACTCTCTCAAATTTTCAAACTCTCAAATTCTCAAACTTTCTCGAACCCTCAAACTCTCAAACTCTCTCAAATTCTCAAACTCTCAAATTCTCTGACTGTCTTGAACCCTCAAACTCTCTCAAATTGTCAAGCTCTTAAACTCTCAAAACGCTTGAACTTTTAAATTTTCAAACTCAAACTCTTAAATTCTCTCAAACTCTCAAACTCTCTCAAGCTCTCAAACTCTCAAATTCTCAAATTGTCCCGAACTCACAAGCTCTCTCAAATTCTCAAACTCTCAAAATCTAAACTCTCAAAGTCTCAAACTCTTAAACTCTCCAAATCTAAGCTCTCAAACTCTCAAACTTTTAAACGCTCTCAAAGTCTCTCAAACTCTCAAACGCTTCAACTCTCTCAAACTCTCAAACTCTCTTAATCTCTCAATCTCGTATAATGCTCAAACATCTTACAATGGTTGTAAAGACTTCCTATACTAAATACATTTTTTTTTTACTTTTCCATGGAAGGAGTGAAACTCTGACATTACATTTTTCCAACCTTGTATGTGGACACGTGCACTCCGGAACAGGCTCAAACGCGTTCTTCACTCTCTCGACATTTTCTACAATTTCGACGTAGCGGTGTGGGACCGTCAATGTGATCTTCCATCGATGGTGTATACCAATGTTCATTACATCGACGAAATGATTTAATTTCACCGTCAGATTTGTTATATTCGCGTAAACACTCCCACAGAATATCTGTGTAGTCATTGAAATATTTTTTAAACGCTGTTGGTGATTTAATTTCTAGCTCCTCTCGCGTAATTTCTCGAGGACTCCTAATGCGTTGAATCACATAAATATTCACCAGTTGTTCCATTATAAAACACTTTTCACAATCTCGACGCATGGGTCCAGCAGCATCAACATGAGTCAGTTCCCATGGTGGATTAAAATGATCATCACACCATAGATATGACTGTACCTCACTATCACACTGCAAATGCTGTGGTAATGACCCCACAGTTTATTAATAAATTTACTATAATATTTTATCAGCAAAGCCTTGGGAATTGATTCAAGTTCATTTTTCGTCAAGGTTCTTTCGATGGGTGGATTGCATACATACTCGTACATCTATCCATCTCGAGATCAATTTTGGAAATGAAATTTTTTTTAAATGATATTGTTTAAAATGCTCCTCCAAGCATACATCTATTTTTCGTACTTTCTCTCTCACACTCACTTATCTTCCCATCTGGTTATCTCCCTCCCTCCCTTCCTCCCTCCCACCCTCTCTCTCTCTCTCTCTCTCTCTCTCTCTCTCTCTCTCTCCCCCACTCACTATCCTTCGGACCATCACTCTTCCACACACCTCGTTCCTCTCTGGGCCTACAGATGGGTCAGGTCGTGGCGAGGGCAGGGGAGGGGAGTGTAGTAGAAGAGCTAGGGGGCATTCGGGATCAAGTCGTGGTGAGGGGTATGCGTACCTCTCGCCTCGACTTGGTTCAGAATCCCCCTAGCTCTTCTACTGACTTTCTACATTTTTCTTCGGCCATATTGGATCCGCCGTCTTGAATTTCCAATTTTTGAGTGCAGATTCGTTATCAGCAACCCCGAATACCCTGAGTACGAATTTTCACTTTCATCGAACGACTTTTTGCATTTTTGATCGGCCATATTCGATCCGCCATCTTAAATTTTCTATTTTTGAGTGCAGATTTGTTATCAGTGACCCCGGAAACCCTCGAGTACCAACTTTAACTTTCATCAAACGATTGTTGCATTTATGGTCCGCCATATTGGATCCGCCATCTTGAATTTCCAAATTTTGGGTATAGATTTGTAATCAGTGACCCCTGAAACCCCCGAGTACCAACTTTCGCTTTCATCAAATGATTTCTGCATTTATGGTCCGCCATATTGAATTTCCAAATTTTCAGTGCAGATTTGTAATCAGCGACCCCGAAAACCCACGAGTATCAACTTTCGCTTTCATCAAACGATTTTTGCATTTATGGTCCGCCATATTGGATCCGCCATCTTGAATATCCAAATTTTGAGTATAGATTTGCAATCAGTGACCCCGAAAACCCCCAATTACCAACTTTCGCTTTCATCAAACGATTTTTCATTTATGGTCCGCCATATTAGATCCGCCATCTTAAATTTCCAAATTTTCAATGCAAATTTGTAATCAGCGACTCCGAAAACCCCCGAGTACCAACTTTCGCTTTCATCAAATGATTTTTGCATTTATGGTCCGCCATCTTGGATTTCCAAATTTTGAATGCAGATTTGTAATCAGCGACCCCGAAAACCCCCGAGTACTAACTTTCGCTTTCATCAAACGATTTTTACATTTATGGTCCGCCATATTGGATCCGCCATTTTGAATTTCCAAATTTTGAGTGCAGACTTGTAATTAGCAATCCCGAAAACCCCTGAGTACAAAATTTTGAACTAATTGCACGTAAGGAAAAATGTGTGCTTCAAAGGGTTAAGGGCTCAATAAAATCCGGAATCGAGAAGTCTGATAATTGTTTTCAAGCAGGCTTCGTTCAATTAATTATCAATTAATATTAAGATTAACATTATTTTATTTTATTAACGATCAAAGTTGAAAGATACGTGATTTTTCATCGCACATACCGCTAAAACGGTCGAAGATAGAGTAAAAGTCTGTAAGACCAATCTTGTAGACCATAAAATTTCCTACAAAAAGCTCCTGACGTCACTTTTCTATCTTCAATAGCTTACCCCTGAGAATGGAACAAAACAATATTTTTTAAATCTTCAACCTTCGCGCGATGATCAAAAACTAAATGTTTTTGAGATCTGCTCTCAGGCCTAGAGATCTGAAGTCCTATGGACTTTTCTTTATGTCCAAATATTTCAATAGTACGATCGCAAGGAAATACTCCAACTTTAATAATTAATATCTTGTTTCTTAATGAATCGCACTCCTAGGAACTTGATGAAAAAACTCAGTGGGGGATCAGAAATTTCTGGTTCTGAATTTGAGTTTACAAGGAATAACATTTGTAGCAGGATACCCTGTATATGTGCATATAACGAAATGCACATCATTTAAAGTAAAGTTTTCTGGTGGAATGACCGAGAAATATATGTTTCGCGTATTCATGCATGTCATCTTACCTTTGGCATAGTCACACAGATATTATTGAAATTTTCAAATATTCATCGTATTCACGGTCTACGATATTAAATGCATTCTAACATTGCGGAATTGCCAGTTTTTTGTGTCCTGCACTACATATATGCGGCTTTTAGAGAATTTCTCGTTCTTTGCTAGTGCGTAAACGCTTTATGAAAATATAGTATGTAACATCAGAATGGATTGTACGTTCTGCTTTTGAGACCTGACGAAAAGTGTATAGCTTACACTTTGGCAAATACTCGATTTAACAATTTCCTGGAAGCAGTTCCCAGGGCTGACATGGTTCAATCGTACCATACAGTACAGTATTGTGCAACAGAATAACCACAACCATGTTTCGAACATACCGACCTGACAGAATCACTCCACATTTGTTAATTGTTCAAAGCAGATTTTCACTACGTAATAAAATTACACAGTTCCGTGATCATTCTGTTAGACCACCTGGAACTTTGATGGCCCTCGGCACTGTTCAAGGATTTCCGTTTTAACGTTACCAAGGACACTTCACTAAGGATGCAATGCATATAATGATCATTCTGTTCTATCAGAATGTCCCTATGCAGTCACTTAACATTCATTTTTCATTTTTTAATGTTCCTGCGTATACCCTTGCGGGTATTTACGAGCCCATTCTACCACTTAACCCACTCCACTAACTTATACGTTCCTGTGAGACCCCCAAGAGTATTTTCCACAGCCACTCTTTCCTAATGCACTACTGCATCGTATTTGCATGAGAGACATGAAAATCAGTGGAAATCCCGGCCGATACAGATGGCTATATTTTTATTGAGTCCCAGTCGGTGGGCATCATCAGAAACTCAGAAAAACTGCTTTCCACTCAGCGATCGATGCGCGAGCCGGTGCACGGCTAAGCGGTCACCTAACCAAGTATCGGCCTTGCTCGAGCCTGTTTTTCTTCGGAGATTACCGAAGCCATGCATACACCGACCACGCACCTATCGCTGCCGGTACACTTAACAAATTTATTCTAACAATAAACTTGAATTATTCTTCACATTAATAATAATACGATATAACTTTATTCCATAATTGTTCAGCAACACAATATATTTTTCAAAAAAGTATAGGAACATTTCTTCAATGGTTTATCATCGCGTTATTTGTTGAAAAAAAATTCAAACAATAAGTTATTCATTTTCACTTATTTCAGTCTACCTCTTGAATGAATGAAAACATAATTAAGTTACCCGTAAAATACTTTGCCTAAATGATCTCTATCAGAGGATTTCTAAATTTGTTGAATAAAAAACGTTTCCGGAAGCTGCGATCGAGTTTTTTTCTTGTAATCATTGTTATTCTCGATTTTTTCATCATAGGTACAAATCGCACGTCCCATGCCCATGGTCCAAAATCACTTAATTAAGAAATAGAGAAACTTTTGCTTGTACAAAACTTCGTAGCGATAACTTTCTCTATAAACAGTTGGGACGAATGGTGTGGGAGTATTCAACTAGCATAGTTCAATGAAGTTTTCGAAAGAATGTACCAAGTTTGCTCTTTCACGCAATTTCATCCATCGCGGACGTGGAACCCTCAGAAATTTCTCGTTTTCATTATACATATTCAATCCTCCAGATCCGTTCGATTTACTTTTCTAGACAATTTTCCTAGAATATAGGAATCAGAATGAATACAAATAGCTCTATAAGCTGAAAATACGTGATGAAATTCTCCCCGATATTTACCCTTTACGATCCATTTCCCTTTGAATCTCCTATGGCAATGGATTTTTAAGATACCGAATATCGTGTTTGATGCTTGTCCAGATGCTGCACGAATATACAGTTTAAGGTTTACTATCAAATGCTATTGAGACGCGTAAGTGCGAGAGAAATATATGAAAAAGATGCGAACTTTACACTTTGTAAAATATTAGGCGACTAAAAAAAAAAGTGCAATACTTGTCCTATTTTTGCCTTCAGTCCGCTTGAGCTCAATTTCATCCTGGCCCTTTGAACAATATAAAAATGTTTCTTTTAATATTTCAAAGCCAGCGAAGTGGGATACATCGCCTTAAGGAGCAAACATCCTTGAAAGATTGAAAAACTCTTATAAAAAGGAAAGATCGTTTGAATATATCGGAAAGAAATAGTTTGATCATTTAAATTGTTGGAATAATTTTTAAACAGTTTTTCCCTATAATAACTTTTAATTATCAATAAACTTTGCTACGTCAATGATTAATATTTCGCATTGTGAAATACAATTAGTAAAAATGGAGGTGTGGCTACATCGAATTGAAATATTAATTTCAAAGAAAATTTCCATTTGTCGTACGAAAGATTTTCTGAATATGGAAAATACAATCATCGGATGTATGTATGTTGAGAGTCTCAGCACCCTTAGATTTCATTAAGATTCATGAGAGACTAGAACGCGTTGCTGGAGTGGGAAATAGATGTCTCGCGTCTCTTGTACGCGCATCCAATGTTGTTCAGGTGGGCGATTCATCTCTACGTGATCTTTCCACCGGTGAGTATGTATCACATTTAGAACCGGGACAAAATAAGAACTCGAGTTGTGCATCCCTCGTAATATTCCAACTTCGAAATCGAGCTTTTGAGTTATGTCAACTTATACATACTAGATACAGAATGGATTAACGTGCCTGTTGCTACTTCGATATGCAACTTTTTTTTTGTGTTAGCCATATAAATCGAGGATACGGAACTCGTGAATAAAGCTCTCGAGTCATTCTACACGTGTATAACACTTTAGCTTGAAAGCAAGATATAAGTTAAGTATACACGTATTTTTTTTCGTGAAATTCAGCGCGAAAGAATCACCGAATTAATCAGTAGATCTAATTTTTTTGTATTAAAAATTCTTCAATCATTTTTCAGTGATCCGTGCTTCATAATAAAATTATAATCAATGCAAATGCATTTGTTATTTTTCAAATACGCGTTGAAAGAGAATTCGGTGGAGTTTTTTTTATTAGGGTTTGGTAGCAATTATATTGCTCCTTTCATGCTCAGGGTCCTTTCCTTATTAGCTCCCCACCCCTTTCCAAGTATCCCCCCTGCACGGCTGCAGCCGACTTATCCCTGACTGTATCGCATTTGCCGTGCGCGAAGGGAAACTGCAGAAAACCTTGTCGCCGATGCAGCCGGTACCTAACTAATCTCCTCGGGTGGTAATGCGAGCACGCTCACGCACGGCCACCAGAGGCACTTAGGCACGCACCTCCTCAGCTGTGATGCAGTGGGCTAGCCAGTATACGATTAAAGTAAGTGTCTCATCCGCACGATTAGAACCGTCCACGGAGAGCACCCAAAGCCACACACTGACCGCGAATGCATCGCAGTAAGGTGTTTTGGGCATGGATTTATGAAGGTGGAGTCCGAACCACCCGGGATTGCGGTAGAAACACTTGAAAAAATTTTCAATTTTTTAATTGGTGTTTGGCCGGATTTCGAATGCGGAACCCGCGGCGTGCGAGCACAAGCCCTTATCCACCGGACCAACCGCTCTTCCTCACCCAGTGAAATTTTGACTCCGAATAGAAAAAACTCTACAACGATTTTGTATAGGGCTTAAAATGGAGAAAATTTTGTCGTTCTTAATAAAACATTGGTCTCTTTTTAACCTCAAATTCTTTGTTAAAAAAGTCCGAAAAACTTCTTTTGAAGAGCTATTCTGCGGTTGAAAATATTAAAATTTTACTATGTTTTACGAAAAATTCATCAAAAAACGAAGTTATTCTGTATATTCTGCTAGCTTAATTAAAAAAAATGGCAGTGCCTCGAAAATCGGCTCCTCCCCTTCGAGGCTAATTTTTGAAAACTCAGAAATTCTTGAATTTTAAATAGCCATAACTGAGTAGATAATAAAGATGCAGAGATTAATTTTGAGATTTCGAAGAGGATTTTAGTAGACTTTGAGAAGTTTTAGCGACACCAACTCGTTGCAATCGTAATTAAACAAGTTTTTATTACAATTACAGTTTATATTACTCCTATTACGATTATTTTTCTAATGAAACATGGGCATAACTGAGGTAAATTCACGCGAGGAGGCATAGGTCGTGTAATTGTATAAAAGTTCAATTTGTCATAATAAGACCAATGAATTTAATATGATTCGTAAATTAATTAATTATTTCATTTTTTTATCGAAGATTTTCGAATTAAAATCCGTTGCTACTCAGGTAGCCATGAAATTTATGATCCTAGATTCACCCACCTTAAAGAGTGGTAATAAATTTTGAGAGATGGGCATGAGAAAAGAAAGTACATACATCATTTTCTTCTTATGCTTTAAAAGCAGTGATTAAAAAATCATTCTCGATAGTTTGTCGTTAATATATGGGAACTATGTCACGGTTATATATAAAGCTAATTTACAAAGCATATTTTCCACCATTAAGGAGTATGAGGCTCGGTTATTATATGCGCGCTTAAGTGAAGCACCTCTCAAGACTCTTTGAGATTACCTCTATATGTCGTGCACAAGAAAATCTGTCTCGTGGAGAATTCACGTGATTGCCATTTTCATCCTCAACATATAACTTCTTTCGAGGCAAGAATCCCGAGAAAAAAGCACCTTCTCGGAAGTGATAAGGGACTGTGTCAAGCAAAAGGGCTGAGAGAACATCATTATCGGAGAAAAATAGTAGAAAAAAAGGAAGACGAACCAAGGTGCCAAAAGAGCAAAGAATGTTATCTTGATTAAGCTCTTTCAATCCCTCCCTCCCTGAAGTTAAAGTCTTTCGCAAGCTGCTTCCATAGTGTCAGTTGAAAAAAAATATTCAACTTCACTTAAAGTTTTTCAGAAGAATGTTTGCAAAGGATAAAGGTTTTATTAAAAATCCCCTGGAATTTCCAAGCTCCCTGAACTCATTCAGTCTTAAGGTCAGAATTATCACACTACTTTCAATCATCCTTTTATAGATTTGTTTCACCTGACACGCAGATTTATTGGAATGTTAGATATATTTTTTTATCTTGGAATCGATGACGAAATATAACTTGCGAGAAATTTCCTGATGCGAGTCCATGGAATTCTTTTCGTTCAATCATGCATATATGCTGTTTGCTTGAATAGTTCGCTGTTAATGATTTTTATAACGATATACATGCAGTAACTAGCGTCGCATAGGTCAATACGTACCCTTGAAAGTTTCGCAATGCAGGCTTTTTACTTTCGATGTAAAAAGAAAAAAAAAGAAACCGGAGCTGCTCAGAAAGTTCTGCACCAACCTATAAACTCGTAATATTTTATAAGGGGTTGAAAACAAATTAAAATAGTTCCTTGATTGAGTCAGACATAAAAATACAATCACAGCAAACATAAGTGGTTTTCTAATCAATGCCACGTTGGGAAAACGAACGACGGTGTCTGCTCAACGGTGTCTGAATAACTCTAATATACTATCCAAATTATTCAACCAATTGACTCGATATTCAACGGTATGATCGTAATTCAGTCACTCGTGAATTTCTCCTGAATTTTCGTGACAAAGGTAATAAAAGCTAACGCTCTTTTTTTATTGCTTGGGCGTCTTATCAATGGGAATATTGAGAACAGCTCAATTGCAAACATATCATCGTGACCGGGTTATCAGAATCGAACGATTCAATCAGACGTAAAATGAGCCGAGAGCGTTTGCTCGATTTTCCTTTTATCTCTCCATTCGTCAGTTATGCCGAGCACAGGCAAATATTTTTCTTCTGGCGAAGAGAAATATTGTCCGTTATAGGATACTGGAAAAATGAATAGTGGTTTGCTGTTAAATTATTTGCCTTTCCTTTTTCATTGCTACGCATCTATCGACTCTCAATTTGTAAACTGACATAAAAAGAGCTTTTATCACGTAACATCTTTTTAAAAGATACAACTTTGTTCTGATTTCTTGAGATTCGATTTGAAAGATATATAAACGAGTTAAAGATTGAAAATTTGCAATTTCCTTTACGTTTGAGATTACATTTGGGTCAAGTTGGGTGAAAAAAATGATACTAAAGACTAACAACAATGTCCGTTTTATGGTTGCACATAAAATCTACAAGGCTCGATTATCGAGTTCAAGGATGCTTTACTGAGCTGAAATTTCCCATGCGTAAAAGGAAGAAGACGAAGACTCCGGGACATAAAATTGTGTAATTATTTTTTATTTTTTACATCTTCAAACAAGAGGGCGTGAAAATCGATGAATTTATTCTTTCCAATACAAAATTTATGAGTTCGTCGTACACAATGAATCATACACTTTAATGCTTGCTTTTATCGCCCTGATTCGAAGATAAGTGTTTGCAATTATTCTTCAAAAATGAATTTCACTTGTTTGTTTCATATATTTTTGTTCATTAAGATTTTACGATTAAAAATGTTGACTCCAAACATTGAAAATCGGGAGCATTTTCGGAAAGTGCTGATGATCGTTAATCGAAATTACACGTCTCGATTATATTATACGATAAGTGTAAAAAATCGTAATACATAAATGCGATTAATGGCATTTTCTTGTGATAAAGAATTATTGACAAAACGTATTTTTTCTCATTACAAATTTATATCATTTTCGTCGATCTTTTTAGACATGATCACGCATCAGACACACTGATTACAGGCTTAGATGAGAACAATGTTAAATTACCAAAACTACGTGACTTCCACAGGCGTGACAGAAGCAGCGCATGTTATTTCAACGGTGGCCCAAGATATTTCCTTGTGAAGTTGAATTCACGCTGTAGATTGGAATCTCGATCGTTGAGTGTGTTGAAAATTCAACAGATGCATTTACGCAATATATTACTAGATGGAGAAAAATAATGATGGCTATATGTATATATTGTGTATCCGTGTACGAAGAGTGGAGAGTGTGTAACGTCTCCTGATGGATTTTCCATGGCTCAACGGCTGTGGTTATTGAAGTTTACGATTAACCACGACAACGTGACCCTTTTGCATTAGAGAAGCCAAGTTCTCGTCATTTACTCTCAGTCTCAATGTTGTGTCTCATATTTACGGTATTTGGTGCAAAATAAATTAGTAACACCTAGGAAATACTAATGAAAATACGTATTTAAAAAGAAAAATGATTTTTCAATTGGTTTCTTATTTGGTTTTGTTGTTGATGTCAAATAAAATTTTGTCTAAATGTGATGGATATTAGGAAATCTTTAATTATTGATTTCAATATTAAAGCCCGATGTTTTGGCTATTTAAACATAGTATATTAAAGTATTAACATATTTTTTCCCCCCAATTAAAAGTTTTTTATTATAAATGTCAAACAATCTAAATACGATATAGAACGCTTGCTGTGATCATCTTTTTCGTGCCCCTCAGATGCAGATATAAGCTTGGTAGCTTTAAAAATCTATCTTCAACATGATCCAAATTTCGTTATGGGTAACAAACCCATGAATACGGAAGTAGGTAGTGATCAATTTCCTGGTTACAATACTTAATACATATATCGTTGCTTCGATCAACTACAATTTATTGTAATACTTTAATTAACTATTAATTTAAATAATGCAAAGTTTTAAAATTTGTATAGAATGCTCTATAAATTCAATTTTTCCAGAATCGATAGTGAATTAATTATTAGAGAGAATTACTCAGCATAAATCAGCGTAAATTTAAAAAGCAAAGGAACATTCTTTTCATTCTAGATAACGTTGATTTGTTCATCAATTTTTTTTGTTTTGGACACTTATAAATATAATCGAACATAAAATTCAGTTACTGAATGTGCTACTTTGACATAATGACAAATTGCCCTTATAAGGGATTTCTCCAAAGCAAACAAAATGCAAATGTTAGAAAGAATCTGATTTCGTTCGCCTTATTGCTGCGACGCAATTCTCTCCATTACTGATTCAACTATCATTTAGTTGGATATTATAATCGTCCGGTGATTAAGAGAATCCGACACTCCTCACGATGCGAACTGATAAGAGACAAATTAGACCATCTTAAGGATTAATATTGTGAGTGTTTATTTAACGTAGGATTAGTATAGAAAACGATTGAGAGATACTGCGTCCGGTCTGTCTCGGAATAATAAAATACACTGGGAGATAAGTGTGGAATGGTGAATATCACCGGGTGGGGAATAGATAGTTGACGAGTCACTTTGGTCATTCATTCTCATGTACCACAGTTACATCTGTCTCTCAGCATGTGAAAAATCTCTCTTGCTCTGTACGGCATCGGGCTTTTGATCAATTTTCTTTTCATTAATTTTCGTAATGTGCTGCAAAAGTTTTAGATAATAAAGTGTTTTGATTAAGGAAATAAAAAATTTGAGTGAGTTTTGGTTACGCGTTTTGATCAAATTTAATTTAACGACCGGTAAGTTTTTTTGCTGCTATCTTATGCGAATTCAAATAGCTTGTATTTTGCAATCGGAGTATTAAATCATATTTTTACGTTCGATACTTTCTGGCAATTGAAAAAAAAAATCATTTTATTAAACGAGAAAAAATACGGAGACTTCGATGTACATACTTTTTGAATAATTACTCGATTAAATTATGCTATTTTAGTTTACCGACGATTTCCTTGAATTAGTAAATTTTTATTCCTTATTATTGTTGTTTCAATCGAGAGGAAAAACGTTCATGTTTGTTTGAGGAAAGACAAATAATTAACGATTAGAAATTCAATCAAATATAACGAAATGCATTTTGCAAATATAATAAAACAGTAAAACGCGATATAATTTCCATTTTATTGCAATAATAATACACTTTTGTTTATACTGTACTTGAGAACTCAATTTGGAACACAAAACAGGTTTGTTCGGTCGAAATATAGTGTGGTGAAATCATATGTCATTTGGATTTCCCAATTTAAATTAAATATGGACAAAAGCGTACGGAGGAATGCCGAGTCAAGATTCAATATTTTATTTCAATACGCCTTAGACAAACCCGTTTTTATCCGCATCCCGTATGACAAAGGTTTGAAGCTTTTCGAATATTGCATAGCGAAGCTTTCCTCAGTATAAGGTGGAGATATACCGAGCTCGGTCTTATGCTTGGTAAATCTCTCGATTTCCCACAGAAAGATGCGAGACATTTTAGTTTGCACGAGAGATGATGTTTTTTTTTTCTTCTAAAATCAAGTGATGAGAAGCAGTTTGTAGTTGCATAGTAACGTTACGTTTCATTTTATGGAATACCCTTTCAATTAAATTAACATACTATTCATTTAAATTTTGAAAATTAATATAGGACATTAATTTTGTTCGGCGCTGGTACATTCAACATGGCGATGTGTCAATTTTGTGGTATACGGATAATTCTACACACGGAATATCTACATTCACAAATATTTAAGCCTCTTGAGCGATTTCTGGTTTCATATGCCGACGAAACCTTCACGATATTCAGAATACTATTCGAGAAACGTTTATAAAGTTCGATATTAATGACAAAAAATCACATCTGAATTAGGGATAGGAATAATAAAATTGGCTTGTCGAATATCGAGAAGTATCTGCTCACATGTAGGATAAAAATGAATATCAAATAAACAATTTCCATAATTAAATACTACGCATATTCATTTTAATATGATAATTAAACGATAAGATAATTTCGCGTAATAAATTACGCCACAAATGTGTCATGATAATCGATTTTGGTGCGGCAAATAAATCAATTGATTTGCGGCTTTTCTTCGATAAATTACTAACTAATTTAGTTATGTTGTTAATGATAAATGCATCGTGAAAATAGAAGTACAGAATTATAATCGAGTAAACAAGGATTAGAATGTTGCAAGAACAAGACCGGTTCAAACGTCCCACATGAGCAAAATGTGCGTGCGAAAATTCGCGAGGTGCATAAATATCGCGCATAAAGTGCGATAAACTCGGAGCAGACTCGATCATCGCCTTTAACAGTGAAAAAATGTAATTAACCGCAGTACGAGGGTGATTTAGCATTTTAAATTATAAAATATGTGATTTAATCAGATTTCATGCTTGCACTTAAGGTTCTTAATGTTCATTTGCAATTACGCGTTTTATCGAATGAGTATTATGGTATTGGCGTTGATTAATTAAAATTTTGCAAGAGAATATCGGGGGTTTCTAGCGATAATTATATCGCGAGGGTAACGAGGTCGACTCGAGAGGAGTGCAACGATGTTACGGTTCGCGGCTTTCATATAAATAAATAATAAAAAAGAAAAACAAATATCATGAAGAATCACTCGGTGTATACAGACTTTCTTTATAATTTTCTTGTGATTTATTTTTCCTCAAAGCAATGGCCCTTATTAAATGAAAATCTTATTACAGTAGTTCCAAGCTTTATTGCAATACAATCTGAGCTTTCTCCTCTTGGGATATCAAGATTCCTATCTCGTCTGTTACACAGTACATGTGAAGCGTACGTATTCACGTGTGCTTCAGAAAAGAAAAGAAAAAAAGAAAACAAACTGCTATATTTTCTCGCTAGTTCTCTCATTTCTTTCGTATCTTCTCGTTCTCCAGAGTGTGATTAACATTTCAATTGGGAAATCCAATTTCCTTCTGCATACGAATAAGTTTCTAGCGCTTTTGTTTTCACGCTACGCTTGGTAAACCAATAATTTATATGCACTCGACATTGAGACAGTTACAAATTATTATTTCAAAAATTATTTCATCTCGAAATGCGAATAATGGATATTTTTAATGATTTTTTATCTTATTATTATAAGCAAAAGAAGAGATGCAAATAAAGATGAAATGTTAATTGAGCTTTTTCATTAAATAGGTAAAAATAGTTTTATTGATGGATTCTTTCCAAGAACAAACAAACTTTACTCAAATAAGATAAACCGAATGAACATTATTATTATCATCACCAAGTTTCTATCAACATTTGAAATATTGATAGAAAAGCAAAGTCTTGCTTCTGTCTATGACTCTCGAACTTATATTCAATTGAATCGGGCACGTGTACAGTATATAATTTCTGTTCTGGGGCACTGGCTTGTGTGAAAGGAGCCGAGAGTATGTTATACCAATTCCAAGGCTGCTGGATGGAAAGCTTTGTGCACGTTCTGTCTGATCCAGCATGAAACGCGCACGAAACGCATATATTATATGCTTATAAACAAACAAACACATATACACAAACGTCATTAATTGCTGATGCAATACCTGCAGTTCATTCGCGATCGCGGCGAGATAATTAGCTATATACAAGAATTACTAATAGCTGCGGAAATCATTTAGATGCTTTTATGTGTTAACATGTGCAATCACAAAGGACTCAATCATACATTTTCCACAAGGAGAAGCGAACTTAGCCAGTATTTCGCAGATGCTAATGAACGTATACTAATGAATATGTAAAATTAATTAGCACGATTATTCTACATATGGATTTAATAAGGATAATATTCTAGCATTAGTGCTGCTGCTAAAAGTAAAATAAAGATGAAATTAATTTGACTACCCATCGGATTATCTTTTTAGAATAAGAAAAAACAATGAGATGCTGCAGAAATTTTGAAGAAACTCTCAATGACTTTTGTTTGATGACCCTTCGAACATCTCTACTTCTAATTTTATATTTTTTGTATTATTTAAATGCGATATTTACTCGGCGAAAAATTCCAAAGGAAAATTTGCATGATTTAACTCATCAAGACCTTTTTTTTTACTCCCAGCAGTAGCTCAAGCGGCGCGACGTTAAACAAAAAACGCACGCCTGTAATGATGGAAAATTATCATAATTACGAATTTTTATTAATTTAATTTTCTATTAAATTAATATTAATTTTCTATTTTATGACGCATAAAGTATAAAGGTTAAAATACACATTCAAAAATTCAATTGCTTTCGTGATGTATAAGGGTGGGATATACGCGTTCAAAATAGAATCCACCAAAAAAACGCTACGGTGCAGTTGACGGTAAATTAGCCGTACAAGTCATCGAAAAAAAAACAAAAAATATTGAAATCTACATATAAAAATGTTAAAATTTTGGAAAATAACTAAATCGGGAGCATATAAAAAAGCACTCGAAAATTTTACTGCCTTTTCATGTACAAAAAATTCAATAAAATTGAGTCAGTTTTATCAATCAGAAAACGCTAACGTAGGACAATAGCGAAAGGCATTTTTTACATAATGCAACCTTCATTAAGGCGATTGAATCATCAGATTTTTTTTGCTCTTTGCTGTGTAATTTCGAAAAAAACGCCCTTTAAGATTGATTTTGAGATGATTTCTACTTAAAAATGTAAAATTGCAGTCCCTGGACCATATAAAATTTCGTCTTCATTTATTTTTCGTTCTTGTCATTGTCGTAATTTCTATGAACACGTAACATCTTTTCACCCTTGTGAAAGACTTACATGCAATCACAATTTGGTCGAGGATTGGGGTTTATTGTTCAAATAAACAAAAGGGTCGAATGGGAGTTCCGAAAAATTTTCAGTCGTTCCGAATTTTTTTGGAATTTTGTTGGTGAATGCCTGAAGCTATAAAAACCGTTCAAACTAGAAAAAAAGAAATAAACAAACAAAAAAACTTGAGGTTGACTCGTGGACATGAGTTATTGGGTATGTTGGTGACGTGAAAGAATCGTACCTCTCATATGAATTTTACTTGGTGGCCCTAAAGGCATGCCAAAGTTGATGGCGATGTCGACAAAATGCTGACATGACAAGGTGACGTACATTCTCATGCGGAGGCGTTATTGCAACAGGTCGATCCGCCGAACGAACTTGTTCTATACATATGTGTACATATTTACCTTATGCATGTGGAAATCATAGATTGGAACTTTCCCGCAGGTCCTTTCATAACAAAAATGGAGCTTTTTAAAAGCAACGCCCGTATTGCTGTAGTGAGCAATTCAATTTATATTTTATTCTCTGTAATATATCAAAATTTTGAATGAGCCAGGATATTTAATAAGTTCGTTTTTATCGTTGCTCTTAATATTGCTGTGGTTTTGTAACGAGCTGATAAAATAATGTTGATGCATTTTATGAATTTAATTATATACTATAAAATTAATAAAATTAATTTATGTTTCTACGTGGGAAAATGTAGGTCGCTTTAAATCTGACAGAAGCCTCGATAATTATCTTTGCATCGAAAATTAAGGCTATTATTTAGAAGGACTTCAGAATTTTGTTATGCGATTGAGTAAAAATATTTTTCGTTTATTTTAAATTTGAACTTGATTGACGGTAATGCCATACACGCTTTATCATGAAGCTGCAATTTAATTCAACATTCAAGTCACTCTGCTCTATACTTTCGAGCTCTATAATACCGAGATAATTCATGCTTCAATTGAAACATGGTCTGATTCACCCTTCCTCTCGTATCCTGGCAGAAGCCATCAGTGATTCTCGAAGAGATGAAATATGAGAGCTGTACGGGGTTTATTTTTCATCTGTAAAATCAATCGAAGTGAAGTAAAACTTCCTGGATATTTGAGAATTTTCATTGTTTTAATATACGAAATATTTTTTAACGTGTAGGGAGAGAAAAATATACAAAACATTACTATGGTATCGGAGTAATAGCATACTATACCGAATTTTAAAAGGTTTTTAGCGAAAATATTGTAATTTTTGTTCCGGATTGAAAACAACAATTACTTCGGGATATTTGATAATTTTCGATGGTTTAAAATATGAACTTTTTTTTATAGTGCAGGAAGAGAAAAATATTTAAAGCAATTCTTAAGTAATCAAGACTTTTAGCAGAAATACAACTTGTAAAATCACACCTCGATATTCGTCACGTAATTTTAGAATCATACGAATAAATTGACCTTTAATCAGTGGGCCAAATCAAAACTAACTCTCGTATTAATACTCGGAAAAAAGGTAATAGCCAGGTATTTCTAATTAAGGTTTGATCGGAGTTACGAAAATACGTTCAGCCCAGTCAAGTTTCGCTCCAGTCACTCTTTCTCTCTCTGGCTTCCTCTCACTTTGGTTAACCCCTGAAGGCGTATAACGCTGTAGGAAGGCCTTTTTCCTCGCCCAGCCTTGCTCTGGCTAGTTATGACAAATGTGATTAACCGTAGCATGATGCACCGGATAAGACACTCAAGGTTTCCTCTCCTCCTGCAATATATCCATTGAGCGCAACAAGCATTTAATACAACTTTTATTTCCCTGAGATGCGAGCGGCGTTCCAAGTTGTAGAACCAGTTGTCACAAAGTTGTCGGACAGTGACTATGAGATACGGCCGACTGCTACATATATATGTATATTAACGATAACATCTTGCAACGACCCACTACTTCAACGATTGTCTCACCGTTTACATTAAATTCTTCGGTTCTAGTTCCTCCTGACTTTTACGATACTGATAACATTATAATCACGGTCTAAATGACGAAACGAAGCATCCTTTTTTTTTATGCATCAAGTTTGACGTGAAAATATTGAAAAACACGGAAAAAGCATCTAAAAGAAAGAATGATTTCTCGGACGTTCGAAACGACGAAGAAAACGACGTCGAAGTATCACCAGCTCTATCGGACCTGATATAATATTTATTATTAAAGTTTGTCTCTGTCGAGAGTTCCTGGAAAATTCTAATTGTTTGTGGAAAACTGTTTTTTTAAAATAATGTCATGAGATTGTTCGACCAAACTCTTTGGTTCTCTTTTTATACTTCAACCGAAACAGCTTCAGATCTAGTCAACTAAAATCAATAGTGAAATTGTTTTGACAATATCTACTTCTCAGAAAATATTGAATGGGCATTTCACTCGAGATTGTCAAAATGAGTTCTACAAAAGTTGATAAAACTGGTCAGTTCATCAATATTCAATCAGGAGGCACGAGATTTAAGCCTTCCGAAAGATGTCGAATAATGAAGAATATTCTTATGATCGGGATTGCCTTTATGGTACATTTTACTGCGTTCATGGGCGCCAGCAATCTTCAAAGCTCAATTAACGCTGATGAATCCTTGGGCACCTTCACCCTTGCTTCAATCTACGGCAGTCTCATCTTTAGTAATATTTTCCTACCGGTTTTAATGATAAGGTAAGCTCGTTCTGTTTGATATTCATGTAATTGAACCACTATTTATTTTATTTTTAAAATTTTAATCTGGAAATTACATTAGTAATTCACATATACATACATTGAATTATGTATGAAAAAAAAACTAGCATTGATGAAAAAAACATAAAGTTAGAAATTTAAAGAATTCTTCGTTTGGAAATTGGACGAAATGTTTTCCAGACTTTACGGGGAAATCAATAAGTTATCCTGCAAAGTACTAGCTCTGAAATTATATCCTAAGAAACAACCCTTATACTCTGCCATGAATCTTTATTTTGCCATTTCATATATAACTTCCATGAATTCCTGTTAATAAGATTACATACAGAGAGTTTTTATTTTTTTCTTGCAAGGAATAAAAAATTATATTTTTCATGTTTTCTGCCGTATCTTCAGCTTTCTGATGACTTCTTAGAAAGCATAATTAATTTTTTATATGATGGAAGAATTGTATTGCTATTATTGATGGTTTTTCTTAGCTGGCTCGGATGCAAATGGACGATATCACTGACTTTTATCGCCTACATGCCATTCATTGCGGCTCAATTTTATCCACAATTTTACACAATGATCCCAGCTGGATTGGCTGTTGGATTAGGGGGTGGACCACTTTGGTGTGCCAAATGTACTTATCTCACAGTCGTTTCCGAAGCTTATGCCACCGTTTCCGATCTCGGCACTGATGTTCTTGTCACCAGATTTTTCGGTCTATTTTTCATGTTCTATCAGATGGCACAAGTCTGGGGAAATCTTATTTCATCGGCTGGTACGTGTTGTTATAAAAACAGTCTTCAAATCTTGTTCTTTATTGAATTCTATCCAGCCTACGATTTAAACGATCAATTATGCTTTTACAAAGAGTGAGATAAATGTAGCATCCTAACCAGACGAAAATTAATGAACTTTTTTGTCTAACGACAACTGCAGCACAACGGGAGAAAATAAATGATCGAAAACTATGAATTACGGAGCAAAGTTTAGAACTTCAATTTACAAAGAATGACACAATCATTTATTAAATACTTTCGTCAAAAAAAGGTTTAAGAAAACTGTTGATTGATTATTTTTATGCTGATTCTATTCTTCAACTTTGAAATCAATTTTCCATATTATACTTCCATATTAATGACGAAAAAACATATGTAGAGTCGTTAATTCTGAATAAGAATTTAAGAGTCGTAAATCAAACTAACGGATCCTGTTATTTAATTATGAAAAAAGTTTTCTGTTATAGAGTCTTAGCTGATAAGACATGCCTCTCTGATATATGACAAATGACTGAATTGATAATGCTGCATTAATATTAATAGCAAGCAATGCACAATATCTGTGACTAATTCCAATGATGACATTAAAATTTCGCTGGTAAAGGATCATTTAGTACTTTTTTGCTTTTCGATTTTACGAGCCTGACGATTCAAATTGACGTGAAAAATGGTTCATTTACTGCAAAAATAATTGTCTCGTTTTTCCACGTTTGCGCATTATTCATTACACATTCTTTTGTCTACACTTTAAAGAGCCATTCTCATTTAATGGATGGACTTAAATATTAGAAAAGTTCGTAAATGATGTTTTCGAAGTATAATAAATGAATAAAAAAATATTATTATCGAAAAAATACGAATCGTTAATATTTCAAGACGGTTAATCTCCATTCTCAGATGCGTTTATTTGTGAAATTATTCACAGGAAAAAATTGGTGACATTATAAAATATATGATTAAATCACTATAATTGTTTTTACAGTACTGTCGTACGGTTTGGACATCGTGCCAGCGAATGTCACCCTAAATAGTACGATTGTTGCCGAAGTATGCGGTGCTAATTTCTGTGGTGTCACAGCCAGCGAAACGGCAAATCCAAACTTGCAGCCACCACCCCCAGAAAGAATCCATCTGATATCAGGAATTTATTTGGCATGTATGGTATTGGCGTGTTTAATCGTCGCATTTGGGGTTGATTCCCTATCGAGGTAATTTAATTAAATTGAAAGTTATAATTACAATTGAATCGTGTATATTAATCCTAATTGTCATTATTAATGAACTAAATGATTGGAATTTAAAACATGTGACAAAGTTAATGAATTTCCGGTAATTACTCAGTTTTCAGTTAATCGATAATACGATTTTCATAATTTCATCAATTTAGTGAAAATTCGGATTATTAATAAATATGTATTGGAAAACGAGTTTTGTTTGTATATATAACAAAACGCCCATTCCACAAATGCGAAGTGAAGATGAAATACCTTTGGGCGAATGCTCATAACGATCCTTCGTTTAGCCGTTTAGGGCAGAGAACCCTTTGTCAAGTTTTGCTCTGGGATTTTCCGGAATGACTCATTACCATTCCATTCCACGCATATTCAATAATTCAATATCCGAATATTCCGCAGTCACCTCTCGCAGCTCTCCTCTATTTCTATCTCTATTACTAGAATTATGGTTCAAGTCATGATATCAAGTGAATCAAATATATATGTACAAGTTTATGTGTACGTGTGTGCGTGTTTATGAATATAGTCTCACCAACGACAACAATTATCCCATCAATGAGATATATCCCGACCAAACTCCGTAGCATTATCGTATTTGAATGATTATGCAATAAACGTGATAGTATCGCTTTCGCAGTACATGCGAATCGGTTGGTGGAATACCTTGCCACAAACTTTCAGGACGTTAAATCCACACACAACAAATAATAAGCTGCGTGATTTCGGCGATCTCTCAAGTTAAGCAGCCTTGGGTGAGGCCAATATTTGGTTGGGTGACCGCTTGGCCTTGCATCGGCTGGTGCATCAATCGCTGAACGGGAGGCAATTTTTCTGAGTTTTTGATGGTATGAACCAACTGGAACTTATTGCCAGTAAAAATATACCCGCCTGTAACGGTTGGGTTTTCCACAGTTTCCCTTGGCCCTCGTGCAAATGCGATATAGTAGGAAAGAGTGGCTGTGGACAACACTCTTGAGGCGTCTTGCAGGAACAAGGAAATTAGTGAAGTGGGGGAAAAAGTGGGGTTAAAGTGAAGGGACGGGGTAGTAATAACACGCAAGGGTATATGCAGGAATAATAAAAAATGAAAATAATGAGCTACTTAAAAAAAAATCTTTTGTCAAACATAAAGAAATAGCAAGCTTTTATTATTGTGCTAAGATATAGAAAGCAGTAAAACGCACTATTGGAATTAGGATTCAGTAGATCTTTACGACGAACATTTTGCTCGCAGATATGACAGAGGAAGAACTGGATCTGCTACAGGAAGAACAGGGCTCAAACTCTTGGCTGTAACGTTGAAATTACTGAAGGAAAAAGCTCAGCTTCTTATTTTACTGATAACAATGTTTATTGGAGCGGAACAGGCGTTTCTGTTTGCTGACTACAATGCGGTAACTATATCTATTTTTATGTGTAGTCATTCGATAAAGTATTCCCGACGTTTTACTGTCACAACAACTCTTCGACAAACAACATGACGTCTTATTTTTTGTATGGTCACATGATTGCGTCAATTATAGAATTGTATGTATATGTTATCCTCGTTTGCCCTTCCAAAAATCCGTTGTTTAAAAAACATGTGTATCACATTCATCTATAAAAGTTTACATGTGCATTAGGTTGCTATGCAATTGGATTTTCAGGAATTTAGTTCTTTCAATAACGGGTGTTCCGCAAATGGATAGTTCATCTTACAGAGTGTAATTCCTGGCAGAACCCGCGTAAAAACAAACAGTCTGAGCAAGTCGTCTGGCTTAGAATGGTTTCCCAGACTCTTTTGAATTCTTCCCGAGAGTCTCGCCGAGACTCTTTCCAAGATTTTATTCAAATTTTTACGAGTCTCGCCGAGACTGTTTCCAACATTTAAAAAAAAATTTTTTTGGGAGTCTCGCCGAGACTGTTTCCATGATTTTTTGAAAATTTTGTTGGAGTCTTGCCGAGACTGTTTCCAAAATTAAAAATTTTTTTTCTTTTGGGAGTCTCACCGAGACTTTCCAAGTTTTTTTTGAGAATCTCGCCGAGACTATTTCCAACATTTAAAAAAAATTTTTTTGGCAGTCTCGCCGAGACTGTTTCCAAGAGTTTTTGAAACTTTTTTCTCTTTACATTTATTGATGGTGATAATGAATGACATTGGATGTGAATATTTTTTTTTAATCATTTGAAGGCTTTAGGCAAAACAAATTGCAATGGTTGCAACGTCTTTGGTCTTTGGGAGCAGACCATAGCCTATGATTTGATAATATTGAGTGGAAATCCCGATGAGACTATATATAGAAATCGGGCGGACTACTCATGGACGCGAAAGAAGGCTACCAGTCGAGTAAAATTGGAAGCTCTACAAACTTTTGTTTTTCCGGCTAGTAGGCGCCTACCAGTCGGAAAAATAAAAGTTTGTAGAGCTTCCCATTTTACTCGACAGGTGGCCTTCTTCCGCGTCCACGGATAATCCGCCTGATTTCTACATAGTCTCGTCGGGATTTCGACTCAATATTTTCAAATCACAGGCTATGGTCTACTCCCAAAGACCAAAGACGTTGCAGCCATTGCACTTTCTCTTGTCTAAGGCCTTGAAATGATAAAAAAAAAATTTCACATCCAATGTCATTCATTATAATAAATATAACGAGAAAAAAAAAAGTTCAAAAAAACTTGGAAATAGTCTCGGCGAGACTCCCAAAATTTTTTTTTTTAATGTTGGAAACAGTCTTGTCAAGAGTCTGAAAAACAAATTTCAAAAAATCTTGGAAACAGTCCCGGCGAGACTCTCGTAAAAATTTGAATAACATCTTGGAAACAGTCTCGGCGAGACTCTCAGGAAGAATTTAAAAGAGTCTGGGAAACCGTTCTAAGCCAGACGACTCGCCCAGACGTCTTGCCCAGACTGTTTTTTTTACGCGGGAAAATTATCAGGGAAATCAATTATGAAATTCTCAAGAGAAAAGTCCTTAGCCATTTTTTTCTACGATGTACCGTCCCCGAGATATTATTTATTTGGTAAAACAGCCAATGTAGAACGCTCGTCCGATGAAATGGGCGGCCCGAGAGAATCCCCCGCCCACTTCTTCACTCTTCACTTTACTCGGAACCCGTTCAATGCCGCGGGCATTAATCAATCAACATCTCGGAACGGTTGATCGCAGAAAAAAATCGAAAAGGAAACTTCTGTTTGAAATCACGCGATTTACCTACTTTGCATATGCCTCTCATGATTAATGATACTTTTGGAGAGTTTCCCATACAAATATGTAAATAATTACACTTCGGACGTTTTTAGTCTTTTGTTTCATGCGCCTGGGGTATCAGTAACATCGGCTACGTAATGATATGTTACGGCGTGGCAAATGCAATTGCCGCATTGATGACTGGATCAGTCGTCAAAGTAACGGGCCGAATTCCGGTTATGGTTTTCGCGTTTCTTCTACATGTGACAATAATAATAACACTATTGTTCTGGAAACCAACTCCGGAGCAGGGCTTGATATTCTTTCTAATGTCTGGATTGTGGGGTATATGCGATGCTATCTGGCTCGTACAAGTCAACGGTGAGTTCCACGATATATAGTAATGAGAAACTCGGAAAACTTTATCAATTTGGTAACAGCCCGTTGGGGATGCAGTAGAACTGAGCTTTGAAGTCGTGCACACCGAAACCATAAAGGAGTTATTCAAAGAAATATGGGTCCACATTGAAATTGCTTTGTCTCCTCACGGTCTTTCAGGTCACCGGAACATAACATTTTCTGTCATATCAAAATGCGAACTCACCGTGTTGAAAATTCTGCTTTCAAAAAAAAGAAACATCGACATTTCACTCGATACCGGCGTGTGATCGTTTTTTTAGATCAATTAATTAACGATCTTATCCCATAGATTTTTAAATTTTTTCTTCAGAAGAAACAATTAATTGGTTCATGCCGTCTATTAACGACTGACAATTTATAGGAATCGCAATAGTATTTTTACATCACAATTATCATGAAAACCAACCGTTGATAATGCACTGCTCTTCTTTCATATGGATTTTCTTTTATCATCACGTGATAAAAAAATTTCAAAATTCCTTCCTTGCCGAACATCGGTTGCAATATTATCAGGGGTTAAATTATTCATGCATTGCTTACCTTTGCCGAATTTTCTGCCTTTCACCAAAGGGAGCCAGCTCTGTCGATATTAAGTTGATGTCTGCGGATAAGTGATTACCAACAACAGATAAATGAACGTTAAGTCGGAAACATTAGAAGAAACATTTTTTTAATTTTTTTGAATGGGCCAAAAAAATACAAACGTAACACAAACGGGGGAAAAATGTTGATTCACGCCACGATCAATAAAATTTTACCGAAATTACAGTCAATGTTGCCATTCGAATATTTTTGTAATCAAACGCGAATTGTAAACAATTAAATCAACAAATTGCAACATGCTAAACAAAATGCAGCAAGAACATTTTGTAAAAAAAAAAAAATAAATGAATAGATTAAAACGACGAAGACTATTAAAAAAAAAATCTCTCTTGGAGACATCAAAAAAAAAAAAATCTGGAGAAAAATGAACGATTTTGAATTATTATGATTGCAGCACTGAGTGGAATATTATTTCCGGGGATGGAAGAAGCGGCGTACTCAAATTTTCGCCTATGGGAAGCGACCGGATCGGTAGTGGCTTACGCCTACAGTCCTTATTTATGCACTTACTTAAAACTCTACATTTTGTTGGGTTTGCTCGGTTTCGGAATGGTTGGTTATGGAATAATAGAATCAACGGGAATGATAAAACGAGCGGTTGATGAAAAGCCCGATTTTGAGCTCGTTGGCTCGCGTAACACATCTTCTTAGCTTTGAAGGTGGACACATATTTTTTACTTGTAAACACTGGGTCAGTGAGACCCGACCAATTTACGAATGTGATCGTTTCCGCAAAACTGGGTCAATTCCTATTTTTTTTTTCCAACTCGAAAGTCATCCAACTCTTCCACTCTTTCCAAGAGTTGGAAACTAAGAGTTTTCAACTCTTAAGAACGCATCTGTATAGGTAAAATCTTCGTGTGGTCCATATTTTTCCAAAAAATATCGTTTGCGCTAATAAAAAATGTTCTCTTAAAAGATCGCGGGTTTTACACTGGATCTCTCAGACCCAAGGGTGTCAAAATCGTTTCAGCCAATACAAATGGTTTGTTAAGGAAATCGCGAGTTTTACACCCTTTTTCGGGTCTCTCAGACCCAAGAGTGTACTTCTAGGATAAATTTTGCTAAAACGATTGTTCAGCTTCGGAATTAGCAGCAACGAAAAAATAAATCGTATGTAAAAAATCCTGAAACTGGGTCAAATTGAAGGGAACGGATAAATTGATGAAATATACGCAAACTTATAGGATTTGTACCACAATATAAGTTTTTATTTTATTCTTGTGGACACCTACTGGATTTTACACAGGTATTCGGCTTAACGGCTAATGTTTTTGTTTATTTTTTTATATTTCTTGTTGTTGTCTTGTGAGTTTAATGTTTTTTTTTTGTTGTCATTAAATACGGAGCATAATGTTACATCGTTTCTAGGCGCTAACATTCAATCTAGAACTACGGCGCTTATCCTAATTGTATACTTGTGTGCTGAATTTGCCGATCGCCGATGAACGATCATATTTTTTTATTTAACTCTTCTTACTTGTTCTTTTTTGTCTCGTGGTCGATCGTATTCAGTCTACAAGCTCGACAAATGATCGAGGCATTTCGCGAGAAAATAAATGTAACTAAAAAACGAAAGAAAATATCTTCAACGAGACAATCGTGCTCTCATTGTGACCATCTCTTTCTCTGTACGAGTTACTTAACCCTTTTCATCGGCTGTTCAACGTCTTTCTTTTTCTCTCTTCTTTTTTCCCCCTTTCATTTTCATTCTCTCTCCTCTCTCTCTCTCTCTCTCTCTCTCTCTCTCTCTCTCTCTCTCTCTCTCTCTCTCTCTCTCTCTCTCTCTCTTATTGTTCTTTCGTAGCGTCATTACATTGCTGATGGTATCGTGAATATTAGCTCAACTCGGGCGACTTATTTACATTTCAAATTTCGTGGTTAAGTTAGTTATTACATTTTATAAAACGTAGTAGGAACCTTGGTTTCGCTGGGCAATGTTTCAGAAGCAGTTTCCTTCGTTTTTCTAGCGTATTTTATTTTCTTCTTTCTTTTCCTCGGAAGATAGTGGATATACTATATGTTTATGGAGATATTTATATATATATATAAATATATGTATAACAACGATTTGTCAGGCTATTGTAACGGATAATTTCGATCAATATTTATATACAAATATATATTTGTATATAAACATATATAAATGTTGAATTGTTCAGAATTGAAACGTTTGTATTGTTGTCAGTCATTTGATAATTTAGCTGGTAACTGCCACGAAACATTAACCCGTGGATCTATCTTCCTTAGAAATATGACACTCACGAATACAATTCACATATTTTTGTTTTCTTGTTTTCATTTTTTTTCTGTCTGTTTTATTTATTTTTCTTATTAATTTTTTTGTTTATAATACTCACGTTGATATTCTCATAATAAACCACTAGATATATATAATTGTCACGAAGAAAATACACACGATCTCTACAATCTGTTTTTTTTTCATCTCTTTCTTACTTTTTTGTTTTTTGTTTGTTTGTTTTTTCTTTGTTCGTTCTCTTCTCTCTCCTCTGTTTCATAACAAAATTTAATAACCGGAATATCTCTGTACAAACATTTCTTTTTTGGTTTTAGTTTCTTTCATTATCAAAAGGACAACATACGCCTCGACGTGATTTAGATCAAAATTTTGAATTTTGAATATCCCCCTCACCTCTCTATATTATACAAACGTTCTTTTTTTTTCATTTATTTTCGACACATCACTTGTGTTCAATTTTGCTCTAAAAAGAGAATCTCTCGGATGCCCACGTGACTTTGTTCTCAATCATGTAAATTTTCTTTGCACGATTCTAGCTATCTTATAGCTATTGTGTCTGTCTGCGTGTTTGTGTTTTTATTTCTTTCTTGTTCTTTTCTTTTTAATAATAATAATAATAAAAGATACTTCAATATTACAGTGTCTAAGCTTTTTTCTTTCTCCTTCTTATTTATCGTTTTTTTTCTTTGTATTTACAGGCGTCGTTGCTTCAACTACGCGGTACTTTGTTGTATTTATTTATCATGATTTATTCATTTTTGTGTATACCTTTGTTTGACATATTCACACCTCTTTTTTTCGTAGTATAGTTCGACATTATGAAGCTCAAATTTACGGGATTTGCGAGTACAGACATTACGACGTTTGCGTTTGAATTTTTCTTATTTTCGCGCTTATTTTTCGTTTTTATTTCAAACGGGTAGTTTAGTTTATAGTATGCGAGGCTACGTGCGAAATTCTAGAGGATACTTGTTCGCCTTTGTCCAACCAAAAGTTTTTTGTTCTTTTTACTATCCATTTTTTAATTATTCTCATGTATTTTTGCTGTCAATCTGAAATTTTGTATTTGGGATCCAAATTTGTTTGAATTTTTTTCCAAAACTCGAAATATGTCACATCGGCATGATTAAGTGGACGAGTACTCAAAAAACTAATTAATTTTTAAACTTCACTTTTGTCTGGTGCTTTTTGTTCTGTATTTTTGCTTTTTGGAGCTTCAAATAAATGCCTACGTTTCTTCATAGTGATTAAATACGGTTTAGTGAGCCAGGGAAAAAAATGATTTCTACATTCGTTCGGTAGCGTACTTTCACAGAAATTATTGCAATTTTTTAATTCACTACTCAATTTAATTGATGCTTAAATATCTGTATCTAATCTAGAGAGTTTTTGAGCCTGGAGACGAAATGATCGGGACGATTTGGTATTCGGACGTGATCATCACTTTCGATTTCATTCGTATATATGTGAGTGTATGTGGTGTATGCGTATTTCTTTCCTTTCGATATTCTTACATCAGCTTTTTATTTTTTTATTTTTTTTATTATTAAACCATCGTCGTCAATCTGCAATAATTACTTATCGCTATTTGGGTCGCTTTCGCGCTTTCGTCGATCCACGATTGATCGGTATTTAATAAATATAATTAAAATCGTCCGTTTTTGCACTCGCGCTTATTTGCAACGTCGCGAGTTCCGATTTGTTACTTTTATTTTTTATTTATTCATTCATTTATTTATTTTTCAATTATTTCATTATGTAGATATACGAATCACGAGTAGTAATATCGATTTTTAATACTATTTACAGATAATACACGCGTATACGTTTTCGATCACAATGTGCGTGGTGAGCGTCGTGTTTGTATGAGTCCATGGATCGCTTCCATGCCTTTTCTTACTTTTTCTTTTGTTTTTAACTTTTTGTGTTTGTGTTTATCTCACGATATTTCAGCGTTACCATGCGGACGGCCTTTGGACATAGCGCGCGAAGAATCACCGTTTTTTAATTTGAATTTTACTTTTTTCCTTCGATGTTTCTCTGCGTCTAACAACGAGAGTCGAGGAAATGAAAAATCATTGCAAAAACAATTCATTCTTTTCGGTACTTTTCATCATTTAAGTTACGAATTAAAATTGTCGAATTGTCAAGAATAAAAATAATCGAAGAGTCCATTTATAGTTCATTTTCGATAATTACGTATTCGTTGAAATTGAAGGAGATACTCGTGATGATTTCGATCCAGCGAGGGCTCAGCGCGATTAAAACATAATGTGATTCACTGGCCAAACGTTATAAACGTGTTCGGAGATTGTCCTGAGCGACTGCTTATGCTTAACGATGGACGTATTCAGAGGCTTCACAATTCATATCGTAAAAACAAGATTATCCAATTCGTATCTTCATGATTCGCCTCACGATGTTTATCATTTACACCATCGTTCCTTTCACTCCCGTTATCGTCTTTAACGTATTCTTGAGCGATTGTCTCTTGTTGCAGAACCAAATTCTTATTACCTCCCGTTCGTAGCCCAATTGCTGCGCCAATTGCGTTATCTCGTTTCCTGTAATCAGGCAAAAAAAAAATCAACAATCAAAATTAGTAAGTTCCAATCGATCAAATTGGCAAATCGTTGCCATCGTTTTTTTTTCATAAAAAAAAATGTATTTTCTGTTATCCAGACCAGCATTCATTTTACAAAATGAAAGTAGTTGTCGCGCTCAAGTGGTTTTCTATAAAAATTTTGAAAATTTAGTGGACAAATTCTCGACCCTACCATCGTAGCGTCGTGATTACTTGCCAAATTTCAAAAATATCACTTTTCAGGATTTGAAATATTTTCTGTTAAACATTCCACAGTTTTACATGAGTTTATAAGTAGAGCAATTGAAAATTTCACATCTTTTACGATAATTTTGAAACTTTTATACAGATTTTTTTAAAGAAAATTCTCAATTACAACGGAAGGTTTGACAAAGTTTAGCAAAAAAAAGACTTTGACCGTTTAGTTTCGGAGACACAGCGATAGAAAGTAAAAGATAGTATTAGAAGAAATGAGAAACGTCGTTGTTTGCAAAATATTAATCTTCATATTAGGGATTTGTCCCACTACAAGTTTTTTCCGTTCAAAAAAATATAGCAACCAAAATTATTAGTTTCTTTTTCGGAAGTTTTATCGAGGCTTCGATGCCTCGATTGGAGAGTTATCTTTTGAACGTAACTGCAACGAGACAACTGTCTCAATCAAGCTGTTGAATTAATCAAATCGCTTATCTCAGCAGCGATTGAAAAAGATCAGAAAAAAAAAGTTTTCTTCAGAATTGCGGAATTTGTTTTTTTTTTAGAAAATTAAAGAAATACTAAGACGTCTTAACAACTTACCGGATGGATGAGTATTCGTATCAAAATGCGCGTTCAACAGTTCCAAGGCTTGGGGTGTAAAGGACGTCCGTCGTTTTCGTTTTTTGCTCGGCTCAGCACCGATGAATTCCGTGAGGTGATTAGCTCCGCTCTTGTACCTGTAATCATGGACACTACTCTCACTCAAATTCTGGCGACTTCTTATCATATAATCAGTATTTTTCGTCCAAATGTGTTAGAAAGAAAGAAAAAAATGTATCGTGTTCTGTAGCTCGAAGAGGAGGGAAAAAGGTGGAAGTGAAAAAGAAGAATTCGAAGAGAAAATCGTTGCGTTGTATCGGTGAAAGAAAAAAAAAAAATCTTGGCATCGCTGAGAGGTCGCTTTGAGGGGAAGCTCTGTGAGGCCCTGTTCTGGACGATGTTTGGGCGAACCGTTAATTTATGTTTTTAATTTAGCCCCGAGGAATGACCAACTGTCAGCGAAGCAGCAAACAAAACAAATAATAATAAAAGCAAAATAATAAACGAAACGGAAACAAATAAAACTAGCGGGCAGCGGAAATTAGCATTAGCTGCAGTATGCGCGAGGGAGAATTTAATGTATTTTGTTGAATTTGCGAAAGCAATATGCTAATGCGACCGTGAGATTCGCTGGGAGTACAAGCTTGAACGAATAATCTCATCCAAGGTTGATTTCGAAGCAGCAGAGGATGAAGAACACGGGACGAATAGGAAGAGATAGAGGAGGTAAAAATGAACAAAGATACAGGAATGCAAAGCAAAACAATTGAAAATAGCAAGAAGACTGAATATAAAAATTGGACAGGATTAAAGATGAAATGAGAGGGAAAATCAAGGCGAAGTCGAGGACGAAAGATGCTTAAAAACAAGCCAGCAAAAGGAAGAGGATGAAGAAAAGATGATCGGAAAGTTTTATTGTATGAAGAAAACTACAAAAACCAGCATAAACAGACTGCAGGCAATGATAAAATACAGAAAAGTACGTGAAAAAGTATTGCAAACAAACGGAAAAAGAGGATAGAAGAGACAGAGAAAAATGGTGGTCCATACGAGACAAGGAAGATGTGGAAGGAGTTGCACGCAGCAAGAAGGTGCCAGCGGCGACGTGTTGGCAGTCGGAGTGCAAAAGCAAGGAGAGAATAAAGAGAAGGAGAGAGATGAAGGCGGAGGGGTACATCAGAAACCTGATTTTAATTAGTCCACAGTTTAATTACTCGGCAGATAAATCGTGCACGTGCACCGCATAAACTAGCCGCTTTCATTTTTCCATTCGCCGTAGAGCCGGAGTATGTCCGGGCTTCGCGACGCCGACGCCGCCAACGCTTTATATATAAAATACATCGCGGAACGTGGAAAGAGGCGGAGAGGAGATCGGTACGGTCGCACTTAGTTTTACGCTTCGGGAATGCGGCATGGATAATCGGTTGGTGTTCTGCAAAATGCCTCGGTGATCTTGCTATGCGGATAGACTTTGTTACGCTCGAATGCCCTGATGTACTGCGATCCAAAATGCCATTCTATATACCGTATTAACAAACGGTAAATCGCTTGCCAAATCAAACGGTTATTTCTGTGCAAAACGATATTATTACGGAGCTCAAAATCCTCGATACTCAGGATCGTATTCGCGAAACTATAAAAAATAATGGTTTCGAATGAAGGAAATTTAGTGTATTTTTTATGTATTTACTATGACGCTTTTGCCAAAGACTCGGCACTGTTCAAAGCGTCAATATGCTCTACTATACCGTTTTTCTTTTAGATATTTCGCTCAACAATATTTGATCAACCGTTCAAACACATCAATCACAATTTCTTCTTTGCTTGTCCTACGGATACAATTACATAGCCATAGTCTGCTAGATGTAATAAATTAGTCGAGTCATTTGAAATTCGTTAGCAACACTTATCGATCGATTGATCACTTTGATAAATTCTACTGGCGTGACTAAATACAAAAAACTCAGCACTGAAAAATGAACATCCGTAGTGACTTTTAGAATCGAGTATTAATAACTTCTGGATTCAATAAATTGTCGATTGTCATTAGAAATTTAGATCCATAGTATTAAAAAAAAAAATTTAGCGTAAAATGAATGAATGTATTTGAAAGAAAACAAAAGATCTTTTTCGAACTGAAAAATTTCAAACTTCGGACTTTGGAAAATAAGATAATGAGGCCTTAGAAATAACGGAGGATTAGGAGGAAATCGAAATATCGGTTAGCAAAAAAATGTATAAACCTGCGAAAGAATGATGAAAAAAAATTTCGAACTTCGGGCTCTAGAAATTTGCTATTGGAATTCGGAATTTTGGATGTATGATCTTTCACAAGATAATAACGAAGGAAAAGCGTCAGAAGAAAACCGAAAGATTGGTTAACAGCACAATAAACTTGCGAAAGAATGAGGAAAAAAATGAAAACTGAAGAATCCTTGCAGTGCGTTGTTGCATATCGGATAGAAGGTGTACACTCTCGTAATATCGTGACCAATAAAACTATTTTCCTCTCGCTAATTAACATTCTCTCCCGTATTTATTAGATGCCCGATTCCGCAAATTAATCAGATAGATTCAATTAGCGTATTACCAATTAGCACGCGTACGCTTTCGCACGCTTTCAACGTGTGTGTGTGTGTGTGCATAGATACACCGTTGATACATATATGGTGCTACGTATGCCCTGTCCTCTGGGGCATGCCCGAGATCCTGTTGGATGATTACGGATTAATCGAACAAATGAAATACGATAAGGGTGTTTGTAGTCGTTGCCGATTGCGATGACGTTACCTCTCATCATTTTCCCTCTTCCTCTTTCACCGCAATCTCTCTCTTTTGGTAACCCTGTGTCACGGATCGACTCCCGATCCGTTCGTAGCATCGACAGTTTGCTCAATGAAATTATTCTATACGGACTATACTGTGCATGAGCATCACAGCCTATACCCGTGTACGACACGATGAATGTCGTTGCTGTTGACCTCTCGGCGCATCAACAGCTTTTACCACGCTATCGGAAACTCTACAGTGAAATCTCTGATGAATTTCTTCGTTCAAACTTTTTCTTCCAGAGAAAAAATCAACAGGATAATGCAAAACTCTTTCTTAAGGTGCGGAGAACCTCAGAATGTAATTGGATTCGATGAATTTGAGTACCAAAAGATTTGTTTTTCTATAGTGAAACTACAGTAAAATCTCTAACGAATTTCTTCTTTGAAACTTTTTGTTCTCGAGGAACAACCGACAGGATAATGCAAAACTGCCTCTTAAGGTAATGAAAACCTCAGAAAGTAATTGAATTCGATAAATTCGAGTATCAAAAATTTGTTGATGTTGAAATTATAAATAAAATGAAAATAACCAGTCTGATAAATGAGTTATTTGATTTGAAACGTTGTTCTGAATTTTTTTTCTGAATAGCAATCATATAAACTCACCTCTCTTCAGCCTCTTTCATCCACCTCGCAAGGACCGGTTTGATTTTCTGTGCACTCTTAGGTGTGATGTCCAATTTCTCGAACCTAGAGACAAGAACGATCAATTGCTTCTTACGATATCTTAACTGCATCGACGAATCATCGAATCGATTGATTACTTAGTAAGTGAATTCAATAATTCTAATGTTAATTGTAAAAAACAAAACTAAGTGAAAGGAGCACTAAGAAGCATGCACCGAATTGGTAAACAGGACATTGACAATGCGTGCATGCATGTAGGTTTTGGTGATAACGCGTCATGATGTTGCCAACGCTGGTGTCGCAAATGATAAAAAACAAAGTTTTATTCCCGAATAAAAAAACACTAATTCCTTACAGTAGGATCAACATGATTATTATTAACTTGAGTTTCTTTTTTATTGAGAGTTAGACAGAGCGTGACGTATACGCAACGTCGAATAATATTTAAAACGTGCATCGAGCCGTTTAAACAAGTTAACGAGTCTTACACGTGTTGGCGACACCATGCCTAAGCTTGCCAATGCCCTGGCTCGATGGGAAAAATTAAATATAATATTTATATATTTGTAAATAAATATTTATACAGATGTATTAAGATATAGGGATATAGAAAAATATTAGAAAGTAATAGAGTGATAACATTGTTAATTTCGAAAGTGCTCCTTATCATTTGTCATGTGAACGAGATTAGAAATCATTCACATTGTACTGCAGCTATACCCAAAGTTTAAGTCGACCGAAGATATTAATATCACGTTGAAATGGCGAACGAAGAGGATTTTTATTTTTGTTCAAAATCTAAGCAAACTCCTCTACAACAATACAATGACGATTAATGTTTATATGAATACAAAAATCAACGAACGAAGCACCAAAGTCCTAGGTAACCTTGACATCTCATGGGCTATCAAGATTTTCATTGGCCATCAAATACATCATTAAATTCCGCGAAAAAAATCTCTTCTTGTCATGGACTACTGTTCGTACCGTCCAGTATGTGCCAAGCTTTCGTTTTTTTTTAGGCATAACTGCAGAGATTAGAGTTAAATAACTTTTTGGTTCGATCAAAAAATTGATATTTTTAGATTAAAAAAAAAATAAGTAGCATGAGGGGTGAACGTACATAGCTTGCTGCTGAGAGGCAATCTGCGTGGCAGCATACATCTGGGTAGCCAGGGCACTGGGGAACAATCACCAATGCTTAAGTTAGTCGAAACGATAAGGATCCGACTCGTTTGTCGTGCTTTTGATAGATCATTCACCGCGACAGATATTTTTCAACACTCTTACTTATGCCAGCAACTTTTAATATGAACAAAGTGATTATTCGGTTGAACATATTAACGCAAGCTCAAAATCTCGCCGCGATGAATGCAATCACAATAACTTCTTTGTTTCCTGAATTATTTGACAAATAAACTAAAAGCAAAGTTTCCAAAATGTCTTTCCTCTTAATTGACACTCAACAATATGTATTGAAACCATTTTTTTTAAATATCTCTAATTGCTGCTGGTCCTAAATGTTGCACGAGAAAACGTGGAAGCGTTTTATTTCATTCGTTACTCGACATTTCTTTGCGACAACATATTATTGTCAAAATAGTCTTAATAAATTTGGAAAAATCTTCTGAATTTATGAGAATGCAATAAGGGCTTTGTTAACACAAGTTTCCATTGATTGTTACTTGATTTTATCACAAATATCGCAAAGAAGTGTCATAATTCGACCTATCAAAATAAAAATTGTCTCTCGCGATTTCCAGTGACCTCTGGGGCGACGAATTGTTCGTCTCAACGAATCTATATATATATAATAAGATACACAGTGCTTTTACTGCTCTATTTATCGAGTCAAATTCATCGTATATCATCCTTAAAAAGTAATCATTTCGCTTACCGGCATATTGCACTTTGACTGTAGGCAGGACCTTCGGTAATACTAAGAGCTTGTCCGACCTGCGTTTGCGTCAAGCCCATTGACACTCGACGCTGCTTAAACGCTTTGGCGAACTCTTTGATCTGGTCTAGGCTTCTAACGTCAGCGACATTGTTCGTTGCTTCGTTGATGGTCGGTTGGTCTGTAATAACAATCCAAGGATTATCCCTTTATTTCAATACTCTTCTATTAATTTCCCTTAGAATCAATACAGACAACAATGGATTTGATGTTCAGACTGTGTGATACTTTAGGCTACTAAAATGTTGTTAAACTTGATGCGATAACCTGCCTTTAACCCAAAACTATTGGAGATAAACTGGAACTCACTTGGCGAATCACTGAGCAAATCATCGTCCTCGTCCTTTGGACTATGCACGCTACTTGGCGATGTTTCGAGTCCACTTCCACCGCCAGGTCCATGTGTCGTTGTGATGGTGATTTCGCCGTTGCTCGCGGCAAGTCTGTTGAGGGCTGAAGCTGCGGACACTACGGGTCCATTCATCGGCGACGATTGTTCCGGTCTGTCCCTGTGATGCTTATCCAATGACTGGTTGGACATAGTTAAAAATGAAGCCGTTTGAAAGTCGTTATTGATTATTAACTCATAGCGGACAAATGGATCTCTTTCCACTAATTATGCGCTTCGGAGTGGGCATGGCTTGCACGGGGATACGAAAGCTCCAAAGCTTTGAGAGCAGTCTCCCGATATAATCGAGATACTGGCCAATCTAATTAATTTTGCAGAGATGAAGCGGACGGGGAATTATGCACGGTAACGGCCGAGCGGAGACTTTTCTTTAACGAGATTACTCTTGAGCGATCACGAATTATCAACTTTTGCTCGATACAGATGGGGAAAGATAATTGCGCAACATTGTTTGGTTACTGTCTACCCTCGGCTGGATCAATCAATACAATCCACTGAAGCCACAGTAGAAATCCCACGAAATCCATGATTCTAATGTAATGGTCGTTGTTCAGCTTTCTATTTCAAAGGTATCTACGAAAAGGCAAATGTTGTCTTCTAATTTCATTACTTACTGCGTAGTGATTCATGTGTGAGTTATGTTGATGATTATGTTGATGCATGGAGGTGGTAAGAAGCGGTTGCTGTGATGCCTGGGCTGCTTGAACCGCCTGTAACAGTTGAGGCTGCATCGCATTCAAAAGCTGCTGATTCGCCGAGCTGTTACCCAAAAGATGAGGCAGAGCTGCGTGATTCAATCCCAAACCTGACGCCAGATTTGGACTCGTTGGAACTGTCGTAATGAGAGATTTATCAATATTACGAACAATTACAACAGGTCATAATAAGCTTTGACGCTGTCTCTTAGATTCCTCTTACCATTGTTTGCTGGTGCATTCATCATTGTTTGTGGTGCTGCGATTGATTGAAGATTCGCCAGGGTCGTCGAGACTACTTGACCATTACTAAGGGCCAAATTGACCATCTGATTATTCGTGACGTGGCTCACCGGTATCGTAAGAATGGTTTGTGTCGCAATACCTAAAAGTAATATTAAACGAATGTTTGATTGTTGTCAGTTTAGGAGAAAACTGGCTATTTCTTTTGTTCAGAGTTCGTCGGACTTTGGATGATTGGCTAGTAAGTGTATGACGAGGGATTTCCATCAAGTGCCCTTACTGTAGTCATCGTATAGATTGAGTCTGTGAATATGTATAGCGTTCACATTTCGTTGATCCGGGTATACGTAGTGAAGTTATCAGAGTCTCATAGAGGGATTATTAAGCAACCCATAGGGCAGGTTACGTCGGAGGCCAGCGTAGTTGGCAAACTATTATCGTCGTCTTCCATAGTACGACGTAGAGTGCGCTTGGTCCTGCTATGAACTGGTCTCTCCCTTTCTCTATCTCCTAGACTGGGCTAGCCTTGCCGAGAAGGACTGAGCTGCCTAATCATACTTAGAATAGTTTCGGGATTACCTCCCAGCTCCTCTAATCTGATTAACTCGCCTACACGCGCTTAATATGATTACTGATCTTGAGTACCTGTGTATGTACCTAATAGCTTGGCTAAGCAAATCCCGTGTTCCGAACAGCCATAAAAGTTTCACGTACTGAGGTAAGCTAGATAATAAACGGATTACGATGTTTAGATTTATACGCATACGTAAATGAGTTGATGGCGAAACGAACGTAAATCGTACCGTTCTGGCTCTTTGCCTCGATGGATTCATATGCTATAAGATTTTGCATCTGGGATCTCCGCGCCCACGCATAAATAAAGCTATGTTGCTTATCGCACGACGACGTGTTCAGTGTTGCGACCTTAATTCTAATTCGATCGGGACACGGGGTAGAAGCAACGTAGCTACCTTTGCATCGTATCTCATCAATTCTCAACTGATACATTCCAAGTTACTATTGATCTGTCCGTCAACTTCTGCTAAGTTAATACACACGAACACTAGGGGGTAACTTCTATTTGCCTAGATCGAGAGGGTTTCAAGTTTCATATTGAGGAGGAGCAACGAAACTAGTGGGTTAGGCCAAAAATGAAGTTAGCACGGAAATCTATGTGCTATACATATACACACACTTATAGATGTAACTATATATATGGAAGGTATCAATCGATATAATAACTATCAAATCCTTGCACTGAAACGTGGTGTGCTTGAATACGAAGAGGACGTACGGACGCGACAACACGACAACGTCTAATGTGAGCAGGAGAGAAGAGCAGAGGGTTTGTTCGGGCGGGACCTGAATAGATGGACGAACGAATGCGACCAAAAGGGATACTAGACCTACACATTTATATATATATATATATATGTATGTATGTATATAAATATATGTACTATATACATATTGTAAGAGGAGGAGGCTGGCCAAGCACAGACCACGATGAAAGGCACGAAGAGCCAGTAGGGTCTCGTAGCAAAAGGGGATGGTGGTGAGACGTTAATTATACATTGAAATTAGTTGCCGAGTTTGCCAGCGCTTTCTCCCTCTCCTCCTCTCAACGCGGTCTGCTTGGAACCCTGGAACCTCACTAAGTATGGACGTAGTGACCGGAGGGGTTCCCGGTCCAAACTGGTCAGAGATACCCGCCAACACCATGCCCGCGAGGCCTCTACGCCACCATCAATATTATATATCAAGGTAAATTCTATTGAGTAATATTATGCAGCTGCGCAATTGTGATTAAAACTATAAATCCTCGACTTTACCATTGATGGATCTTCCCACAAATTAAATGATTTCTTCCTTATTATTTCCTACGGTTGATTGATAACTATTCTCGTGTATTGGAACTAGTCGAATAGTGTTACTGTTATAAAATAAAGACTCACCTTGCGAGGTTGGTATTAAAAGTTGAGCACCCTGGATACCCTGGACTAGTTGACCCGATGTTAGTATGAACTGGGGCATCGCCACGGGTTGGGGCTGCGAGAGTAACTGGGGTAACGTCGCCATAGGGGCTGAACTCGGAGGTAGTAAGTGCGGCACCGTTGTCGTGCTCGATGCGGTTGGTAACGTTCCGGCTATTTATCATAGTTGCCATTTTTATAGTTATTTATAATTCCATATATCAATAAAATTGGGTTATGTCATCGGTTAACGATACAATAATCAGATGGGAAACATACCGGACGAACTGACTGTGAGATTGAGAGGAGTATTGATTAATTGACTGTTAGTCAAACTCGCTGACATACTCTGAAGACCTGCAGCCAATGAGGCCACCTGTGGTAGGTTCTGAAGATTCGCGAAATTCTGAAGATTCTGTAGGGTAACCATGCTGGCCACTGTAATAGCGCATGTAAATAAATATTCCCTTCATATTCGAGTAAAGTTTTTATTACAAATCACAAAGTTCGGTATCCCAATCGTTACCCCTAGGTTACTACCATTTTTTTGAGTACCGGACGGTATTGACATGTGTCATTGTGACCTGGGCAACTTTAGCTACTCAAAATACTTATTCGATACATTTTAGTATTCGACACAGTATTCGACACCTATTCGACACAGTATTTTTCGACACATTTTTTTTTAACTTATAGAAAAACTGTTGACTAAGTAAATGGTACAGATTTCAATGTCGGGAAATGGTTAGTTCTATTGCGGATGAAATTTAAATATAACTGCATTTCAATTTAACGACATTTTTAGTTAAGGCGTGAGTCTAAATGACCCAATGATAGTAGCTTAGGGTGAACTCACTATTTTTCTTAAGATAACTGACTCTGCAAGTTTATATACAAAGTTTCAGAAATCCGCTTCATACGTACTGGTCCCATTGAGATGAGCCTGCGCCTCGGCCGCTCGTTTCGCTTGTGACATGTTCTCCGGTGATACACTTCTCCGCCGTTTTCGCGAATTTTTACTACTTTCGAGTAACATCCGGTGCTCGTGCATCGCACCCGATCCTGGTTCCGGACTTCCAACGCTACTCCTGTCGCTATCCTGAAAGCAGCAAATGCCAAAAAAAATATTCGGTTAATTCAGCGGACGATAAAATCATTGCGGATCACATTCGTGGAGCATATTAATTATTCGGGCGTTATAATCGTATCATAATTGGCATGGTCGTTACGATGAAGCAGCCAAAGCTGAAGAAGATACGGGTCTCTCGCGGAAGATATACACCGGATTATAATAAATCGATAAAGCATTCCTATAGATATACAAGTCTGTACATATGCATGTTCGTGTATATCACGTTGTGCCGCTAAAATGCCTTACTAGGCTCTCTTCTCGACGATCGGTTAAAACAATACGGACGGTAATGTTACCGGTACCACTGCCACTTTGCATAATGGTATGGAAATATGCCGCAAGACGTGTATCTCCACAGTTAGATACAGATTAAGCGTTTTAGAGCGTCCTTTTAGGGTGCACTCGGTAAATTTTATGAAAGAATTCTTCATGAACGGTTCACTATCATCCACACATATATATTTTTATACTTACTTACATATATACATACAAAAAAGGACACAATCGGATTTTGCCTCGTTTTTCCTCATTCAAATAAGGCTGTGTAGTAAATCAGATGGAAGTTTCCTGATTTCTGATTCGTATTTCTCCAAAGTTATATAGCCATGACTATAATCATACTGCATGACAAACTGCACTTATAATTCCTGCGGGAATATTTGCTCAGTTGTTTTTTTTCCTGCCACCTCGTAAAACAGTTGACTAAATATCGAATAGGTGTGCATTCTTATCGGCAAAGTTGTTCTCTACACGCAGAGATTTTTCTGGTATTCTCGTAGAGTTGCGGCTCACCGTGTTGGAAAAAAACTACCCTACGGTACCCTCACTCGCCCACCCTCGATAAAATCCGTTCAATAGCTAACGAACGAAAATCGCCTTCTATAGAAGAGAGCCAGAGAAACAGCGGGGGTGGTTGAATTTTTTTTTCACTGTCCAGCGTGAATTCGTAAACGACGGGAGCACAGCGAGCTCCGATATGGGTACTGCATATTAAATGGACGAGGCAAGGGGGATTAAGCCACATGAAACGTATGGGCGCTCAGCATTTTACTTGTAAAAGTGTGTGGGTGACGTAGTAAGCCGCAAAAATGTATGTTTACGAGAGGGAGAGATGCCGAGAAGAGTAGAAGGGCAAATGCCCATGACTGTAACATTGATCGGACCGATTGGTGTACGCAAAGAGAGAGCGAGAAAAAAAGAGACCAAGAGTAAGAGGAAGAGTTCTAAAGCAAGAGAGAATTCGGTCGTATTCATAAAAATAAATGCTTCCGGACGTTTTTTCGGCGACTGGCTCGTGAATTCGCGGATTTTTTTTTTTTTTTTACCAACATGGCGATAATGCAAGTGTGTCGAATATCTATATGGTTTCATCGAGATTAATACAGAGAGAGAAAGCATTAGCTTTTCCATCCTCGATTAAAAATTCAACAACACGATTCACATGATGATTTATATTTATTGCAAAATTTATCGACTGCGTATGAAAGAAAATAATTATTTATATTCAGAATTGTAACGCTAAATACAGGAATGTGAAAATGTAACAAAAAAAAAATAATATACTACTGATCAACGGTATTTACCCGAAGACCTCTTGAATTCAAAAGTCCGAAATGATAAAAAATTTCAGGGATTTATTATTAGTATCTGCTTGTGTTAAAAAAATTCAATAGGTTTTTAAAAAGATCGGGAAACTCAAGGCCAGTGAGTTAACGAAAATATACATGGCTTTGCACGTGCAGTTTCGGGAGGAACCTAAGATGAGATCAATTTATAAAGATTAGTGTCTGCTACGAAGGGGCAGCTGAGGGTGAACTATAACATATCCAGTGTGCATTCTGCCATTTCCTATTTATATACACAAATTCATATATACATGCATAGAAAAAGCAGGCGCACGCATTGGTCGCCATTAAAGTAACCGGCTATTTACTCGATCGTCTGAGTAAACTGGGCTTGCATAATCGTAGCAATACCAATTTAGAATTGGCGATGGGAGAGTGAGGTAAAAAGTATACACGTAAATATGTCGATCGACTGAGCACGCGAGAGAGAAAGCGAGTTAGTAGAAAAGTGCATCGCATTTGTTCCCATTATAATATAGTAAATCCAGCCTGAAATTGACGATCGTTCATTTGTATTAAAAAAAAAAAAACGAAAAAATACCGTAAAAAAAGCAGAAAAAAATTGGCCAGCGGCGTCAGAGTACGGGTCATCTCGCTAATGCGAAAAACGAAACGAGCGTTCCCGATGGCTAGTAAAAAAAATGTTGCCACGGTAGATGGAGGATGAAGAGGGGTAGTTTCGGGTACAGTGAATTCATGGGGCAGCGGGAGAACGGGAAAGGCTGTACAGTCGTTGGAAATATAACGATAAACATTACTTATCGGTGACCTGGCCTTTAACAATGCAAATATATTTGTTTATATATTTATATTTGTGCATTGATGAAAATAGTAGTTGTAGAAGTGGGGTGAAAGGATTTTCGAAGCCTCCGGGGTAATATATGCACTTTTCTGTGTATGTTTACTCACCCCTCCTCTCCTGCATATTCCTCCACCTCGGGAGAACGGGGCTCGCACAAAACGCAAGTTTTTTGCAATAAAGTAATTTAACCATTTGAGTTATGGGTAATTCCTATACTGGCAAACGCCCGAGATTCGCCACATGTTCGTTCCTCTTCTACCCATTGATTAGTATTAATGACTTAGCTGCACTCATTTTGCCCGAATAAAAGTAATTGGATTTGGCTTCGAACCCCGTGGCGCTTGAGATGGAAGGGGTGGGCCTCGATGTGTGTTGTTGTGGGCGAGGTGAAGGGATGAAACGTAAAAAAAAAATACACGATAGGTGGTGGGCACACCCCACTAGTCTCTTCAAGAGAGAAAGAGCGAGAGCGAAAGAGAGAAAGGCTTGGCGTATGTGTAAAAATCCATTAATATCCGTTTGTGCTTAATTAACGATAGCCTCGAAAACATAGCGCGCGAGGCTCACGGTCTTTGGACTAATGGCCGGTATTCCTGAATCGTTGATACGTATTTTTATAGTCCCTGTGTACACTCCATTCCCATCGTTTTTTTTTTTTTTTCAAAAAAGTTTTCTGTGACTATCAGAACTCTGGTTCAGATGTTGAGAATTTTATGCTTTAATCAACGCGTTTGTGGAAATATCGAATTAATGACCATGAGAAAATATGGCTGAGATAATTAGAAAATTCATCTCAAATATTACCAAATCGTTACTCTGATAGCCAAATCACGAGAATGTTTGAATCCCAAGAAATTAGCGATGGAAAATAAGTGAAAGAAATAACGAGACCAGGTTATTTGTCATAAAAAATCGATTTTAATAGATAACGTGTTACTTTTCCGTGACTCAGGCTATCCAATAGTTCACACTTTAAGTTATAGATCAAAATCCCGATGAAAAATGGTCTGAACAATGATGGAGGGATGGTGGAAAGAAATATATTTATGATGCATTGCAGGGTATGATAGAGAGGGTTTTCCCAAGCAGATGGACTGGAGTACATAGAAAAGATGACGTTATGAGGAGAGAGATATGTGATAAACTATGATAAGGGGTGCTAGTGGAGATATCTCGCAATTATCATGTGGTCATTGCACCCCATTCTGTTATCGGTAGAGTGATGAAAGCTGACCGCTATCTATTCTCTCGGTCCATCTTTCTCTTTTGCTCTCTCTCGATCTCTCCCTCTTCTGCATATATAATCTCCTTCATCTCCTATGCCTTGAAAAGCCACGACGCTAACGCCGCAACGCTTTCTCTGTTAGTGTAATTAGTCGACAGGAAAGGACGAAGAGGAAGGGTCTTGGGTTATCGAGGGGTTGAAGGAACATTGGAGGAGGACGAGTTTAAAGAAGGTGTAGATGAGAGGGAGAAGAGAGGTAGTTCATCCAGCGAGGATTCCTCCACTTTATTCCCTCAACCACCCCTCACTCAGTGGGGGGTCCTTTGCTATTGCACCCTCCCTCTCTTCCTCTCTTTCTAGCACCCCTGCCACATCGTCCTACCTTATTTATATGCAAATGAGCTTCATTTCGCGATATTAATGTTCCAGTCGGGTCTCTGTCTCGGTTTCTCCTTCAGGATGAGACAAGAGAAGTGAAAGGGTTAGTTGAGAATACGTAGAAAAGGGTTGGCGTCCTTATATTCTTGTCTCTACGGGCAAAACCCTCGTCGGTCATATGCTTACGTTCTCATTTTCTCTTTTCTTTTTTTATATTTTTTTCTTTCAACCCTCTCTCACTTTACACCATGTATACACGTATAAAAAAACAAACTGAAACAAAAATCTGCAAACGCAACCCTTCTATTCACCGCAGACTTATGCATATATTACACGCGGAAAGAATTCGTAAGGGTAGTCACGAAAACTTTCATATTACTCGTGACATTGAGGATGTAGATGTACCTGTATCGGTGCAATTTCGCTGGAGCAGCAAGAGTCGAGAGAAAGTTCAGTGTTTCAGGCAATATGGAATATACTTTTGTATCCTTATGAACTACAAATTTTTAAGTAAAAACCTCTGTACTCATAAACAGCTGGAGGGCCCTCGAAAACGTGAAAGCAATTTGGATTCAGACCTGAATGTAGAATACTCGTGTTAATTAATGTATTCGTCAACATCTGATAAAATTTACCCAAAATTAAATTTATCAAAAAGTATTACAAATCAATCTAATAAACCGAAATTTTATCTCGCAGAAAAAAAGATTAACTCGAAAAATCTCGTGTATGAACTGCAAGGATAAATAAACTTGGGCATTCGCAGAATTTCTCCCAAATAGAGAACACTTCGCGATGTTTTTCTATCGTAAATCCATCAAAAAGCAAGTGGTGGTTCGAATTAGCACCAACTTCGTTACATTTCGCTGTCTACTCTCGTGTGTGTGTATATATTGACGAACGGTTAAGGAGGATGAAAGCAAAAGGGGACAAAAGTATAACTAAAAAAAAAAAAAAAAGTCCGAAAACCGTCGTATTCGAGTATATAAGAGTGCGGCAGGTCTCGCGCTGGCTTTTTTTTTAATACTTGGCATCAAGCCGCTACCGCGTCTCTTGATGAATGATCTTTCTGTTTTTCTGTTAGCCACGCCTTGAGCCCTTATTATGGCCCTCTGGCCACGCTAAGAATAGATCGAAAGTAGTGCATGCCGCAATTCTTCAAGCCGCATACATATATTTTAGAGGTACTGTATAACCTTTTATTCTTCCATAGCATAAGCACATTTCTACAAACGTGCGAATATACAAAACGCTACCAGCACATAAATAATATATCATTGTATATTGTTATATGTTACATTCGTACATACACAAGTATATGCGTAAAATGTACATGTATATGTACGTACTATAGATAATGACCGATTTATCGTAACGACTAGAGCGCGGTAGCGAGTAGACAGACCCCTGCCATCAAGCCCCTACAGTGCGGGGTAAATTAACAACAGACAGGCCACTTGAAACATTACCGAGCTTTCCTCCGATATGTATGTATATATATGAGGTTGAGAAACACCCAAGACGCGTGGGGTGTGTTGTGTTAGAAGCTCGGCACTACTGTTGCCTTACTCAACATAAATTAGGACCGATAGAAAGGGTAGATTGCGCAAAATGTTGACTACATATACATTTAATGTTTTCTCCGCGCTGGCTCTGAAACTCGGCGCATATCCCTTTAAAATACAAATTTTTCTTTACAATATAATTTATCTGAGAATTATTAATCGATATTTCAAGTGGAAGGAATTTCAGAAAATAAATTTTTCATAAGTATTTTTTGAAAGCATGTTTCTTATCTCGAAATAATCATCGCTTGACATTTTTTTCTCGATTTTCCTTTCGCAGTTTCTATTTCACATTGAAATATTAAAAGTTACGTTTCGATATCACGAGAATAATGTAATATATACCGGTCCCGCGCGCGAAAGACTTCATTACGAGTCCGAGTAATACTGTTCGAGAAGTACGAGAGCAAAACGTCTGTTTCGTTGGAGATCTGCATTTAATGGACATTAAAATGAATGACCATCCTCTCAACCCCCTACTCTTCTCTTCTCTCTCTCTCTTCCTCTCTTTTTATATTTCTCTCTTCCTTTCTCCTGGTTCATTGTGAATGCGAAACGGCCACCCACAATGTCGGTCTGAGTCTCGCGGTGAGAAAATCGTCCCAGGAGATTATAATCAAGTCTCCCGACTCCAACCCTTGCGATCGAAGCTGAGGGAAGGGATCTTACTTGTAAATATTTCTATCCTCATTATACTTCGATAACGCTCTTTGTGGATTAAATGTGTGTCTCGGTGCGAGCAGATGGAAGCAATGAATATTGGAATCGAAAGAGCACGGTGAAATTCAAATTATTGTTATTACACCATTTCATACAGAATTTGAGTTTAAATATTATTTCTTCGCTTTTTTTGATAAAGGACTGTCGATTCCATATTATTTATGAATGAGGATTATGATTCATTTGATTATAATTCGTTAAAATCTAATATTAAAAATAAAGTTTGGTTTATTAGCAGTAATTACGTTTTTTGTTATTTATTATAAATGCATTCTTGCACTTCGGTTAAGCAGTGTTACAATAACATTTTTTTTCATAAGACTAAGTCAAAAGAATTCTACTTGCGTCAGGGAATAAAAAACATAAAATATGTCGATATAATAATGTATTTATCATTGGACACTAACATAAGTGGCTCATAATGGATCTACGAACAAGTTTTATCACCGTTTGCCCTATGTACTATTTCCCATTAATCAATGAATATATTATGACAATGCTCGCTCGGTTGTGTAATCATTGTTACTTCGCGGTCTATTTATTTTTATTCTACGTCTGCATATGGAGTTCGAGACGCATATATGATATCGACAATACGAGAATGCATACTTATGCGTGTCTGGCACACGTTCGTGAAACGCATTAATATTAGTGTCTCTGCCTTCAATTGGACAAATTGATTGAGTCACATAAAACAAACCGTGTTTGTCCGCGTTCCGTTGCTCATTTAAACTGAGACTTTTGCGTGATGCATTATTCTCGTACATTAAAGAAAAAAGATCATTGAAAAATTTCGCAAAATATTTTTGAGTATTCCAAACTTGTTATTTTAATGCTGCGAAAAAAACCAGAAATGAAATTGTTTTCATTCCAACACGCCTCTTCCCTTCTTGCCAAATATGAACTAAAACCATAAACATCCTTTTTAAAATATCATTGTAAAAGCTAGCTGATGCATTTACACAAACGCCAAAAACTATATATACATATATAATATTAACACAGTGCCCCGTAGAATGTGGGGTAAATCCGTTCTCTTTACCGCCCGCGAGGTTGTTTGTCGAGAGAGCGCGAGAGATTGCGAGAGTCCAATGTTCGAAGGGGTTGAAAAGCGTACTGGTAGAAGGGCGAGTAAGAGCAAGGGGTTTGCGTGGGTGCGGAGAGAACATTGAGGGTATGGAATCCGGTGTTGGGGGAAGGCGGCTTGAAACTGTGGAGGAAGATCGGGAGGTAAGGGACATGGAAGGTTTGGCTGGCCGATGTATGAATATACATGACCTTACCACCAACCCTTACACCACAACGGAGCTCTGCTTACATTATTGTATATCTAATTCCGCGGACGGTTCTCAAAGTCTTGTTGGACCGATCTGCCGGTATGAGCACGGTCTACATGTATAAATTGAGATAAATTCATATATAAATATATAGATGCGTACTTCTATATGTCACTCTGTATGTATAGATATAAATTCAGATATATACATTGAAAAAGATATAGATATGGATTTATTGAAGAATAGTAACGAAGTATGCGAAGCCATCCTCTCAGACAATTTCTACGATAGATTCGAAACGTTCTGACAACCTCTGCCACGAAGCATACGACATTATGCAAGCAGTCTACATATTATACATTCGGACTGGGATTCAATTAAGTTCGGTTAGACCATCCTTCTCTTCGCCATATCCTCCCTTGCAGCATTACTCCCACGTTGTACTCGCTAGATACTCTCTTCTGCACCCCGTCGAGGTGTTCCAAAACATGTCTCTCTATCTCTATCTCTCTCTCTCTCTCTCTCTCTCTCTCTCTCTCTCTCTCTCTCTCTCTCTCTCTCTCTCTTTTGCTCCTACTCCCACCTCTCTTATTCTCCATCACGGAAGACCATTGCAGACTTTTAGGGGTTGCCACGGGCGGTATTATATGCGCAAAATACAAGGTGTCCATGTAACACAGCTTCCGTTGAATTCTACCCTTAGATTATGGGCGAGGTTGAGCTTGGTAAAGGACGTGCAAGATAAAAAAATTATTATTGCTAAAACACATTATATAATTGACAGATAAATTTCAAACTTTTAGCACAAAAAATGCTATTTCACTTAAAAAGTATAGAACCTAATAGCTTTTTATTTGTTGTGATAATTAACGTTGTTTTTTATTACATTGATTGTCCAGTGTAAAGAAAAACAATTATCAGAAAAATTGTATTACGATGCTAGAGAGGGTGGAAATACTATAAATGAAAGAAAGAGAAAAAGGGTGGGAAAAGTGTGGAAACCTCGAGGTTGACTTTAATAGGGCACAACGAGAAATTACCGCAAAGCCACATACACACGAAATTGTGTGAACGACACTGTTATAACAAAAGAAAAGTGAGAAAGAGGGCGGGTATAAAGGGAGAAACAATGAAAAAGCTCTTGTGTCCGAGACATGAAACTCTCGGACGAGAAAGAGAGAAAGAGTGGGGGGTGAAAAGTGCTGTGTGTGTTATTACACTTGTGCGACTACAGGTAAGGGAGATTAAGAGGGGAAAAATGCTATTCGGGAAGTCCCTCCATTCTCCATTCGCAGAAAAATAATAAAAAAAAGGGAAGAAAAAGAAAAACCAAATGACCCAGGCATGGCGTGAATCTCGCATAATGACTGTGCTACGAGGGGGAATGACGTCGCGAGGTCGAGAGCCATTGTGGTATTTCTTTTTTATTCTAGTCAAACCCGATGAATATAAAGCTCCAACAAAAAGTATTATGCAAGTTACACGTGTATAAAAAGAAATTACATTAATGTTATATTAGTTCTGCTCGTGGCTCTTCCACATTAAAATCAAACTTTATGAAAATGAAATTATTACGCAAGTATGATAACTACTTTTTATCCCAAAACGCGATCATTATTACGTAATTTCGATTTTTAAATACCCTTTAATTGGTTGGAAGAAACGCAGTACAAATAGAAATAAACCTCGCTGGAATTGGGTCACCTGTTCTCGAACTATAACTGCACAAGTAAATAGACTTTTCATCTCTAAATAAATTTATATATCTGGCCAAACTCAAAAGGGTTACATATGGAAAATTGGCAAAAATTCATCGGCAACTTTGATAAATCACAAAATTGATAAAAGGGACAAACCGAGCGTCATGTTAAAGAGGATTCGAATACGAATCATAAAAGCAACCGGTGAAGTCTCAACACCGAATCAAAAAATTTTACGCCCATTTTTACTGAAATGTCGAAAATTTCCCGATTTTTAATACTTTTTAAATTTACTTTCGTGTTTTTTGACCAAAAAATATTGAAAGTATCAATCATCCTGTTTTCAACTCGAATTTTTGTGACGAATTCGCAAAAACTACTTTTTTAGGTAATTAAAAACTGTACAATTCGTTGATGAACGAATAAATTTGGATGCAAATTAAATTTTTTTGAAACGATAACAAATTCTTCGTTCGTGTGTCATAAACTGTCAGACATTTATGAGAATAGATCGCACGTGGATATGAAAATAATATTAATGGTATTTGGGGATGAAGTGTACGTGATAAGGGATGAAACAAAGATCGTGATTGAGAAGTAATAAATGAAGAGCCGCATCCGTAATGCTATACCATTAAATTTATTCATATCGAAACATACACACAAACATTACGTAAATAAATACAAACTTATATTCCAATTCGTAAAACGACATGGGAGGCCAAGTGTAAAAGCTCGTCACGTCAGTTTAGCGAGGTATCTTGCTTTTCAACAGAACTATCGGGGTGTAGTTCGCGGTATTATACATCGATGAACAAGGGGCAGAAACTCGTTCGATTGGGATAGAAAGATGTGGAGTCAGAGTGTCATAAAGCGAGATCCAGCTCGCTAATAAATATACCATGCACATCTACACTGGCTTATATAGAGATCTGACAAGCCATAGGGCGTAACTCAGACATTTTCCAAGCTTAAGCAGCGCGAACTTTGTCCTTTGGTTTACTAATAGTCGAGTTGTATACAGACAACAATAATACAATTGCATTTTGGTATAGGAGCACATTATACATAGGTTCTCGTAACGTGGGCGACGCTTATTTGACATTTGGGCAGGTGTATAACTACCGACTGGCAATAAGGTTAATTGAAATACGTCAAGTAGCCATTGGGTGGTGGTGCATTGGGGAATACTTTGAGGGTTGTTGCCCTCCCCCTACAGCATCGCTGGGGTGACTTTCCATACTAACCACTACTGTTCCGATGCTTTCAATGCTTGTAGAATTTTGGTTGTGTTATGTGCTGATAAGTATACATATATATCGTTATATAAGTACAGTATACATATATATGTTATGACTTCATAGGTCGAATGATGGAATTGGCCGAAGTGATGGGAAACAACAACGTCCACCACCGAATATACCTTACATTATATCCTAACAATACCTGAATACGTCCATGGAACTACTAGCTTCATAGGGCACGTGTTGAACATTCATATAAGATATGTCTTTCTGATGAGTATTTTTGGCCTACAGAAACGTGGAAATCGATTCGATTATTTAAACATTTTTTATACAAACTTTTAAAGCTTTAGATTCTCAGAACTCTATCCTTGCTTGAAGAAATTTCATCATAGTTATCAATTAAAATATGTATTTCATTAAATCATTATATATTTTAAACTCCTCAGTATTTATCGATAAATTGATGGGCTAACGATTACTTAACGTATAGGAAAAGTTAAGTGAAAGGAAAATTGTATCAAATTAATATTGTGATTGTTATTTTCATTCAATATAAATAGGCTAGATTCATGAAAGCGAATTCGACAGAATTTGCAAAACGTAGATATTCAGTTTTCATAAATATCTCTTTTGATCAATGTGATGAGATACTTGGGGCTGAATAGCTTCGAGAATCGTGATTGGAGTAAAAATGTCAGTAATCTTTTTAGAGCAATAATGACGGAAAAATAGCTGGCCTTTCTACATCGGGAGCGTGAGTGGAGCGAAGGGAAAAGAGCTCAATAAATATAATACCGCGAGATGCAAGTGAGCGCTTGATGGCTCGCTAGTGAATTCGCTCGATCGCGACACTTAATTCAATTCAATTGCGACACAGTTCAATAATTCGATTAATTAAAAATATCCGAGTAAATATACGTATACGCGCACATAAACAAATATATACATACATAGGAATGTTGCCGTTAATATAGCTATGTAGCATTGTGATGTGCCGTTAGTGAGAACAGTGAGAGATGAGGAGTTCCTCATTCAAATGCTGATTTCGATCTGGGCTTCAGGCGAGAAAAAATTGGCAGAGAGACAGAGAGAGAAAGAGAGAGAGAGAGAGAGAGAGAGAGGGAGAAAGATAGACAAAAAGAAAGATGAGACACAGATAATAAGAGCAACATTTTGAGAGCCCGTGACGTTTGCCTCGTGTGTTCATATGTTTTTTTTACTTTATAGGGCTCATAGCTGAAACATACCTCTCGATATGCCAGCGTCATCTGTGATTACTTAATTATGAGTTTCAAGTGAGCGATGTCCCTCTCCTCCTTCGTTTTTTGCCTTCACTCTTTCCTCATTCGCACGTTCTCTCCTTCGCTCTGCTTATTAGCGACTTTCAAACCCTCATCTCTTCGAGCATATCCATATATATGTACATTTAGTTATGAGTATATATGGATACCCGATGAAGAGATGAAGCGATCCTACATCCCCTACCATACTCGAGCTCTCTGTACCTACCCTCTTAAAAATCCTATTAACCTCGAGCGCTAATAGAGAAATCGCGACGATGGACTTGAACGTGAAATGCAGCGTTTTTTTTTCGGATTTCCGAGTGTATGTATAGTTCAATCGATACCGATACGTCCAACATATTTCGTACATATTCGAACTCGTCGACCATTGAGACATTTTAATTATTTTGTTTACTGAAACAGCATTTTTTGTTCAACGAATCCTCAGTTACGAAGAATCACGTGTTCAGCAAGTGAAATAATAATTACAGATGATTGTTCCCTGACAGCGAAATAATTACTTCTTATGCAGTGATTTTTTCTCAGACTCAGTTCCTCACGAGTAAGAAAAAAAATTTGGTAAGTTTATTTGAAAATTAATGAAACGTATAGGAGACCGCAAAATTTTTCATTCCCTTGCGAGATCCTGTATTCTATCTTCGTTGCGGTGATATTATAATACGTCCCTTGTTGTTTTTTTGTCCCCCTTATATCCTGATGTAAGCTATTATAGCTATACATATTCTCTGAGCGTCGCGAAACTGCCTCGCGATCGTGGTATTAGCTGGAGCAGAGAGAACGAAAGACAGAGAAAGAGAAAGAGAAGTAGCCCTCTCGCTCGTGAGAGACTCTCGGGGTATCGCGGTGATAATAATGAACGCGTTAATTAAACCAGCTGATTTATGCGCCTTTCAGATTGTAATTGCTCGCCAGGCGCGAGCTCGAACGCCCGAACCTATATTATATATATATATATATATATATATCTTTTATATCCATACATTTATATACGTATATAATCTTTTGCTTGCGCTCATATTCTCTCGCGTTCTCCTTTTCGCTCTCACCATCTTTCTCTTGGCTCTCGTTGTCGCTTGCACAGAAAGCCAATCGAGCAAAAGCCGCGAGGCTAGAGTGACCGCTGCAGGAAACTAAAGCAGACTTCCAAACGGAATGAGAGAATGGGAAGATTAAGAAAAATCCTATATAATGATACACATTTTCATGTATTTATACGGGTGTCTTTTTTCCGTTATGATTATCAATTATCGAGCAAGCATAAGGTCGATTAATCGTTTTATCGTTATATCGTTATATCGTTAAGAATTGTTTTTAATTCCAACCTCCAAAACTGTGCCAAAAATTTAAACTTCAATCGAAACGAAATTTTTTACTTAGCTCGAATTTCCAGAAAATGGTCAAAATACAGTAGGGGGACGACAAAAAATTGTCCAATTTTCCTCATTACATTAATGATCTCTATATCTTATACCTTTCATTCAACTTTTTCCCCATTGCGTTTTTTATTTTCTGACACGACTTACATAATAGATCCTTAATATATTTCACAAAACTTTATTCACGTTGGCTAAACGCGATAATTCAATATAACGCGTTTCTACCAACGACTCTGTTGCATTTAATTCACCGCTATTCTCGGTGGTCTCACTTGTCGCAGAGGGTGTAATGTCTTTTTAGGTAAGCCTTAATTAACGGTATTCATTTAATACAAAGCTTTCTAATTACATGTATCATTCTATACATATATTATTATAATTTGCATATAAATATATGTATATAAAGACAGAAATGCAATGGGAAAGCGGAGATTTTGTGTTTGACTGGGGTTTGTTGTTGAATGGGGATGTTATGTCTTTTCGTCGACTCAGTGATTATAAATGTGAAAGCTTGACGGTAAGAAAGTGAAAATATAGTAGGATCGCCCGTTCAGCCGAGACTGATTTGTAATTGCCTAATTAGAAGCTTTGATAAACTCTGTTTCACGATTGAAACAGAGTTTATCAAAGCTTTTTTCAATTTAGACATCGATATATCTATAATTCTTGACAATTTCGTGACATTTTCAAATTTCCATTTATTAATTTTTTTATTTATTTTTTTTATTGGGGTTTACTAGCAATTATATTACTCTTTCATGCTCAGGGTCCTTCCTTTTTTATCTCCCCACCCCTTTCCAAGTATCCCCGACTGTATCGCATTTGCCGAGGGCGAAGGGAAACTGCAGGAAACCTTGCCGATACAGTCGGTACCTAACTAATTTCCTCGAGTAGTAATGTGAGTACGTTCAAGCACGGTCACCAGAGGCATTTAGGGAGACACCTCCTCAGCTGTGATGTAGTGGGCTAAGCCCAGTATACGTCTAAAGAGTCTCATCTGCACGATTACAACCATTCACGGAGAGCACCCAAAGCCGCACACTGACCGCGAATACATCACAGTAAGATGTTGTGGGCATTTATGAAGGTGGAGTCCGAACCACCTGGGATCGCGGTAGAAACACTTGAAAAAATTTTCAATTTTTTTATTGGTATAGCGAATTTCTGCCACACCGGAAAGCCAGCCAGGGAATAAGGCTGTCCGATTACAATATATATAATTTGTGTTAAACAAAACTTATTGTTTCCGCAACGAGAGTTTAGTAGCTTTAGCAAAAGGTTTATTTGTTTGAATAGTAACAAAAAATTTCATCCAAATTACTACTAGGTAATTAGCTTAATCACAAATTATATTCCATTGATCTATGCTGTCATTGAATTCAATTTTCGCAGAGAAGTTTATTCCATGTTATTATTTTATCAAGTCACGGACAAACCGTATATATAACTCAACCTGCGTGTATTTATTTCAAATTCAATCGATTCTGTGTCTCAAGTATTGTTTTTTTTTTCAATGTAACCATTTATTACGGTTGTATCACATGAAATACACTCAATTCAAATAAATTAAAATTTAGCGGTAAAATCGTGGCGTAGTTGTCTCAACGACATGATTTTCAATGGACCAACCACCGGGTGATTAACTAAACTAATAAAGTAATACCTTAATTTTTTTTCAGTGTGCATGCATGTGTATGTGAAGATCTGTATATATATTTATCTGTACAAGTATATTCAGTTGAGGTTCGGCCAATAGTTATTCCTCCGACTCAGTTAGCAGTCGCATTAATTAATTATAATTAAGTTTTAGTTGACGTGGCAATGAAAGGATAGAGAGCGGGAGAGAGAGAAGGGGGTTGGCAAAAGCTGGTTATAAACACGTATATATATGAGTAGATATAGACATAAGTATAGATACATAGACGAGGCATCTACGCGACTAGCATTTTGAGCATTACCGATATTATGCAGATTTGCCTGAGCCTCTGCTACACTTCTCACGCTCCTACGGTCTTCCCTATGCGCATACATATATACCATCTTCTTCGTCACTCTCGTTCTAAAATCGTACCTCTTATATACACCCCCTTTCTCATTCTTCATCTCACTGGCCCGCTCGGTTTTCCTCTTTTCGTCTCTTACTCTCTTATACTTCCCTTCTTACCTTTTCGCTTGTCCGCTCTTCATCGTCGCATCTCTTCCACCTCCATCCCAACCCCTCCGACAAGAGCATCCCCTCTTAACACTTGCCAGCTCGCGGAGTCGTCGAGTGTAAATTATTTACTTATTTACGGCTAGTAAACAGAAAGGCTTATGAATGCTTTTCTCGACTCTCGAGAAGTTTCGCTGCAGCATATCCCGGAGCAAAAATCTGTCATGAAGATATACGTGGATACGAAAATTTCCGTTAGTAAAGGATAATTGCGACAATTTAGATTTGGAACAAGAAAACATTTTATTTTTTTGTTGGATCATTGTGGATTTATTAAACATTTATATATTACTTCGAGGCGAAAAAAAATATTTAGAGAAACAATTTACAATTCTTTCACCCGAAAATTATAGTTGACAAAATTAATTCGTTACTTTGCAATATTGCCTTTTCCTTAATGTACGATTTTATCTGAATTAGATTGTACGTGCATCAGTAGACGAAAAATGTTTGGCATAGGGGGGAGGGGGGGGGGGGGGGGGGGGAGTGACGACCGTCTTTCAGCATCTTCACGTGTCACGACGTAAGAAGCTGTTAATCTTCGGTAATAAACTGTATTTTCATTATAATACCACATGAATATGCAACGACGATAATGGCCTTAATATCCCCTCACGGGCGTGCATCTTCCTGTGCTTTACGAGCTGAGCCTCTCTTCTGCCTGAATTTTGATACGTCTTCACGTACTCCTGCCAGTAGATTTTCCCACATACTTATACCTGCGTATGCATCCATATATTCACATACATATTCGAACGATTGATAATATATGTGTGTATATGTCTTCTCTATCGTATGAAACTCGGCCCCAAGGCAGATCGAGATTTTCATTTTATCGAAACAATATTATTCACTCGCAGCTAGACTAGATCAATAATAGCTATGAGTGTAAGACATTCACGTGCCTTGGGAGTTATCCATGCAAAAGGCATTCACATTTGCAAGCATTTCTACAAAAAATACTACGACAGATGTCCATTTATTAAACTTACAGGGTCCAAAAGAAACAGAGCAAGTGAATAGTATTTTTATTGAAAACAATTGACTTCGATATATTTCGAATAAAAAAATTCGGTGAATCTCAGGGTATAAAATAATGAGATTCGAAGTATTGTTCTGAGATGGTAATACAAAAAACGTTTGAAAGTATAAATACTGTTCTCAGATGAAAAATTGGTTACAGGTTTACAAAGCATTATAATTTTTATTGGTTTTCAAATTATGACTATGTTATATAAGTTTTTAAATATGTCACTAAATATTTGTCGAATAATGTATAATCTATAATATTGAGGGGGATTTAATGCTACCATAAATATTTTTCTACTCGGGACAGTTTCATTGCCCAAGGATTTTTATTTTTTTCTATCACACCATTATAATGAGTGACATATCAAAAAAAGGTTTAATCTTGTATGCGCGTAACCGAGTTATAAGCTCGTTATATAACTATATATAACGTGCACGCGTTTCCGATTCTCTTGTTTTCTCTCTTTGTCTTTTCTTACTATGTGTAACACACACGTCTGTAGCGGGCCATCTCGTTTCCTGACCTTAATGTAAGTTAATGTAAGCAACGGACGAAGGAATAATAGTGGGCCCTATACACCATCGCCATTCATTTATCTTAGTTTATTGCCAACTGCGGGGCCAACAAACACCACTGGAATACGCAACGACGCGCCATTAACCTCTCTTGGTCCACGCGTCGTTCTCTCTACGTAGTGAAGCCACTGCGCTTAACCGAAGGGTGACATGAATGTATTCTCTTTCTCTCTTTTTCTACTTGATCAATTCCTCCCATTTGCGAAATTCTTGATGCTAACCGATGAACGATCCGACCTCGAAACTTTCAGCAAGCTTGAAGAGATATTCAGGAAAATAAGGGTGGTATTACAGCGAGTTGTTTTACTGTGGGATTAAACTTTCCACAGAAATTTACTATCAGTACCATATTAGCCACAAGCATTTACATACTGCTCTTTCATGGCTACCGCTTCTCGTCATTTTCTTTGACCTACTTAACACTTCTCAATTCATTACAGGTTTCCTATTATCAGTTTCGTACTTCGGGAATTGTTAATTACATTGGAATTTTGATTGAAAAACTCTACGTTTTAGATTTTGAAAAGAACAATTATTGTCAAAAGTTATGTATACTTTGTAATCAATATTTTTGACAGTTCTCCTTCTTTGAATCAATGGTTAGTTTAGTTCAATTTTACTCTCGAATAATTGGAACCTTTTCATCTTATTAGCTCTTTCTCTTTGTATTTAGAAATAAGTGAATGAAAGAATGAGTAGAAAGAATGGAATTGAAAAAATATTCTGCGAGGGGGTAATTTATGAGGTCGATTATCGGAGGTTCAATGTTTTTGACATAAAATATAATTGGTTCATTGCAAACGAATTATAATGAGACGTTTACACTTAATTTCACATAAAATATTGAAAATGAGAAAAAAACGTGAAGTTTTCAATGATTTTAATGAAGAATTTGCGTGATGTGTGGAAAATTCGAAACGATTTAAAATCGGAATACTGTCTTAAATATATCTTTTGATATTCCCATAATTTTTATCTTATGACGGTACAACAGTTAGAGAAACAAGTGAATAGTCGGTCTCACTAAATTAACACACATTTTTTTTTATATACGACTAAAGCAAGTGTAAATATAAATGGAGTACCATCGTGTAGATACAAACACGTTTTTTTATATACGACTGAGGCAAGTGTAAATATAAATGGAGTATCATCGTACAAATGTTTCTCATACCACGTGTAGGGACTTTTTTCTCTTTCCGAGTAAAGACATTTTGAAATCGGTGACACAGAAATAATTCCTTTTTACGAGCTTCACAATTTCTGTCATAAAGTTTGCCGTTTTAACGTTTTATAACTAGATTTTTTCGCCGTTTACAATTAAATAACGATGTAGATTAAAAATGCTCATCTACGTGAAAACAAAAGCTATAAATGCATTCGGCAAAATAGCGAAATTATTATTTTTATAATTAGCTCGTTCATCAATTTTTTCAGAATATTAAAAGAGGTATTATCGTATGTGACCTGAAGCCAAATTTTTGTTGGAATGTGAAAATAATTAGCAAAAGAATAATTGCAACAATGTTTAATTAAGGGTAATATAAAAATTGTGTATTCAACAGCTGCGAGTTTATTCATTAGGAATGAATGAACAGTAATTCTACTTAATCTGATGTTTATTTATAGCGCCATGAAAAATTCAGCATCGAATGCAATAATTCGTAGCCAAATTACCGATGCGACTACGTTACACAAAATAAAAAACAAATGTGAACCGATGGAAATGTAAACAGTTTGTTGTACGGTGAGATATGTGAATAAACGTTTTTCGTAAAAAATTATTTTCGTTAACAGTCGCGAAATAGCCATGTATATCCCAAAATTCGAATCTCGACGGATTCTATAAAAGTAAGCCAAACCCCTCATTACTCGATATTTATAGAGCGTATCCATACGAAAATCCATTGCGTATGAATAGGCGTCCGAAACTTTTTAATATAGTGTATTAAGAGCGATGAGCGAGGGTGAAAATGTTCAGAAACTAAAAATTGAGGGACACAAAAATCGTGTGAGTCTCGAAAGAGTGAGAAAAAAAATCATTTGAAAAAAAAGAACAGAGAGGGGAAAGAGAATGAGAAACGTATAGAGTTTTACACTTTTCACTTTACGTACCAGTAATTTGGATAAATATCGAACTTTTTCGTGCGCTGAACACATGGGAAGAGAGCTTGTATTAGGGATGGGGCGGGAAGAAAGCGAAGGGGTTGAAAAAAGACAATATCAATATATGTGTGTGTGTGTTCCTGGTGTTTGTGTTTTTTTTTTCATCTATTTTTATTATTTTCCTGTCTCTCTATCATCCGCGTGTTCGGCATCGCCGGGCTCGTTGTATTTTTTTTTCTATTCTCCATAGTTTTTCATATATTGTAAATCTATATCGGTGTGAAGCTTCGAATATCGCGAGTGAGTCTCTTTACCCTCCGGATCACCCCTTCCGCTCTTCTTTGAGCGACGACGCCTAGAAACGAGGCGAACCGGGGATAAAAAAAAGGAGAGAAAAGAAAGAAGGCAAAAAAAAAAATTATTGGAAAGCGCGTTCGTTCCGGCACGGGTCCGTCAGCTCCATCCCCGTTTTACCCCCTCCCCCCTCCGCCAAACCGCCCGTTCTCAGTTCAGGGTGCTGAAAGGGGCAACCAATAAATTTTGAATGCACCCGCCGACAGAATTATTAGTCGTTCGTTAGTGGTATAATGATCAAAAAATTATAAACAAAAGATTCCACGGATGGCGAGACTTTTTCGTGGGTCAGCGAGGCAAGCGGAAGCTTTTGCGGATAGCTTTGACGCTCTGTCCTATATGAGCCTACATATATTTTTATATACGATGCATATAACCCTATGTGTATATATACACATATAAATATATACATATATAGCTATTAAAGCAATATGTGTATGTGTTTGTGTGCCGTTGTTCCTCCTACATCGGCTCCCATTCGCTTCCAAACCCACCATGCCAAGAGCCGGGCTTTTTCGCTATATTTAAAAATCTGTGCGCTCTCCCGGAAAACTGTACGGCGGTGTGCTACAAAGAGAGAAGGCCCGGCCGTTACATCGCGGGGTTTATTAAAATCTATATGGTCATCCCGGTTGTTTGCCAAGCGATAGCCAGTCGAAGAGAAAAGGATGCCCGTATCGTGGTGAAGGGATTTCGTGTCATCCAGAGGAATCTCTCAACTAGTACGTTCCTATACGTCGCTGCCTCATATATGCCTATCGTTATACACCTATGAAAACTTTTCTCGAGCTCCTACCTTTTTTCAGCAAATTTAAATCTCAGCCCATTCAAGTCTCGCTTCGGTCCATGTTGATTTTTTTGTCAGGACAAAGTTGTATTGTGAACTGTTAGGACCTTCAGTGTTCTTCGAGGTGGAGAAAGGGCATAAGACGCAATGTCTCTAAAGAATTGAACAAAATTGAATGATATACTTTTGTAGCACGTTACGAAAATGTGTGCAGCTAAATGTTTTCGCTGTATTTTTTGTTGTATATCAGCTTTTTACTGATCATTTTTTATTTAATCCTTGATAATTTATTCAATTAAAGAATTTTATTTTTTGCAGAAATGATTACGAGATAATGCAACATTGCAATTATGTATAGTCTCGACGATATATGTAAAGGTCTTTTTATCAAAGGAAATTAATTAAACAAATTATCGGATTTGACGAATTCATTATTACGTGATACTCCCATACTTATGAACATCGAAACACCTATTATTCCGTACAATAATTATTGTTGCCCTCGAGCTATAAGCCACTACGATATGCAGCATACTCTCTTGAATCATCGTCCATGGATTTTTCAGGCATTGGCTTCGATTCGCAATTTTCCCAATGCCATTTATTACGCGAGGAAACAATGTCGTGCGCAATTTGCGCAGACCCTGCGAAAAATGGGGTAGGAAGGGATACAAAACACCGTAAAAAATAACGGCATCTACTCACCCCTCCCGATCGCGACAGACTTTTTGCAAAATGAGAGTAATATCGGCGTGTGTTTCGTCTCTGCCTGTGTATATGTCACACGTTCGCACAAACACACTCTGACAATTGTTGCAATAATAACACTGGTACTATTTTTTAATAATGCTAGCGAGACACGTTATGAGAATCTGTAATCAAACGAGCATGACTACCGGGCAAAGAGAAAGAGAAGCAAAATGTAACGATTGTATTTACAAAAAGGTCTTTACGTAACCGACCTCGACAATGGACAACTGTAAAAATATGAACGAATTTTTGCAACACTGCGCACGTCGAAATGTTTTGCACGAGTTGCTCCAAGTCAATCGACCCCCAAACTCTAGAATTTTCTTTAGACAATTGTTTTTTTACCAAAATCTCAATAAACTTCCAGTTTTTTCCTATTTTTCTAATTCGTCTACCATTTCAATATAAATACTTTAATTCGATTGAACCAAACGATAAACGGCTTATTGATTAATTGATGAAACACGACTGTGAAATGTCAAATATAATTTTGTACAACAGGACAATGCGGATGAAACTTTTATGAAAATTTATATCCACATTACAATTCCATGAATCCAAACGTTACTTTTATTATAATTATTATTATCACTATTCATGTACACGATAGAAATAAAAATTTAAAGCTCTGTATTCTCCATATGGAAACAATTTTCATAAAATGTACATCATCCCTTCTCATTCGAATAAATAAAATTGAAACGAAAGTGAGTTCCAGGAAATCAAGAGGCCCACTGGCCTATAATTAATCCCAAAATAAGACAGGCTCTAAAATAGTGCGATCACGCAGATGGGCAAAAAGTTTATAGTTATTTGAGGCAACGTGGGATAAATTATTTCGCATTCTGAATATCTATTTAATTGAATAGTACTGAAAAAAAATCGATCGGTCGATCTTGCAACAACCGATAATTTCATTTTTTAATCCCCGTATAATTGATTCATAAGTTAAAAAAAAATTACGTATGAATATTGTTTAAAATATCGGTACCTAAAAGTATCTATCACGAAATTTTAGGAATTAGATGGGTTTTCGTGCCCTTTCGCACAGAATAATTATTCACCGCGATTTTAAGTTAATTTGTATTAAAATGAGATAAAATGTTATTATCCTGTGTAATTACTACATTTATGTTTGAATACATAAATTTTGTATACGTGAACTGAAAAGAGAGAGAGAAGGTAAAGTGGAGAGTGTACGCGAAGAGCCCATTACGAGGATGCGTGTCCTAGTGATGTGCACCTCATTCTTTTGCTCTTCGGTCCAGGGAAGAGTTTCGAATATCGTTATATGTTGCTCGAATGATGGAAGCAGTGAGGAGGAGGAAGAGAACGAAGGAGATGCAGGAAGAGAGGAACAGGCGAACGATCGTTTTTGATTATATTACAGTTGTGGGGTTCACGTTATCATTTTTTTCCTTCATCGTACTTCAACCTGCATCATGACTTATTATTATTACCATTATTCTTAGTATCGTAATTACATTCGCTCGCGTATTGCATAGTTCGTTATTATTGTAATTAGATTCGTGTCTGCGGCTGACTGTCAAAAGGCCACACTATCGTCAACGGTATCAAAATTGCATTACATTTTATTCAAAGTACAACTTTCAAGCAATGCACTTTTACCCAACCTGTAAAAGTTATACATGTATCTTGAGATTGTTTAACAACTATCCAATTTTATACATTTCAAAAAATGATTTTAACAGTTAATTATTCACTGCTGTCTAGGCGACGATTTTTTTGCAATTCGAATGTTTTTGATTGGCGCTAGTAGATAAATCAAAAAATTTAAGGGAAAAAATAAGAAAAATAATGTGTAAAAATCCTTAATTTTCGAACTTTTTCTGATCCAAAGCAGCAAGGTTATGAAACAACAATAAAAAATAATGAAAATTTAACTTTTTCTTTTTTTTCATCGATGTTACGTTTACTCAAATTTACTTTTGTCGATATGTGACAATGAGAAAATGATTTCCTGTCCAACTATCAACCATGCAAGTAAACAGAGATGTGTAATAGTCAGAGTTAAAATAGGACAGCAAAAAAGATTGAGGAATCTCGGAAGGATGTAAAATCGCAGTGAGAGCTTAGTTTTTAAAAAATGATCGCTGTTTATCTCGGGATTAGGAGCCATTTTTCATTGTTTTGCGGTGCATTGTTGTTGCACATTCGACAAAGTGGAAGTGAGATACAACTCGCTACTTTAGTGGGATAGGAAAAGTGAAGCTCCGGAGAGTTTAACGTTTACGTACGATTAAACGGGACAGCTCGTAATAATGATAAACAATATCGGTACGTCCGGCACTAAATGTTTCAGCGCGAAGAGTAAAACCGTAGTTGGGAATGCAGAGCATATACATACAGGATGCGTGTTGAAATACAACGATTTTTTTTTCTTGCGCCCGGACTAAACGCCATTCCGTGAATTAATTTCCTGAGTGGTTGAATTTTGTTGGGTGATAACTCTACGGGACTTTACTGCATGAGCACAGCATTGCTATTCGTCTATACATACATGTAAAATAGTAAATGTATATACACATATACACGTATATTTATGTATATATGTACTCTGGTGTATATACTTGATGAATAGGTGTTATGTATACCTGATAGTGTATATATAACACCGCTAGCGCGGAGTTGCTTGAAAAAGTTGTACATCCCGAGACCGTGCACTCGCCCGGATGTTTGTTGACGTTGCTCGAGCCCCGTAGGGGTTGCGACGATGCGCCCCGTCCAGAGGGGGTGTGAAAAAGTAAATTTATTTAACATGCTCGCACTCCGAGAGAAAAAGAGTGGAAGAAAAAACAATATTTATTTAACTAATGTCAGTTTAGATGCAGTCCGAATTTTGTTTCCCATTTATTCTGCACCTTTAATGTGATATACGCAATTGCTTACATATTATTGAATCATGATGTTCTGTCATAGTCATTCATCCGCTAAAAATACTAGTTTTCTTTGTATTTTGCTGCTGGCTCGAGACTCTCTTTAGTAGACAGCGACTTTGACATTTGTTGACCGACCCTTTTTCTTTTCAGATGTTTGTGACGCATCCAACTCTAAATATACGTTGAATAATAGAAAATATAATATATTTATTTGTGTATTATTCATGTAAAGTTACATTCACTTGTATTGATGAATTAAGTAGTTATGAATAAATTCTGTATTGAAAGGATGGGAGGTACTCTTCTCATTTTATCTGTGTACAAATAAAGTGAGAATATAGAGGGTGAAAATGACCAATTGTTTCCGTCAATATACAGACATGATTTAAAACGTGTGGCGTCAATGATTCAGCTATTCGCAATATCCATAATAGTTATCATCATCGGACACTGTTATATTCAAAAATTTCAGCTCCGAGACTCTTTCCAACCCCCGTGCAACCCCTATCATCTCTGTTCGTATAATCTCGGCGCCAATTCCACCCCACTTCAGCCTCCAAATAAAATGACAACATTTATTTGTGAAACAGGATAAAAGGGAGCGTCAGTGTTTTTTTATTGTGTTTGTTACTAATTTTCATCTGCGAAATTCTGCGTATTGTTTGAAATTGTTTCACGCAAGGATTTAGTCCGTTTCCAAAAAAATTATTTTTCCTGATACGTTGTTCCATTTGGATTGACTACTTTCGATTTTTTTCGAATTTAATTATCAAACCGTACATGTAGGGAAGGAAGATTTAAATACCCAATACTTTTTAGCATTTGTAATACGTAATCAATGCCAAGTTTTTCGAATTGTTTTATTGCTTTAAATTGGGAGAGCGTAAAAAACGAAAACGTATAATAAAATGTTTCTTGGAATTGCAGTCCGGGTTGTGTTACACGTGGAATCTCTCAAAAGCGCAGGAAAATTGCGGGTAGTTTCATTGCGGGATTACGATAGCGATAAAAAACTTTTTTCATTCGCGTGTTCCTTTAAAAAAAGAAAGGATGTAAAAATAAAAACGAAAATTTACATTGACCAGCGTGAAAAAATTTACCGAGTGTCCGGATAAATCCGTCGTGATAACTGAGTTATCAAGGAAACACTCGGGTTTCAAAGACTCTCCACCCTTCCCTAGCAACCCTTCGTGTTTCCACGTGTGCAGGATTTTCTCTTCGCCCTCTTCGGCAATATATATATATATATATATAAGTGCATACACAACGATAGATTTAGAGTGTTCCGATGTTCGATTTGCCACGTCAGACGACGGAAGATAACGTAGTTATTCAATGTGGACTAAACGGAGTTGGCCTAAATTTTCCTTCTTTATTTTTCAAACCATCCTACCGAGATACAATATTTATCAAAAAAAGAAGAGAGCACAAGTCCTAAAAGTGGTACTAAAAAAATATAGGTTTAGAAATTTATTCGAAACACATATTAATCGCGTCTAGATTTTAATTTATTTATACCGATGCATAAAATTAATATATTTTCTAGATATTGATGCATAAAATTTATATTTATTCAAATTATTCATGAATTCGATTTAAAAAAAAATAGTAAAAATTTACTCAATGAGTTAATTATAAAATAAAATTCAAATCGAACCAAAAAAACGTATATTGCTTTAGAAATAGCTAGAGTTGTACGGTAGCATGACTGCTGCAGTCTGGTAGGGGTTGATGAAAAAAGAGGAAAGGATGGAACGAAAAAAGGCTTATTTGCCAGCAACCAGAGGCAAAAAACAGCATGAGGAAGGGGTTTTGGCTGGGTATTGTCGGGTACCCGATTTCAGTCGTTACATTATAGTTTGTTCAGTCGGTGAGTTTTTGACTATGTTGAGTAAACACACGTGCATTTATATACGTGGGTGTGTGTGTATTTATCCTTGTATGGGAGATGAAAAAAAATGGCTGTGAAAGTCCACGCGGGGGTGCGAGATGTGTAGGGTTTGCAAAATCACACCCGATCCTCGTACACCCCGGGCACACACCATCAGCTTGCCATTCTCGGTCCTCCCGCAGAGAATCACGAAGCGTTCTCTCCGCATATACTCTTCTAGCTCGTGTATGTAAATCGTGGAATATATAGACAGGGTTAGGAGAGAGAAAGGGGGGGGGGGGGGAAAGAGAAAGAGAGAGTGACGCGTCAACGATTATATGAGCCTTCTGGTGGACCAGGGGTCAGACTCTGTTCCAATGTTCCTGCGTGTGCATGCAATGCAACATCCGAAAAGCAGTACACATAGAACAAGAGGGAGTGAGATAGACGAAGGGTTAAAAAAAATTGCGAGACCGACGAATGTTGTAAAAATCTAGCCAACCAATCGGGCGCATTGTGTCCAATAGCGAACAATGCTGCCGCGGTGCCATTCCTGATGCGGAACCTACATTCGCTCACGAATTTTTTTTTCCATGGCGAGTATACACAGAAGGGCCAGGAGAAGAGATAGGGATAGAGTTGCAGATCGAAAGGGCGAACTGCATTTTTTATACACGCATTGACGAGACACACACGGTACATATGCACAAACTTTTACATATACAGACTCGAAATCACAAACGCAACAAAAAATACACATGGCATTTTTGAATCAGGTTTATTGTCGAATTTTTCAAATTTTATTTTCAGCCCTTGGGTAAAAAATCGCGTTGTTCTATATGCATGTCTATTTCAGTATCAGGGTCTATGGAAAGGGATATAGAGTCATCCTCCCTCGTAGATTTCTTATCCTCTTTGCATTTTTCCTCCTGCATGATGATCCGAAGCTTCATGTTGATTTCGATATCGTCAATGTGTAAATGCGATGATTAGAAATATTCCGGCTATCCCATAGTTAAAAAAAAGTTTCTGCGACAATCGCAATTGAAATCCATTGTACGATTTTTTCGACTGAATAATACTGATGAAATAATACATCGAATTACATTTGCAGTGGATTTTTTACTACCGCGCAGACAAAATTTTATCATGAAAAATCAGATTAACCAGCCTTATGGAATTATTGCTATCAACTATGATAACCGTCTGAATACTGGACCAATGATACTTTGACTTTTAAGTACCACATCTGATTTCACCAAGCACGCAAAATAATCAGTATATGCGTGTCTCCACCTCAAAATACAGGGGGAAAACATGAAATTAAATCAGAGATGAGAGTGGCTGCCATCATCTGCATTATAGCGTTAAACAGGGGTCGAAGCAATCGAGAACTTCCGGCATTACCAAACCCCTTCTGGCAAAGTAGTTCAAGAGCGGAGCAGAGAGCAGGAAGGAGGAAGAAGAAGAAGCAGGAAGGGAGGAGAAAGGAGGCTTGCCTGCATGGTTAAGGCTTGCACCTGTTCTTACATGAGACCTACTACTCACTGCACATATACGGGTGTCTATATATCGACCAGTGAAGAGAGAGAGAAACAAGGGACCTCACTCCTTTCAACAAAGATAGACAGACAGACAGGGAGAAAATGGAGAACGCCGTAGCGAGGGTGTTCTCACAATCGGAACACCCACCTAGCCCACCAAAACTCTATACCTCTTTCTCTCTCTTCCACTTGCGCTCTTGTCTGAACCGGGCATTCCTAGAACAGTAATCTTATTAAATTTACATATTAATCAACGGATTTTAATTATCCCCAGCCCCTGCAGAGAAGCGGGGTTGAGGGGTAAGTGAGAGTAAGAGAGAAGAATAGAGCTAGGGGTTCGAGTGGGGATGAATGAATGTAAGAGGAAAGGGTGTGAGAGGAAGAGAGATCGAGGATAGTGGAATAGTCAGTATTATGAGAGAAGTAGGAGAAGGCTAAGAGTGAGAGAAAGAGAGAGAGAGAGAGAGAGAGAGAGAGAGAGAGAGAGAGAGAGAGAGAGAGGAAAGTGGGTGGGATGAGTGAGTTCCACCCTTGTGCGGTGGTGATGGTAGTGGTGGTGGCGGTAGCAGTGGCGGAGACCGAGCCAGCTCTCGTAATTTACATTAATCCAATAATTGCATGGAGGTTTCCTAATTAGAAATTCAAATGAGGTGGTGGCAGGCAGGCAGGCAGGCTGGCTGGATGGTTGGTTCGTTGGCAGGGCTACGAGAGAGCTCAGCAACGAGCAAGCACACCACTAGGTAAGCACCGAGAGAGTAACGCTCGCTAGCGAAGTCCGTCGCTCTCTCTCTCTCTCTCTCTCTCTCTCTCTCTCTCTCTCTCTCTCTCGTTCACTCTCTCACTTGCTTCTCGTATACTCGGTATGTCGACGGGTGCAACGCCGTCGGAGCCGAACACAAGTTCGAGTAATACCGAGAACGGACGTCAAACGCGACTAAAATGACCGAAATCTGCATTACATACTACGATATCTGGACTCCGTGTGTCTTCGAACGAACCCGCCTTATACACGCGGTGCCTTCATGCACGTGCTCACTTGGATCCTTCGGTGGATCGTTGTGGATTGCAGGAACAAGGAAAACTCTTTTGTCTATATTATCTGTGGTTTAGAACCCTTGATTAACGTGAAATAGAGGTTCGCATGGATGAATGATTAAATAATTGCTTTATTGCAAAGAAATCTTTTTAATCTCTATCCTCTTATCTGCTTTAAAAACGTGAAATGTAATGGAAGAACTATTTAAATATTGGAATCAGTATCATATATCAGTTAAATCATACTCTACAGCAAATCCGATGTATTGAAACTCTAGCTAATTTGACATCTAGCATTACTGGACATTATGTCAATGACAATGTTAGTGTTGACGATTTCTAAAAGGAATTCAGTATTTCGGGCAATCGGGTTTAACCTTTAGTAAATCAACCAAAAAACATCTGTTTGAGACTAAGAAAGCACCTCGAACTTTCCCCTGTGCTCGAAGACATCGATAGCACAGGGGATATGTTAGTTCGAAGGGCCTTGGGGGTACAATGAGGGAAAGCAATTTCAGCGTAATGTGACGTTGTCCAGTAGTACGTCTCGATGCGTGCGGTCCTTTTGTTGTCTCCATCAGTGGGATCCCTCGACAACCCTAACACGTCCCTAATACCGCCGAAGCTTCTGTCACAACTGCCTATATACACCCGCATTCATCCCCTCTGCACATCATGTCCTTCGCTTCTTCCTTCTCTTACACCCATTCTCACTATCTCTTTCTCCCTCTTTCATTCTGTTCTCTTTATCCGCCCCACACTCGCCATCGATATACATATCATGGAGGCTCTAATACCAAAGTCCGGGTATCCCTGATAGTCCCAACGCGGAACGATTAGCGCGGTTGGAAACCTACAGAAACCATGGACATGTTAGTCCATCCAATAGCAGTGTGATCATCGTCCGATCTCTCGTCAGCAACAACATAACGTATTCACAAGAGGACTGTTTACGGAATCGTCGTTTTTTAAGTCCCACCTTTCAATATAGGGTTCAGTCCATTCGCCAAAGTGTTGAATAATTTCGAAAAATCTACTTATTCACTTTTATTTTTCAATTACTAGAAAAAATTGGCATACATCTGATTAGCTGTTCATTAAAAGCCAATCCATTATTCATTGCTAGTTTATAATTACAGCGATTTCAGAGTAAACATTTGAAAAACCATCTGAACCTTGCGATTGTAATAATCAATAAATAGCTGGAGACAAATACTGATTAAATTGTTCTGAAGATTAATAGAAATTCTCATTAAGGTTGATTCAAAAAGGGATAATTATTCTTCCATTCGAGTTGGTGTCAGGTCTTGATTTGGCAAGATTTAGAGAGGAGTTTATTGTCTGAGTATAAGATTGCCCGGTGGAAAGGAAGACAGGTGACTGGCTGGATGCGCAATCCCTAAAGTTGTCGAAACAATGTTGTCTCTCCATGCTGACGCTAAGATTTACCACGTACATGAGTTCTATGTACAGATTGGATTATATATAGGATGACAAGAGAAAGCAGCGATGGTGCTATGGAAGGTCAGTCGTACTCCCGCTACTTTGGCTGAACTTTAAGCGCAATTATGATAATAGCGACGGAGAGCTTGCGTTGCCGGAGTAGCGCACCTAACCCTGGCAAGTGTTCCGCATACGGTTTTAGTTCGGGAGGCGGATAGTTCTGATATCGTCTGTGTTTAAACAGCAAGGCGAGGCTGATGCTCCTACTGCTGGTGCTGCTATTTCTGCCACGTCGAATTGGTCTCACTCCTTCTTGGTTTCCCTTCTAGCTCTTCCGCCCCCGTGGCCTCTCTTCCGCTTCGTTCTTCCCATGCTCAGTATCTTTTCTCCCTCCCTCCCTCCCTCTCCCCCTCTCTCTCTCTCTCTCCTTCTCTCTCTTCCTTTCGTTCTTGCCTCAACCTCTTTGGCGCAAGGGTGCGAGAAGGGTGAAGAAGTGCAGAAAGCACGGCATGGAACACGATCAAGAGAAAAGGACGAGGAGATAGTGGAGAGCAAGGGAAAGACCGAGGAAGAGGAACAGGACCACGACGGAAATCTACATAATATAACCAACTATTGTTCAAATAGAACGGCGCTTCGGCGCAGATTCAATTACCATTGTGATACAATTAATGTTGGAAATTTCATCAATTCGAGTGCCGTAGACCTCGGCTCTCTTATACATATGCATAAGAGAATCGAACGTTGTTCTTCGCTGTATGAGAATACCGTTAAAAGATTAATTATATATGTATGCATCTTTGCATAAAAAGCGTTTTCTACGTTGTGTTACGAGAGACCAAAGAACACAACGACAAATACCACCGTGTATTTTTCCTCGCAATATTCTTCCACGATACATGAAAATGTTCTTTTCCACATTCATTATTTTGACGTGGCTATACAGAGTTTGGTCTTTGCTGTCAATTAAAAAATGTGTTAGACTTCAAAAATCATTAATTAATTTTGGAACTGCTAAAAAAATACTATTTCAATCATACTATTATTCATGGTAATCTGCCAATCAGAACCCCTGGCAGCCCATAGGGTTGTTTTGAACCCACTAAAAATGCCAAAAAGCAACCGTCATCTTGTTCCATATCCAAATTACATCCATTAAAGTGCTCCTATTGAATTGCTTAAGGTATCCTTATTATCCTTCGCTCTTCATTATCAAGATGACCTCAGTTGAGAATTAACATAGGAGAGGAGCGTCTGAAAAGACCTAGCTAGATAATTCAGAGTATTGAAGATATTTTTATGGGTGTGTGCTCGGATGTAGTCTGGTGAAGTTGTTCGTCGAAGAAGAATATAATAAGAGTTGGTTCGCGCCGATCCTCCTCACCAATTCTTCGATGTAAAACGCTATCGCTTGGGAACCTCTGTGGCTCGCGTGCACGGATCCATATAAATTCTAATTCCGCAATCAGCTGGCTACATCCAAGATAGTTCTAGGCCGCGTTTCTAGCTACATCGCTAATTTCAACCTACCCGAGTATAGTTTCATATATCTATATGTATATGACGGTTGCGCCCAACCTTCTTATACTTAACCGACAGTTGGTAATGGCCATAATCAACGGTTATAGCAATTCCACCGATAATAATTACGCAAAAGTTTTCGGGGTGAACTTCGTGTATTAGAGAACATACGAGATACCTAATATTGCGTATATTTATATGTGTGCTTGTATGTATATGAGTATGATTATGATTCGATGTTGGATATCATCAAATATACTCATACACGTAGTAACGCAAGCTTCAGTCCCTCCCGCGTCACGAAACCCACCGTAACAAACACGTGTATTGACATATATCTATTTGCGGCAACGACTGTAATTATATCCCTTAAATACTGTATACACGAGAGTTGCGGCTTTTACTTTCGTATGATAGCATAATAGACCTTACGTATATACATTGTGACAAATAACGTTTGTCATATTCTATCATAACAGAAAGGATAGTACAAAATATTTCAATTAAATCAACCCCTGAGACAACTACAGGCGAAATATAATATTCTCAATGATATCTTTGTGGCAGGTATTACCACATTTTCAGTATTAAATAAAATGTCAGATTAATTCTGTATTCGTTGACTAACGCTTTCCTGGTAACCCTTTGTCCAATTTGAGCGATATTTCAAGAAATTCTAATTAGTACACTTTGAATGCTGAATTTCCTAAGAAAATAATAGGTTTGAAATTTGCGGTAATTTTGGAAGAATTGTTTGATAAAATTTATGAAAATTATTGAACTAGCTAACACCCAAAAAAACTTAGCAGTTATTGAGTTTCATGTTGATTCTAAATTCGATTTTAAACGTTTTGTGACTGAGAGAAGAGACACATCAGTAATCGCGAACTACAAAAAAAGACTTCGGTTTCGGCCGACAATAAAGATTTTACCGGTGTTTGTAAAAGTTTACGTATAGGCTTAACCTAGCTTGTGAACATTGTATTAGGGTTGTTATGTGCGTTTACGAAGCTTCAGTGATATTATATAATACAGTGGCTCATCCAAGTCTCTCTCGTTTCCTGCTTGCATAGCGTTTTCGGGGTGGTAATCAACCCTCTCTCCAACATACCAAAAATAATTGATCGCATAATTATCCTGATGTACCTACTGATGCCGTAGGAAAATCAGCCCGACGAATAGGGCCGAGAAAGAGAGAAAGATGGCAGAAGAGTAGACGCGCGATGTTAGTAGTCGTGCTAGTCCTCGTCATCATTGGCTACGCCATAGCGTGGCGTAGTCGAGAACATTATGGTACTGGTTATATAGCGTGTGGTAATTATATCAGGGACTAATGGATATAGTTAATTGCTAATTATGAGGCCTGCCGAATGATCGATAGTGCGACGAGGTAGCGCGCTCTGTGGCGCCTAGCACACGATATCCCTCTAGTTGGGAAACGACGCTGAAATTACCAAGAGTGTCACTCTCGCACTCAACCGCCCTCTTCATACATCTTCTCACTCATGCTTGCGTCATTTCAACACAAGGACATACACACACATACTTAATCACGAATTTTATATATACATCTGTGTCGAAGACCCGCATCCCTTGTTCCTAAGCCCTTTTGCACAGTCATCACCAGAGCTCGCGGACCTATTAGGCCACGGTGATTAGCAATTAGAGATTAGAAATTATTATTACTGATAGGGGAGGTTATTTCTGAACGAGGCTTTATAAATTGTAATGTATGGATGTAATACCAGCTTGGTGTTCATTTCACGAGATCGTAGGATTGCCTATTCACTCATTCGTTATATCAGCTATTCGCGAAATAAAATATGGAATAAAAACAAAGCTGCCTTTTAGGGGGTTGAAATCATAGCTGGTACGAAGATTATTCAGAAAAACGATTGTTGACAATAACTAGTTTACCTCTGTACCTAGTTTACCCAGAATATAAATATTAATGACTTTCTTGTAATAATTCATTATATATGCACAGTTATTTGAGGTTTTCCTTCAACAAGAGGATTCACGACATTCTAAAAATTTTAAGGTGTGTACCTATGAAATAATGATGTTAAAATGACTCGCCCCCCCCCCCCTTTCACTCTCTCTTCTTCCGAGACTAGCTGTAGGATATCAAAGGAGCAAAGGCCTTCGTGCTATTGAAGGGAGTTTATCAGATGTCCTATAACCTTGACGACGTTTCGTTGAAAATTTAGTAAAGTGCTCAACGATTTTCCATCTTTCTCCTTCAACTTTTTCCTCTCTCACTTTCTCTTTCTTCACATCTTACCTTGCTACGAAAACGTTTCACTCTAGCTCTTGATCCTCATAATAGTTGCTTTTGCCTGCGGAGGTCCCTTTAGGCTTGAGCAGATATTCCAGATTCAAGCTTTTGGCAATGAAACAATAGAGTTGACAAGGGAGAAAGAGAGGAAGAGTGAGAAAGAAAGGAAAAAGAGAGAGTAAGAACGAGAGACATTTTTGGGCCACAACGAAAGAGAAGAGAAGGAGTTACAAGACCAAAAGGCCAAGGGAGCAAAAGAGACGTGGTAGAGCCATAAGGAACCTGTGCTGAAGCATAAAGGTCGTCAAAAATCAAAGACATGGAAATTATATCGTCGCTCGATAAGGCAACTTTGCGATTCTCTTTCTTTCTCGGCCTCAGCTTATATTTCGTAAGTACGAGCGAGAAAACGTAAAGATTAGCTAACGGGATTTTAGCATCCAGAAAAGGTTGAACCTTCGTAGCCTACGTATACATATATAGTGATGGAAATGATGTTATAAACACATGGTATAGGGGTTGTGATCTCTTCTCCTCAACTTTCCCCTCTCGTAACTGACGATACGCGCCTGGCACGCTCGAGCGTGTCCTAACTCTGTGAGTATTTTATACGCTTATGTACTAACGTACACATGTATATAAATATATATTTGGCTGACGCGCAAACTCCTAGCCAGGAAATATAATTAAGTTGTAGACCATGTATACCTTCGCAGCTTCCATGAAAATATACAGATATAACGAGTCCTGGTAAATAAAAGGGCGCAACCCTGAAAATATAGCACATAAATTGTTCCGGCTTACGCTCTTTCATTCATTGACAATTTATATATGCTTAGGTATTTTGTATTTCAACTATGTTATGTTGTACCCTATTATTAGTTTATGTATCCTCGTTGCATGCACCAAGCTATGCAGCACTCTCGCTCACACTTTGCCTCTTTTTATCTCTCTTTTTCGTATCCTTCATCACGATGACGAGCCAATAATGTTAGAGCACCTCATCAACTCATTATTTCATCGCTCACACTCACGCTCCAAATTATATCGTAGGTGTCCCTGATTGGTGTATTAGTTGCTACAAATTTAAACCTCATTACTTGCAGATTCGGTAATTTCACTCCTTGTTGAACTGCTGTTGCAAAGCATGGATTTTTCTAAACAGTTTTAAAAATATGAGAGGACTAAATTTGAGCAACTTCATGCTTGTTACAAAAAAAAGATTTGATTGATGTAAAATGGTAATTGAACAAAAGTTTGTATTTTTATAACAAAAAAAATGAAACTAAAATTAGTTAATGGCCTTCGCAGACATGAGTCACTGCAGAAATTGATTGCAAGTCTTAATTTATAATTAAAATCGTGGTAATTATCATAGAAGATCCGGTATCAAAGAGTGTAAGAAATTCTAGCTTTGTCGGTATATTGTAAATGATAGAACGTGAATTCATGACTGACAAACGAAGAAAAATGTTACACCTTTTTGTTTGTGAGATTCAAGCCACACATAGTCATTTATATGAACATGTATATAATTATAAATAATTTAAGTATGTACTATTTTATTAGCACGAAGAAGGGTAAGAGAATAAATCTAACATCACTCGTTCTTTAGCTACATATAGCTACAATCACGCTCATTACTGTTCAGGCATTCGCTAATGATCTGAGTTGATTGCCGCGCATTTCTCGCGGGAATTATGTGTTTTGCTATGCTCAAGGACTTCTCCGTGGAAATCCGTTGAGAGATGGCGATTAATAAAAGTCTTCCTCGAAATGGTGACGTTACAACTTCATTCTCAATTCGTACAAAGCTTCCGTAGTCCAATTCCGACGATAATTCCTATTATTACCAATATATTTATGAATGGCACATAAATGTTGCGCTCAGAGGATTTCAAAACACAAGAAAAAACGTGGAAACGTTTGAAAATATGTTCAATTGCACGAAGTTTTATTCATTATTTAATTAGGAATGCAATAAATTTTAATAGTTCCTTAAATCGAATAGTATTTCACAGAAATAATTAGGGCATTTCAAATCTTTTTATTGTTATCAATTGCAATAATTCGTCATGATGACGTGGTTAATAACTCAGAAGAAGGACATTCTGCAGCGTCGAAACATTGCTCTAGTATATCAATTACGTTTTCCTCTATATAAACCTTCCTCATCGAGGCCAAGTGTCCTTATACAGACCAATTAACGTAATTACCTTATCTATAGAGTTAAAAATATATGTATATAGATATCAATATACATTTAACATGTAGAGCCAATTTCCAACTTTCCTAATTCCTTTTCGCGTACAAGTGCTACGGATTAAAGCTTATCTTCTGTGAGATAGGCTGGATTTATAATCGTGCAATAATAATTCATTTGGGCCTGTGAAACCATCGAGTACGAAAAGTCACAGTATGTCGATAATATATATTCCTGTATATGACAAAATATAATTAATTCTCAGTCTCTATGCATACATACTTACATATATACTTTATAATACATAACTAATAACTAAGCGAGCTGTCGTTGTTGATGGCTTCCACGAAATCTTCACGCTCGCTGGCTCTTTCCTATGTGCTTCGTTTGTTGTACACGAAGTCAAGAGAGCACCGGGCTACCGTGGAAAACGTCAGTACATAATTACCGTAACGATCGTAATGACAAACATACGCCATTGTACTCTACCCTGTGTTCGTACACTGGCTTTTGTCCATTATTAAAGATTCCACATATTATTCTGCACAACTTTTCTGATTACAAACTTTCCTGGTCTATAGTTGTACAACTACGGATGATTAACTTAGTTCACTGTGAGTGCAGAGCCATTGATAGTTCTAATTGAGCACATAATTGAAGTATTGTAATTAATATTTTGGGATTTTAACAATGTTTGATCGTGTTTTTGGAGTTAATATTCAATTTAATTAACCTGTCAGCGGTTGCGCAACGTACATTTTAAACATTGGGCACGCGATGAGAGATTTTCTCACATGTATAGTTTCAAGTGATTAATTTAATAAATAGGAAACTGAAAATAATTTCGCTATGTGTGATTATGACTATTAAACATTTTATTTTTTTTTAAACCATAAATACAACGATAATTGACATTATAGAAAGACGAAAATAATTGCAAAAATTCAAAAACAAAAATTAAAAAAAAAATTTCAACTCTTCCATCATACAGGCAAATAAATTTGATGAAGATAGAAAAAATTTCAAATGCTTATGCCATCTGAAATTTTCGAGTAATCATCGTTTTAATAAAAGTGTGAGAAAAAGTCTCATAGCGCGACCGCTAACAGGTTAAAACGTTTGGTGAAAACTCTCGTCTGCTTCTGTCATCGTGACATAGCTGTGAAAATAACTCCTTGTGCGAAAGAAATTCGGAGCGTTAATTTGACAGGGTGGGTTTTCGTGAACTTACGGGGTCGACGTAAATAAGTTCAACGCCGAAACGGTATTGTCTTTGAGGTCGACACATTCACAGAATAATACTCGATAACTCGTCTCCGTTGTTGTCGTTGTATTACGTGTACATATATATTTGTTTATGTATAGGACTACACTTTGCTGCCACTGCTTTCGAGAAGTTATATTAGGAGGGCTTAATTAACCTCCTTCCAATGACGCCTTATTCCTTTCACGCCCCCTTCCTTTCCTTCTCTCGTACTTTCCTTCTTTCGGTCTCTGTCGTACGAGAGATAAAGCGAGAAGGAAGAAGGGAAAGAGGTGAAGAAAGAGACTTTCGCGGATCGCACTGCCCTTATATACATCCAACCCTATCGCGGAGAACTGAGTGTTCACAGAACTGGTGCGCGAGAGCTATGCACCTTTCTTCCTATCTCTGTCTTCCTTTTCCCTCCATAAAGTCCTACCGATCTTCTTATAGTCAGGAAATTCGTTCTCCTCTTCTCTTCCTCTCTTTCTCTCATTGAGAGAATACTCACTGCTGCGCGCCTTGGTATCTGCCTCTCGGCTCATTATGGATTCCTTATTACGGGAATAGATTAACGGATTAAATCTTAGAGCCTGGCGGGCTATAGTAGAAAGTTAGAGAGTGAGAGAGAAAAAGAGAGAGGAAAACAGCCATTATAGATATACATAAGTGTAGGCATTTGAACACCTCGCAAGCGCATACACCCTCCATAGTTATAATAGTCATCTTTGTCGTCTATATACGTATAATCCTGGCAAATGAGAAGGGTAAGAGGACCTTCGAACCATTTATATATGTATATTTCAGAGATAGAGGTGAATATAGGTAGCTGTGCTCTCAAATGTCCAATGAGCTCCATTGTCGTCACTGCTTCTCTCACCGGCTGCATCATACCAAGCCAAGCCAGCAAAGCGGGTCAATAATCGCTTCTCCAAAGATTTCTATTATACATATACAACTAGATATACATACATACATGTATAAATGTTGGCGTATATGTGGCCAAGTGTTTGTTCATCTACGCTGAAAGCTCCGCTATATGTTCCTTCCCTCATTCCATATCTTCTGACTGCACGTGCGTTCTTGTTTTACCTCGAAATTATCACGTTCCTTTTTTTGTACATTATTTATTTATATTTTCAACCTTTTGAAAAAACTCTTCTGAAACGTCTGAGCCATTTTGAAATAAAATCATACAATTATTCTGCTTTACGTACAATTTTTTTCATGAAATATTCATACGTGCGGTTAAAAAACAATAATTAATGAAAATAATTCACTTGCTGAGTTTTGAGTTCCAAGGATTTTTCAAAAAATTTTCCAAAACACACGGTTATTTCTCGGCTGCGAAGAGATGGTTGGCATGGGGTTGTAATTATTTTAATTTTTTACATCTTTCACTACCTCCTTTTTATCACCGTTGAAATTGTCGTGTTTTTATTATTTTTCAAACGCACCCTCGTGGCGTCGACTTGAAAATTATAACCGTAATGCAATTTGCTCTGTTACATATTATTTTTATTTGTTTTATACATGTGTTGTGCAAACGTATTGAAAAAATAAGGCTAACTGTAGCTTTATGAACGTGTGCGCAACCCACGAACAAGATAAGTGTTGACGGTAAAAAAAATGTCACAGAAAACATTGTCTTTGATCAATCTATATTAGAGTATACTCAAGAATATATTTATATATGTTGCTTTACACGTGGTTGTTAAAGTGTCTCGGTTATTATATACAGTCAGACTTATTACTTCATTTTTTTTATTGACCAAGTGAATAATATCGAGCCTGTCGCTGTCGAGTAATGCCGAGTACTTCGGGAAGTAAAATTGATTCTTCGAAAGAAACTTCTAACGCATACGAACTACCAATTTCCGTTTCATTACATATACTCCGGGAAATTAATTACAATGTAATTACTGCTAATTTTTCTATTTTTATTTTTGGAGCAACGTCGAAGCAATTATTAATTATTGATTTGTACTTTCCATCCAATCTACTCAATGATATTTAAGGAAAGAATTTTTTTTTCCAGTTGCACGCGAACTCGAGCTTTGGTAAATGTACTAGTTTGCATTACAAGAAATGATGTAACGAAGAAGTTTCAAGTCAAATCAACAAAAATATTCCCTATCGATAAACTTTAAGACTATGTTTAAATTTAAGTTAAGCTTAAGTAAAAAATAAGTGATTATGGTTAATCGATACAATTTCATAAGTTAATCACAGCATTTACATTGAATCTAGAACATCCCGTATATAAGTGTGGTATATTCGTAAAGTTCAATCGCTAGCAAGTCAACGAACACTACCGTTGTTTATTCAAAAGTTTCGAAGGCTTTGGAAGTCGAAAGCAGCTCACTTCGAAGGTAATTGCAGCGCGCATTTCTCCGTTTTCCTTCCATTCGCGCAGAGGTCTCTTGCTATCTGTTCGAGTTTGGCCTCGAGTCTCACCGCTGTCTCTCTCTCTCTCTCTCTCTCTCTCTCTCTCTCTCTCTCTCTCTCTCTCTCTCTCTCTCTCCCTCTCTCTCTTATTTCATTCGACTATGTACATGTATCAAAGTCTATCTTCGTCGATCGAATGTTACGAAAGTATAGCATCGTCTCATTCTCGCTAACGGCCTTGATTCCTATCGAGCATAATTACCTCTCGCTATCCCTCTCGGATAATCATTGTAACACCTAAGCACCCTCGGCGCGCCTAACCGCTTCACCCCTTTCACTTCCTCACTCCGAAGAGTCCGCCATCCAACCCCAAGAGTTTCCACCATTATTCGTGGCAAACTGTTTTCGATCGATGCCTTCACTCTACTTCGCGATTCTGATTTCTCTTTCCCATCTTCAAATACTCAAAGTTACGATTTTTCGATCGAAAATTCAAAATGATCTTCTCCCATCCGATCGAATCATCTCCTTCTCCGTTATGCTCGTAGTTCAATGCAAACAAACACTCAGAAAGCTCTCAATTTTCTACAAAGTGATTATCCTAAACTGAGATTTCTACGAAAAACTTACCAAATGCAGCTAATTAAAACACTACTGCGATCGATGCAAAAAGATCGTCGCATGAAGCAGTCCGAATTTGATTGAATGGTTTCCCAAACAAACAATCAACACGATGAATGTAAAAAAATGATCGATACTAAATATAATTAATTACTTGAAAGAAATAACGGCCTCGATTCCTATCGAGCATAATTACCTCTCGCTGTGCCTCTCGGATAATCATTGTAACACCTAAGCACCCTCGGCGCGCCTAACCGCTTCACCCCTGTCACTTTCTCACTCCGAAGAGTTCGCCATCCAACCCCAAGAATTTCCACCATTATTCGTGAAACTTCAAAAAAGCCTTAGAAATAAATCAAACAGACAGACCTGAAGGTTGTAGATTAGAGAAATAGATGTCACGAGATGTTACGTGATAAAATCAATGTCATGATTGACATCTCTCATACATCGCGTCATTTTACACACTCTTCAAAAGTCAATTGTGTGAGAATACTGATAGATTTACAGAGTAGAGTATCGATATAAAATAGAGATGAATAGAGATCGAAGTGAAGTTATTGTATATGTGTGCACGTGGGTCTTTTGATTATGAATTACTGCGTGGTATAAATCAGGATGTATCTGGCAATAAGGTCAAACGGCCGGTATGACCGAGATTTTTACTACTCTCGCGTCAATCGTTTCTGTTTGTATATTACATATATATTTACGTGTACGTTGGTGGCAAACGAGTGGTATGTGATATCGAGCATACCTAGCAAAGTTTTATCGATCCCTATTCAATGAGGATACACGACACGCGCTCGCGCGGTTCACGGGCGTATTAAATCATTGAAATTTATGCAGCACCAACCAACACTAAACATACATAAATATACGAATATATAAATATATCTATATATGTTTGTAAACGGACAAAGATCGGTACTCACACTTATTATACTCTCTGTACAAACTGGGCTATACGTATGCACAGTATCTTTCACTTTTCATTACGGGATCATTTGTCATGCAGCGCAGATCCCTTATCACTCCGCGATCATAAACAACCGGGCATAAATTCCAACTTTCGCGCATAACCTGACGCAAAGCATCGACCGGCGCCAGCAATTTATTACTTCAAAACGACGAGAGGAACGCGTACGTTCACCTGTGTGAGCGATAAACTTCCCCTCTCTTTATCTCTCTCTCTCTCTCTCTCTCTCTCTCTCTCTCTCTCTCTCTCTCTCTCTCTCTCTCTCTCTCTCACACTCTCTCTCTCTCTCACTCTTCTATTTTCTACCTCACATTCTCTCTTTCTCTTCGTCTCCATTACGTTTCGCGTGATACCGATCTCCGCGAGCTTTCGGTCAGAGTTGAATTTTATTCGTTCTCCATTGCGTGGCCAAAATCGCAGATCGTGTGCTACGTCACTTTAACGATATAATACGAACACTCTTCTATTAAGGATCATCCCACGAGAGATCCGGCAAATACAAATCGGATGAGGGAAAAAATGCTACTTGGTTATCTTGGGGTTACAAATTTGTGAATTGGGGTTCGAAAAAATAGTCTTTCTTTTTTATTTCAAGTTTATAAAATTTACCCATGGGATCGATAAGGATTCGATATCAATTAATAGCATTTCATGTCAAAACGAATCTTGATCATTTTGATTTTTGCTTCTACTAATTTTTATCTTATCTGAATAAAAATTATTGTAAATGTTTATTGTAACCATGTACACAAAAAAAAATTGAAAAACTTTATTAATACGCAATTTTGTTAAAAGATGTTGAGTATAGAATGCGATCTTGTCCCACTTTTCTTGAATGAGTATTATTATTTATAGCATTATTATTAGCATTGTGTATTATAATTCAGAAAGTTTACGTAAGTGCTAATTATCATTGCATTATAAATTACGAGGGCACTGCCAGAGAATTTGCGGGGTAGAGTCTACACAGTTATGATCTCTCGTGTACGATATATTGTTTCATGTGAGTGTATGCGTGTGTAGCGTGAGCGAGAGAGCTTACGTAAAGATTATCATTGAGGCAGCCTGAGGCGTGACATAAATATTCCATCATTCGCGAGAATTTTCAACTCCCAATGCATGGGGGCGAATACGGATATGAATATAAAGATGTGTGAATGTATATAGTGAACAATGTTGAAATAAAACTCACGATAATTTAATATCAACTCTAACGCGATTGTTCGTGTACGGTCTCTCGACTTTTCGAATCGAGTGCTTTTATTATTCACTGAATAATATTTATGCCAATTTAGATTTTTTTCATTGCAATCCCAACAGTTTCACAATTTCGTGTGTAAATGAAGGCAGGCTTTAATTATTAGTTTTTCATGACATGATTTGAAAATCCAAAAAACTTTAAAGGAAAACACGAAATTTCAGACTAGATGAAAATTGAGCATCAATATTATTTTATTAGGAGAAGATTTATTTAAATCAGTTGAAATCTACGTGAGCATCCTTGTAATGGAAGACTATAAATAATGAATATTCTTATTAAAATCAATTTTTCTTGATGTCTTCGTATATTATGTATAGAATTAAAATTTATAAGTATATTCCGGGGTTTGGTAAGTACCGATTTTTCTTGAATAAGTGAAGATATAAGAAGGTTTGATTTATCCTCATCGTCGACTACTCAGAAGGATCGATTAACAACTTTCGTACGTCTGTATTTTTTCGTGTATGTGTATACGTACGTGAGCACATTTTAATGATATGCCAAGGTGTACATAACGCGGTTCTTTTGCAAAGAGTTCATACATCATATAACGAGCATATATTTACCTGTGTGTATGTGTGTGTTTTAGTATAAAGTAGAATGTAATAATAAGCCGAGGTCCGCGGTTCTCGTGACTGGTGCTTGGGTACTTCGTTCATGTGCTTCTCACTGTATAGCACGCGCGGCACATTTTACCGGTGAGTCGGACTTCCGTAATAGTGTGTTGGTCTCTCTGCCCCGGGTATTTTAATAAAGAACCTCCTTTTTATTCACTTTCCCCTCGTTCACCCGGTTCTCACACCGCTGTAATGATATCGTATACGAGTTCTATGGGAGATTTCGAACCAAATTAACCATGTTTTCATCCTTCATAGTCCTTTATAGAACTGAAACATTTTTTAACTTTTTTGAACCACATGGGAGGGGATAGTAAGTGATACGAAATTTTTTCAGTCTCAGAAATACGTCAAGTTTATTTATTTTAGACCGAACCCAGAGACTTTGCAGGGCGTTAAGTATGCCGAGCATTGGGAAGAAAATGAGCAATTCATCACCCGAGGAAACGTTACGTTGATGTGGAGCAAGAAAAATGCAAATCGTTTGTAATACTTGAAGTACGAGTATTGATTTTTCCGGAATTATATTGCTCATTATTAGTTTTTGTTTAACGTGAATATCGGAGTGTCTTTTACGCCATTTTAATTGCATTAGTGTTACAGGGGAAAAGATATAATTAGCTCAAATTATCTGTGACAGCCTGAATTACTGCTTCGGATAATTTTTTCTACGTTACGAAGAATTATAGTAAGCTTTTGACATTTAATGATTTCCCGTTCGATAAATATAGCAGGTAAAAAAAATTGGCAAAGTGGAAAAGGAATGGGTTATTGGGGATCATTACGAGGAAAAAAATGATTATCAATCATTTCTAGTCTACTCGGATAATTTTTCTGAGTAAAAATTATTATCGGTATAAAAAATTATGATTGCAATAAAAATTGTTGAAACATGAAACTAGACACTTCCATATGAAGCACCCTATACATAATCGTTCTTCAAGGGTCATATATATATATATATATTTATATTACAGGGTAAGTGGAGGGAGATATTTTTATGCTTAATTATATTAGGTTTTATGAGGCCCGCGGACTCTCTCTCTCTCTCTCTCTCTCTCTCTCTCTCTCTCTCTTTCTCTCTTTTTCTCTTTCCAATGTGTCTTGCCACATAGCGTGTGGCGTAAAACATAGTTCTCACCAAGTTTAAACTTTAATTGTCAGACTGTTCCGCGGTTTGCCCGTGCGAGATATGCAGACTTCAGGGTCGTCTGGAGCGAACAGCCCGGAGTAAGTTTTGCTCCCGCAATATATTTAACTACAGCTCGAGAGAGACATAAAAGTGTGCGCTGGTCGGAAGTTGAAGAATTCTTTGCGCCTCTCAGCAGTCGGGAATGTATAGAGATAGAATTGAGGCATATGATGATTTGTATTGTAATTACTATTTAATTTGCACTGATCATTAATTATGTTAATATTTTTTATTTATAACACTTAAATATTGACTTTTACTTTTATACACGTTTCAATACTTTCTAGCCTAATTATTCTGAATGTAAAAAAAGACATTACGAGTAATGAGAAATTAAGGAGTTTCGGTACAAGTGGCAAAATGTAACCATTTACTTCAAATTTACACAGTATATTCTTTGACATATACTGGATGTGTCGTCCAAATTTTAAATCGATCGTCTACACCGTTTTTGTGAAATTAAATATCAAAAAACACTTTTTAACATGGTGAAATGCCTACGGTCATTGGTGAACGACAGTTTTACGAATGGAATACTGAGAAAAAATGTTAAAAACTAATTGAAAAACTGCCAAACCACTAAGTATACTATTGCAATTCCGGTATCCAAAAATTAAATAATTCGTAACCGAACGAACACGCTTTTTTTATTTGTTTTCGACGAAATATTGCTATGTGAAGTTGACGCTTTGCTTGAAAACAATAGAATTGTACCGAAACCCCTTAATTTGCGTCCTGATTATTTTTCCTGAGGAAATCGTGGGCAAAAATTTTAAATTTATTGAAAGATTTGAACATTCATTCAGCAAAGATCTACGGATAACAATTAGTATATCGTGGGAATTAATATCTCGAGTGTTGGCAATTAATTTTCGTTAATTTAGAATCAGCAGTTTCCAGGCCTGAACACCTCCCACGCTTGGCTTGTCTACGTTACGCGTATGTGTTTGTGTGCAAGTGAGGCTGTATGGACACCAACCCCTTCACTCTGTCTCTCTCTCTCTCTCTCTCTCTCTCTCTCTCTCTCTCTCTCTCTCTCCCACTCACACATTCGTGAATTTCTGTAATCGACCACCCTCATTCAGCAGACCCATACAAGTAACCTAAAATCGACCCTCACACTCGTAAACGTGCATATATCAATGGGACCAATCTTTAGTAGCTAACGTCCCCTACCTCCCTTATTTTCTCCTCGTTCCCCTATTTTCATCCCTCGAATTGGTGCTTTAAGGTAATGTGCCCTGTAGACACTTTTGCCAAAGTTCACGGATTATAGATACGAGACGGGCACACTTACAGAGGTGTGAAAGTGGAAAATGAATAAGTAAGAGGCACTAATATAAATCATGCGATTCTCCAACCCCGAAATTATAAGTAAATATTTTTTCATTCAGAGCATTACTGCCGATTTCTTTTTTTCGGTATAGAATTGTGAATTATTCTTTTTATTAATTACACTCAGGGTAGAAAATTACAAACATTATGAAATAAAAGCAAAATACAACTATAACAAATCTTCGTTGTCGATTTTACCTCATAGTCATTTTCTCTCCGGTAAAAATAATTGTCTGACAAAATAATTGCCTTTTTAAAGGTATTAAGTTTTTTTCTTTGTTCTGTTAACTTTTGTAAGAGACGTAGATCATTTAAAAAATTACACGCACTCGAAAATCTCCGCGAAAAGTAGATTGAATTAGTTTTTTGTAGGCTGGATCGTTTATCTCTGTATACTAGCTAGATTAATATGAAAAAAAACTTGCCCCTGAAGAGTCAAGACTTTGGGGTTGAAATTCCACTTTCTTGCAAGAAAAGGTAGTCGAGCATTCCCATGTATATTCAAATATATATATATATATTCACAAAATATGCAAGTACACAGTTCAACTCGGTCGAGGCATTTATTAGAACACACATTTAATTATGCCACGCGCATTGTTACGCGAAGAGTAGAAGAGATGCGCGAGGTGGTATGTTTAATTCACACCTGGAGCCATGACGGAACGGCTAACGCCTCTTAAATTAAAGCCGGATAATAAAAGCCCCACTGAGAGAGAGAGTGAACGAGAGAGAAATAAAGAGAAAGAGGGAGAGGGAGAGAGAGGGTGTAAGAGGACCTCGTACTGCACGCTTTTTCATCCGTTAGCAATAACCCTGCTATGTTTTTGTGTGTGTGTGTGTGTGTGTGTGTGTGTGTGTGTGTGTGTGTGTGTGTGTGTGTGTGTGTATATTTGTGTGTACGTAGGCAAACGTAATGTACGACCTTGTTTCCCCTTTCTCGCCTCGGTAACTTATAAGCGCGAAAGTCTAGCAAATTGACGGATCTCGCGAGAGCTCTACGGGAAATAAAAGTTTTCACATAATGAGCAAGCACATGAAGATCCGTAAGGAAATACAGCAATTTTTATATGAATTTTGATACCATTTTCTGCAACAATATTTCGAAAACAATCAGTCTATTCCATTCGTTTTCTTATTAAATTTATAATCATTCAATGTCATTGTAAAAATGGAATAAATGTTTTGTATTATACGATACACTGTAATCATTGTCCATACATGGTTTTATCGTATGTACAAATAAATTTCACTCGTAAATATTGAATTTAATGAAGCATTTTTAAAACTGATTGAATTACGTGTATTTTTATTTATTTTGCGGACAATGCACATTACTGAATTCGAAGTAAAGTGAAAAATTGAAATTGTACATATACGTGAATAACAAAATCACAGAAGACAAAACTACAGGCTGCATCCTCATTTTCCAAGCTCGAAAACTTATGTATGTACATTTGTATAAGTATAACTATAAATATAAATATAGACATATGTACATCCAGGTGTCTCAGGGGTTGTCGCGTCGTGCTTGCAGGATTTAAATTCATCTGAACTTTGGGAAAGCTTCGGGTAAGTTTTGCGCTGCTGTGTATATGCTTCTTCAAAGCCTTATACTGTGTCTACTGTACCGTTCGTTGGGAGAATTGAAAAGCCAATTTTCTCCATACATTCGACTCGTCTCAGCGTGAGGCGAACTTTGTGAATGTGTCTCATTAACGTTGTAGGCACACGATAAACGCACTCATATATATCTTAATACAACAGTACATAAATAAATATATAAATATATACGTACAATAGATATAATATAAATATATTTAAAACTTGACTTATTTCGTTGCCTATTTTGCCATTATGAATTACTTTTATTTCGTATTGGCTCTTTATTGTAACGATTTTCATGTTTCTTTTTAAGTATGATCTTTCAATAAGTTCATCTTAATCAATTTTTTTTCATCATAAGCACGGAGTTAAACTTTCTGCCTAGCTAAAGATAATAAAAAGTAATGATTGATAAATAATGTGTAAGAAAATATAGTCTTAACGAAAAAATATTGCACTTCCCAAATGCAAAACGTTTATTATTCAGCCATGAATGCTTCAAAAAATGTGTTTGCCATGATTGTAATATTACACAAAAATCCAATAACGAATAGGAAAATGCTAAATTCATAAAAGAGTGGACGTGGGAGAGAGTAGCAAAATACATATTTTTTGGTGACTGCAAATCATGAAAGAAGCATACACACATTTAAGACAAAGATCGATAACGTTGTTGTTCATGGGAATACATATTTATAACGATCTTGAATGACAATATCGAAAACATCGTATCCTTGAATCGGTAATAATTATAACGACAGCAAAGATATGTCCTTTTGAAATTTGACGTAGTTACAGTGAAAATGTATTTTAACCGTGTTCTCTTTTGCTCGAGGAGATTTAATACAGACTCCTTAGAGTCTTCTCGACTCCACGAGCAGAAGAACACACCATGTCCCAATCTAAATAATGAAATACAGTTAATCAAAGGATTAATGAGAGCTGAATAAACATAATGAATTATGAATGGGGAAAGGATTTATTATTCGTGAATCGACTTTGGAAGTACCGAAGAAGTGAAAGCGAGAGAAGGGTAAGAGGAAGAAAAAGAAAATCACGAGCGTCAAATTATGTAGCCACGATAATAATTTAAAAAAACTTAATAATAATGATAATAATAACAATAATAATATGAATTGAAGCCTGTGGTGTCGGTCAACATAAAAGTCTCGTATATACGAAAGAGAAAAACGTCGAAACCGTCAGAGAAAAAAGGGGATGCTGACCTAGCACTTTCTCTTTCTCTCCTTCACGATGAAAGCTCCAGACCCAAAGGGGGGCGAGATGCCCGGTGAAACAAGGGTAAAACTTTCGTCTCTTTTGTCTCTGTACTACACTTTCCTCTTTCTATATAGTTTTGTATATATGTATATACATTTAAATATAAATTTGCATAAAATTGTCGTATTCACCGTTCCCCTTTTCCGTCGTTACGAAGTATAATGAAATGAAACTAAACAAATAATGCAGATGCCGTACACATTAATTAGATTCGTTTAAGGCGTCAGAGATTGAAGACGAAAAAGGCGACTCGGAGCTCGGAGTATACGATCATAAATATTAATCTTTTTATTTTCATTTTTTTTCTCTCAACGAAATTCGAGTTTCGTTTCGCAAAATTGATACCTGGTAATCGTTGACAATGGAATTGAATGAGAAAAAGACTAGACGGTAAAAAGTTCAACCATTTGTATAAAAAAGAATGTCTTTATTCTGTATTATTATTTCTTGTAATTATTTTCATTAAGGAATGAATATTTATAATCAAGTGAAAAGTAGTCATTTTTATTTTATAGAATTCTGCGATGTGTCTCATCCTTTTGCTGTCATTTTCTATTAATTATCATTTTTAAAATATTACATATTAGAGAGAGAGAAAGAGAGAATTAATTTCGTGGAGTTCGATGTCAGTTAATATTGAGTGCATGACATGGATATTTGAGATTTTTCTATGTACTACATCAACCAGATTTATCTCGAGTTACTCAATATCCCAGATGCACCGTTATATATATTTATGTGTATGTAAACACATAAATATATATACCAACTGTGACCGAGGCTTCGCTTACGTTTTGTTATTACAAAGTCTGAACGTTGTGGCAATAAAAGTTTGATTTTCTGGAAATGAGCTCCAGCGAAGTTCCGGCCGCTGAAACACTTGTCTTTAACATTCCAATTCAAGTGCTGAGATTTTTTCAAAAATTGGAATATCTGCCATTAGGGTGGTCCTTATTTTGGGTGTTTTAGAAATTTCTGCCTCGAAGGTAGCGAATTTTCCTATTTAATTTTAATGGAAATTCGAGCTCAATGCAGTATTTTTTTTCCTTCGCCTTAATAGTGCTTTAAATAATCTGAAATTTGGCATACGCCTTCCCCATAGTCGTAGGTATTTTACAAAAAATTGAGCGATTTTTAACTGTAAAGGTTTCAAAGTCTCAGCACGCGTACACGCATAACGCCGTAGCTCACTGCTGTGATCATACGGTTATTTAAGTTAATCGAAGACCATAGAATTATGCCGAGCTCAGAAAACCACAGAATATTTGTAAAAATTCCATGAGCGTGGTAAGAGAAGGGAGTGAGATAAGAAATAGGGATTCTGCAGATTTTATTTCGCTGCATTTTCTAAGAAATTTTATACGCTTCTCGAGAGCTAAAACACGACTCTGTACCTCGACGAAGACAGTGATGGACAAGCGACGCTTATATGGCCCATCAGCGGTCTTTTCGAACATATTTCCATCAAAGACGATGAATTTTCTGTCTTTCTCGCTCTTTCTTTCTCGACCCTATTCGTCGCACAGACTCTTTTATGGAGCCATTGACCAATGTTTATACATATTTATGTCATGAGCGTCCTCCTCATTCGAATTAACTGACGAAATTCACATAAATTTACGGTTATCGAGTTGTTTGCGGCCTTCGCGAGGGAAATCAAAAGACGTGATCTGATTTTTGGGAACTACATATAGGGGAGAGCCGGGCAAAGTGGAACACCCCCCGAAAAAAGTGAAATTTCTTTTTTCAGTGGAATACTGAAAAATTCGATCATTTGACTCAGGACATGCATTGAAGAAGTAGAATTCATTGAAACGACTGATATTTCTAACATAAAAATTGAAATATATTAATTAATAAAAAAATGAATATTCAACGAAAAATTGTATGAACAAAAATTTCTTTTGCTACAGAACGGAGATGTGAACATCTGACTAGCATAAGAACACTATTAACAGTGCTATAAGTATGTTTAAAAATTATAAATTGTTCATTAGACTGATGCAAAATGTTTTTATTTTTTTATTTTCTTGCTCCTACTCGTATTGGAGAAAAAAATCTCTGTTAAAAATGAGCTCAATTGCTCAATATTTAAAGGTAATTCTTTCCACTTTTATTGATGTTTTAATTGTGTAGAAATGTTTTCTATTTAAAAACACAATTTTTTTTTTACTTCCTTGCTTCCTCTCATGCTTGCTTCAGATATTGATGAAAGACAAATTCTGTTGAAAAATAATTATAAATAACTAATTTTTACCCGCGGCTTCGCTCGCGGCTTAGTATAGGTTAGGTCATCGTATTAAGTAAGTGTAATAAGTAAGAATAATAAGTACTGAATAGTGCATAGAAAACGTACATGTTTTCGGGATAAAAAAAGTTTTATGTGTGTTGATCCATGTTAAAATCAATTTATAAACCAAATTTCATCCAAATCCAATAACCGTTATGGAGCTTAGTATTAATGTTAGTATTAATGTTCAGCATGTATGATGTCATCATTTTATACATACCTACCTATATATATATATAGTACACACACACACATCCAAACACGGAATTTGATTAAAATTCTTTCAGGCGTTACGAATTTGGGCTAAGTTTGAATCCCACTGGAACTATGCATTTTGACGGGACAAAAAGCATCTTGGGGTCATTTCAACATTAAAACAATCCACAAACCAAATTTAATTCAGATCGGTTTACCAATTACAGAGTTAGTTATAATTACTATCCCATAGGAACTGGTGCATTTTTCCGGGATAAAAAGTATCCTGTATATTATTCCAAGCCTAAAACACCTTCATACCAAATTTCATCAAAATCCGTTCAGCCATTTTAGTATAAAGAGCGTAATTACAGAATTACGCTCCAGATCTATCCCACAGAAACCGTGCATTTTTTCGGGATAAAAAGTAGCCTATGTCATTCTCCGGCCCATAAACTATCTTTATGGTCTTTAATCACCATAAACTATCTTTATGGTATTTAATCACGTCGGTCTGTTGCTCCGTTGCTGCGTGAAAGAAGGACAAACCAACAAACACACTTTCGCATTTATAATATTAGTAGAGATTTTCGTGCGACCTAACCTGTTTTTTTTTAGTATTGCTGAAATAAAAGTCCCGTTAACAAATGAGCTTAATTCTTAAGATTTTGGAGATGCCTATTTTGATTTTTTTGTTATTTATTAATTTACTCGTAATAATTTCACTCGAGGGTACCCTTCCCCCATCAAATTTTTCGAAATAATCGATTTTTTTTCTTCGATATTCTCCCTGTCATTAATATCGCTATAGCGCTGTGCGAAATAATTGATTTTTGTCCATCAATTTTTTTTATAAACAAACGAACGTAAAAAGTCCGAGTTTTTTGCAACTCTATTTTTAAACCATTGTTAAAAATTATGCATTTTTTTTCGTTTTTGCTTTTTTTTGCGATAATCATCCTCAAATGGTTCAATTTTTCGTTCATGGTATTTTTACTTCAGATTCGTCGAGTCCTCGTCCCTCCAGTGACGTACTTTTTTAGCGTTGTAAAGATGACGGATTATGTCGTGTATTTTTTTATGAAAAAAACTCTTTGAAATCTTGTATTTTTCAACAGATTTTGTGGTAGGATATCAATAAAGAAGAATTTGTACACGATCGATCTCTAAAGGAAAATCTAGTCGGTGCCCGAAAATAAAAATTTTAAAAATCGCGCGATTGAAAAAATAAAAATAAAAGTTGGGTGAGACACCTCTGACAACAGAGCTATTGAGCTTCCTTTTTAACAGTACTTATTTTTCATCAATATCTAAAAAAACCATGCACGAGAGGGAGCAAGGAAGTTAAAAAAGGGTGTTAAAAAACATAAAAAAATTAAAACATCAATAAAAGTCAAGAGAGTCACCTCTAAATATTGAGCAATATTGAGCTCAGTTTTAAACAGATATTTTTTTCATTAATATCCAAAGAAAATACGAGTAGCAGCAAGAAAATAAAAAAATAAAACATTTTTCATCAGTCTAATGAACAATTAATAATTTTCAAACATGCTTATAGCACTGTTAGTAGTGTTCTTATGCCAGTCAGATATTCACATCTACGTTTTGCAGCAAAAGAAATTTTTGTTCATACAAGTTTTTGTTGAATATTCATTTTTATATTAATAAATATATTTTAATTTTCATGTTAGAAATATTAGTCGTTACAATGAATACTACTTTTTCAACGCAAATCCTGAGTCAAATCATCGAATTTTTTAGTTTTCCCCTGAAAAAAGAAATTTCATTTTCTTCAGGGGGGTGTTCCGCTTTGCCCAGGTGTTCCGCTTTGCCCGACCCTCCCCTACTGAAGAATTCTTACACCACAGAAAAATTTACAGCACAATTTGGAAAGCAATGTTTTACGTTGAAAAGTAAGTGGTGTATGACTTAATTTTTACAAATTTTTCAGCAAATTTATTTCATATAAAAAAATAGACAACAACGAACTTAATTTTGGAAATATTGTCCATTGTTTTCTATGGCCTTACGCCATCTCTCAGGTAACATTCGAATGCCGTCGCGAAAGAAACTCGCAGGCTTCGAATCGATAAAGTCATCGACGAATTTACGCACCACGTCCAGCGTTTTGAACGGTTTATCCACTAAGGCGTGCTACATTGACCGGAATAAATGGTAGTCGGATGGGGTCAAGTCTGGTGAATATGCCGGGTGCGGGAGAATTTTCCATCCCAAGTTCAGGAGAGTCTTCTGAGTCGCGCGAGCAACGTGAGGTCGAGCGTTGTCATGCGGCAGTATGACTTGCCTGCTTCCTTACCCAGTAAATGACCTTTTCTGATCAAGTTCTTCACTTAGTTTGTTCAATTGTCGGCTGCAGCGTTCCGCAGTCACCGTCTGACCAGTTTCCAGGAGTTCGTAATAAAGCACACCCTTCATGTCCCACCAGGTACACAGAAGAACCTTCTTTAAGTGGATGTCCTGTTTTGGCGTCGATGTACTGAGTTGCCCAGGATCTACCCATGACTTTTTACGTTTGGGATTCTCGTCAAAAATATACTTTTCATTACCCATCACAATTTTCCACAAGAAGTTCTTTTTTTGTTGCCGGGCAAGCAGTGAAAGGCACGTGTTCATACGTTGACCCAGGTTGTGTTCGGTCAACACATGTGGGGCCCACCTTCCAAGTTTTTGAATTTTTTCCATTTGGTACAAATGCTTGGAAATAGCTGTTTGGGTGACTCCTAGCTGAGCTGCAAGCTCTTGTTACATTTGCGTTGAGTCTTCATCCAGTAGAACTTGCAATTCCGCATCTTCAAACTTTCGAGGCTGTCCAGGGCGCGGCTGGTCACTAAGATTGAAATCACCACTTCTAAAACGTTTGTACCAATAATTACACGTTTCATAAGACACAACGTCGGCACCAAGAACACTACAAATTGATTCCCGTGCTTTAGAAGCATTTTTTCCTTGTTGGAATTCGTATAGAATGCAGTGCCGAATGTGCTGTTTATCAGTTCCCATCGTAAACTCTCTGCTATTCTGAGAGGTTATTTAACTCACGTAGATTTGTCGTTCGGTGTTCTGAAACCTTGCGTCCGATCCTTTCAAAACCACTCATCAATCAAAATGATCAAAAAAATCAGAAATATAATTTTAAGCTCGAAGAAAAATCTGTAAAAATTAAGTCATACACCTAATAATTGCAGTACCAGAGAATTTTTATTTTATTTTTTTAATTAGCAGGATCAAATTCTGATAATTTGACGATAATATCTCGCATTAATGACATTGTTACCATCCTGCTTTTTTCACATCATTATTTAACAAGCGATTATTTTAATTAAATGATGGTAATGTTTTAAGCCACATGAGAAATTTATTTAATTGCAATCAATCCGTTTTTCTTGACGCATGATTATATAACACACACTCGTACGTATAGCACCCTACGTATCTACCACATGCCGGAGCGTTATTTCTACATATATTGGATTGAATGAAAAGGAAAAAAAAATTATCGTGGGTGATAGGTGGACGCGCATCGGCGGATCGTACCGGGACTAATTGGAAATGAACGTCCGATTCGAAGCTCTCCAGTTTCTTTTCCACTGCCTCATTTTTTCACCCTCCCTCTTCTCTTATCACAAGCAGCCCCTGCACCCTCATCCCGTACCATCAGCAAAGTCCATCTCGTTTTCATTAATTACACGTTTAATCTCTGCCAATCGCAGAAATCTGAGTGAGGTCAATGTGCTTCTATGGCTAACGTCATACATAATGTATTTGTAGATCACATATAAACATCTGCAAAACTTACTGACTTGGTTTAATTCTGATGAGATATCGCTAGAATAATTATTTTATTTTTACACCTATAATTCAAAGTAAAATGCTACAGATTCCAACAGCCCAAATTTATTCCAGCTAATATGACAAAGAGTTTGAATAACCGGGTAGTCAAGAGGCAAAGTGGTTCTCGTAGGTAATACAAATAGTAAAACATAAAGTGAGCAAAATGACGCGATTTGTTGGTTTTTAGAGTAGAGCCACTGTGCCCATCGTTTCGTAGAGAAGATGAGCACAAAATACATTCAGTATCCATAAGCCCACTCGCAAGTATATGTTTGTGAAAACCACGTGTGTATCCACTTGCGTGTTGTCCACCAAGGGTCGAGCTATACATCGTATCGAGAGGAGAGTAGGCAAAAGCAGCGAACGAGCTCCAGTTTATTTCGGGGATAATCCAAACAAATGTACTCGGTGGCTCGCGGGTAAATAACATGCAAATGCCATAATGCTGCTTGACCGATGACTCGCCTGCGTACTCGTCTCCATTGGAACATCCAGGTCGAGTACGTGCACCGCAAATTTTACCCTGTGGAACGACTTTCATGCATATATTTGGACAAAACGCGTCTTTCTGCTACGTTCTCAGCTACGGGACAGGGGGTGTTTTATAACTTGGACATTCCATTTGTTCCAGAAATTTGTTCAGAAACCTTGTAGATGTAGACGGATGCAAAAAGAATGTGGATGGCGGGTAAGGGTAAAAGGGATTAAGGACGAGTGAAGAAGAGTCATTCGTTCTTGTCTTTCCAGGAAAATTGTGTATCTGAGATTGTATTGGCGAAATCCATTTGAGACTGATGAAAAGTGAAAAGGGCGCGAGTAACTTGCGGAGTAGTATCTCGACAGTCAGTTACCTTTTTCTCTTATACTATTGTTCATTGTAGCATAAATGGTTACTCAAGGAGTAATAGGAATGCAAAGGATTTTAGCCATTTTTCGATTTACTCGTTCTTTCGTACGTCCAGTCAGTTAGGATTTCGCAGGGTGTTTCATCCGCGAAAAAAGAATGGAGTTGGATCTCAATGAAGGCGTCGGAAGATGCTGAGACTGGTAAGGGGGTGAAGAAATGGGGTTTATATAGAATGGAGAGAAATGGACATCCGACAGGGTGTCGGCTATCTCAGACTATTTCCCTCATCTTAGCTTCCCGGGTATCTACTCTTCTCGAGCTAGACAACCAGCAGGGGAACAACCAACACGCTCACCAATACTACAACGAGCGCTGCTTAAAGCAGCGGCTACCCCGCCCGTCTATCCACTTGTCCGTCTGTCCATCACTATACCTGCATAACGACTACAACTACAACGACCAACACCACAGCCAACATTGGATAGCCACTACTAGCACCTTCATCTTGCCTAGCCAACTCCTCTACCTTGGACGATTCGATCCTTTATCCACCCGCTGACCAGCATCCCACCCCCATAGTTTCCAGGGAGATCGATTGTTATGCATAGCCTGTATTTGCCTAGCCACCCCCGACTCCGGTTGGACGAGTCTACCACGAGCTAGACAAAGGGTAAGGCAGAGGAGTGAGAGGTCTTCTCTCTTCTGCTTGGTGCATGCTCCTCAGCTTCCAAACTCCTAGAAGAGACTGTCTGAGAGGACAAGCATGGGAAAGAGAGAGAGAGAGAGAGAAAGAGAAAGATGAATAAAGAAGGAGAGGGGGGAACGAAGGATGCATGGCGAAGGATGAGAGAAAGCAACGTAGACGCTGAGATCCTCAGAGGAAGATTGAGAGAGAAAGAGCGAAGGAGAGTCGTATGGCCAGAAGGATCCTCCGGCAATGTGTATTACCCCCATCCCTCCATCAGTGCACCACGCCTTAATACACGAAGAAACCAATTCCACAAGGACAGTCGAACGAGGTGAACCGCACTTCCCTTCTCCTCTTCCTCATCAACCTCTTCGGGCTCGAGCAGTCGTTGGTATAGATACGACTGACTCCACATTGCGGAGGAGTCAAGAGAAATCGATACCCAAACGATACTCTCGATTGATGATAATTTACGTTCTACATTGCTCTAAAAAAGTGGGCACAATTCCAAGTTCATTATTAGCTTTTTATTGCGCACTTATTTCCCTTTGCTTGTATCACATAAGACTCTTTGACGAGGTCACGTTTATATCTTGTCGAATCTTTTAATACAGCGTTTTTTAAATATATAAATCCAGTAACGATTTTTTCTTCAATATCTTTGTTATCTATTGATTTCAGTTAGTAAATTAGCTCCAGCTATTTGGCTTATAATTCGCGATACAATGAATATGTGCGAATTTTGTGCTAATGATCGGTTAGTAGTTTTTCATCGGTGTTCGAGCGAGTCCTTCACGAGAGACAAAATAGTTGCGGTTATTTTAGAAGGTGGATGACAAGGAACGACGGAACAATGTCGACACTCTGGTCCGCCTCTTCTCAGGAGGAATAGTTAGACTGCTTAATCCCCGTCCTCATGTATGTAGAATCCTCCATAATGAAGGAGCGTGAGAGGAGAGAGAAAAAAGGAAGAGGGAGCTAGGCGGTAAAGAGTGGGAACGATGATAGTGAAGAATGAGAGTTGAAGTGGGAAAAAAACTACTACGAACTTTGGGCTAATTTTCCCTCGATTCTCGAATATTTATTCTTGCGCTGTCCACAATGGCAGCCCTCTATATAGGCATAAAGAGACGAGACGAAAGCTCACAGAATAAGTGTGTATACTCACACATGACGTAGAAACAACGGATGAAAATGTAAATTGAGATTACCCCTCGCTTGCCAATGGCGACCCACGTGTTGTCCTTGTCTCTCGTTCTCTCTCTCTCCCACGCTCATCTCCGTTAGCCTGAATTATTCGAGTCTTAATGATGGCTTAACCACCATGGCGCCCACTGATCTGAGGGATTAGAATGTGAATATTGCAAGATCTAATGAACAGTCGGGGAATTAGGTGCTCGTCTGGATTTTCACTTCCAAACGAAGGAAGATTATCTTCTACGAGTCTTTGGTTACTTCTCGATGTCTTTCTCTGTCATACTTATTTCTCGATAGTCATGAACCCGTGGACCTTTGTCATTCACCGCCGTGAGATTCTGTGATGCATGTGTTAGTAATGATTTAATTTGATTCATAAGATCTCTTTGGAAGGATATACAGCTTCGAGAATGATATCGTGATCACATATGTCTGAATAGAGTCAACCGAAGAATGAGATAGCCAAAAAGTGTGTTTTTTTTTATCGACCCACATGAGAAGTCAACTACAAAATAAGTGGGTTTATTTCAAATACTGCAACAAAGACGTAACTTAAATTAAATTAATATTCGATACGTCTCTATCACGCTCTTTCACTTGACACCATTCGACACGTGTTCGCGCTACATCTCTTGTCGCAATGTGTTACCGTACAGGCAGAAGTTTGTATATAACCTTGTCGCCCTTTGGCATTTGTGCGTTCATAAAAGCATCACCGAGAGAGGAAAAACTCGAGCAGAGACTCCTCTTGCTTTGAGCATTGAGTATATATAGAGAAGAAATTCCGGCATGCAGCAAAATAATACAGAACAAGGAGAGAAAAAGCTAGATAGAGTGAGGGCGCGGCAAAGAGACCGGGCGACGCTAAAAGCGTCCCAGCGAAAGATAGGGAAGAGTGAAGGAGAGAAAGAGAGAAAGAGAGTAAAAGCATGGTAAAGTGGCTCGGTTGAGGTAGAGAATCGCGATGTGCTAGCTAAGGGGGTGGCGAACGAGCGTGTTTTTCCACCACCAGTTGCTCGCGGCATCCGCAAACTCTCCCCCTCTACCCATCCTCCAACCCGCGTGCCTTCGACGCCACACCAGTGCATCGAGTCGACCTCATCCTCCTACTCCTCTTCTCCACCTCCTACCTTTACTGGTTAGCTCTCTATAGAGGGATCTCTCGCGCGTTTCTGCCAAGAGAACGAACCCCAACAGTAAAAGTCCGAAACTCCTCTATCTCTCCTTCTTTCTCTCTTTCACTTCCTGCTGTCACCTCCACCTCGGCGTTCCCTCTCACACTCTTTAGCTCTTGAGCATACCCAAGGTAAACCCACTTCTCTTCCAATCTTTCGCCCTCTTTCTCTCGGTTCGTCGGTTTTTACTTCACCTTCCACCAGTACTCGCACCAGAATGAACACTGGTAAATCTGTTAAGGTGGGGGAGGGGGAGGGATAAACGACGAGTACTATTGTACTAATAGCATTACGCACTTTACTGCTCCTGCGATCGCTGATACTTCGTATTTGTGTAGCACGGAGAGAGAAATCGAGGGAAGAAAGGACGAGAAAGACTGGAAAAAGAGGAGCGTGTAAAATCAGCGCTAGGGACTGAGTTTCTTCCTGTTAACTCTGTCAAATGTTTCTACTTGCTTTGTCCACTGCATTGTCATCCCGTTTATAGACAAGGTGACAAATACAACAAGGGTTCCATAAAGATAAGGGTCCGAGTACTCTTTTACGTTTTCCACAGATCCAACAAAAATGCTTCATTAACCACAACGATCCTGGAATGTCATGTTTCCTGAACATTTCAACAAACAATCAAATAATTTTCTATGTAAAAGATAAAAGTAATTGCAATGCGTCAAGCCATTGTGGCAAATAGTTTCTTCCGCATGACCCAGCCCTGCTTTTTTAAGCTAAAGAATGTGGCGGCTCAAGGACAAATCTTACTGCGGAGATATCCGACAAAATAATCTATCTTCCCGTAGCATCGTCAGCTTGAAACCATCGGGGATCGTTAATCCCCCTCCCCTCAAAACTGGCCCGAGCTGATCATTAATCGGAGATTAGTCGTAGGTGATTCGGCTGTGCTGGCTATCTCGCGGGAAGAGAACGCGAGGGCCGATTTAGTGGTGAAAAAGAAGCGATTCCAGCTGTGTGTTGTACACGAGGCAGGGTCGCATTGTCGAGCAAGGGAGGGAAGTGATCGGCATAATGTAGACTCCGCGAAGAGCGAGAGAGATAAAGAGGAGACTAGCAGTGATAGAACATGGAGAGAGTCGAAGCTTGTTAGCGTCACTATGGGAGTGCGAGGAAGATACGATGATGAAGGATGGACTGGGTGTCCAGGTTGGAGGGTCGTTTATTGATCTCTCAAGTCTGAACCTCGCCTCTCTTGTCGTGTACAAGGGGACCTAACTTCATCCTTCTCCCACCTTCTCATTCTCCTCATAATTCTCCTCCTTTAACCTCCCTCTTCTCATTCACTAACGCTTGCTCCTTCTCCTCATGACTGGCCACAATCACCCACTGGTCGCACGCCCGAGACACCGGACACGACCAACGAAGAGCCTCTCACGAGGCTCCCTCTCCGCTTCCTAGTTTCTCTCTCGCTGCGGTATCCTCATCTTTCCTCTCAACTCTCCGCGTCCTCCTCATCTTGTCTTCTCCTGATTATTTTGACCTCTATCTCTCTTTCTCTCTTTCTTTTTCTCTTCTTGTCTTTTTCCCCCGAAGTCCTTCCTCGACTCATTTATTCTTAATCATTTTTGTTCTTCCTTCTCGCTGTCTCGTTCGTCTATGCAGAGTTTCACAGGGCCTGATTTCTCCTATCGCACTATCTCTGCTCTTGTTTCTACAACTGGCAACTTTTTTTCGTGTAATTAATCTCCTCGTCAAGGAAGAAGCCTCAATTTTTTTCTATTGAAAATGGTTTTCCAATTTTTAAAATCACATCTTCATGATCAAAACAAATTGAGCCTTATCTTTTCCCTGTCTTTTTTTCGTCTGTACTCCTGTAACCCCCTCAAGTATATGGATACAATCAAGAAAACACCTCGATTAAATCTACATGTCAGCTTTGTCGCTTATGCCACACGAATTGAGTCGTAATTAATCGATGACGTGGAGGGCGAACGTCTCATAGCGACTATAAGATATGAATCTCTTACATGAGCCATGACGGACAACGACCAAGACTCGTTATAAATTATGAGCTTGTACATTCAAGAAAGAAGGCCGTGGCCTGTTCTCTTTTTCTTTTTCTTCTTTCCTTCTTCACTTCTTTAATTTTCAATGATGATCATTATCAATACTTGACGAGCTGTAATTACGTGTTTTGGAATTAATGTTACTTTCATCATAAATTTTTATCTTGAAAGGTGTTCTGTTTTTTTTTTCTTTTCCATTAATCTTGTCGTTCAGATAATCAGAAGAATAATGTTCGTCTTTTAAGGCTCCGAGAAACTCTTAACGTCTCATTACTGCATCATTCTTTAAGAGAGATATTGCAACAATAGAAAAAAAAATTATTTTGAAAATTGTAAATGATAGAAGCACACTCTGGTTATGCTGAGATTTTAATTCTCTTATATATTCTATATGTCTAGTTAAAATTTTGGACGCTGTAGAGCACAGTAATATGGATTATGTTGCTGGAATGGACCGTATGGAACAACAACGCCCATTTTCATCGCTCGACATCAGACAACCAACAACGAGCATCGTCTTATCGTTTATAGACGTTTTGTATACAGGTTGTCGATAAAATCAGAGAAACGGTCGAACGATTTCTCTCTGGCTATACTCGATGGATTTCTCCAGTCTTCGTCTCTCATTCTACCACTGTCCATCCCCCCCGCCCATCGATAACTCCCCGTCCGGGATGCAGTAAGATTCTGATATATCACATTTACTCACATTTTTGGTCCATTTGACGTGTTTGGACAAATGGAGGATATTCTGAACGTCAATACACGTTTCTTCATATACATAAGGACGAATGATTGAATTTTTTTTTGGTACTTTCCTATTTGCGTTTTTTTTCTTCAATTTTATCTACTCCTTTGGTATGAAAAATAATCATTCTATTATATCGGTCATAACAAAAAGTCTAAAAAATGTCAATGATGTGGTTTTTTTTGAAAGAATATATCGACGAGTAAGTTCAACCGAATTTTAGGTAAAAAAAATGTGCACCTACAAATTGGCAAAATTTATTCCGTTTTACAAAAATAAAACGAGTTTTGTATCGCTGGAACAAATCGAACGGAAGAATTTGTTATTCTCTGAATCTTTTTATTTCGTCTCCCTAGGGCTTTTCTCGAACCGAGATGGTTGAAGGATAAAAAAAGGAGAGTGAATGAGATGTAGACAGAGGTGGCTCCCTCCTAATAATAGCTATCGGTTCATACATTTTCATGCCATTACAAAATCGGAACAAATAGAGTGTACACGCGGTAATTACAAATGCATTATGCAACATAAATATTGATGCTTTCTGTAAAAACTGTGAGTTCTTTCACTACAAATATATATACATCTACATCTATATGTGTATATAGATATGTATATATATATGTACAGATGCAAATATATAGACATACACATGCACCCTAGAATCGTGATAGCTCGTGCGGATAAAATGTAAAACGATCTCGCGGGATTGCGAAGCGCGATATGAACGAAACGACGAAGAAAAGCTCGAGGGGAATTTGTTACGTTGTGCGACGACAGACTCCACCGTACAACCACATTAATATCTATGTCTGTGTATTGTGTCTGTGCATACACAATAATACCGTAATACACAAACAATATTCCAACGTAAATGAATAATAAAAAAGATTGTATAATTTTCATCTCGTCCATAAAAATGTATATAAATATTTCAATTGTTGAGTGATGAAATTCGTAAATGGTTAATGAGCTTTTTAGATGAATTTTAAAAATAAAATACATGGGCTCATATTTTTTTTCTTTTTATGCACGAAGTGCCAATTTGAATTGTAAATTTCTCAAATAAGGTCGAGACTAGATTAATTCGAAGCTTATTTGCAGCATCAAAATTCGAGACTATTACTTAAACTGCAACTATTTTGGAACAATTGAAATCTACGTCTTTATTATCTCATTCAATTTTCGTCACCTTTGATCGGTTCGTATAGACTTAATTAAATATTTCCCAGAGTGATCTAACGAATCGCTATCACAAATAAGTCATTTAAATCGAGCAAACCCAAAATCCCAATTACTTTGTCTCGTATAAATAGGAAAGTCTCGAAAACAAAGTGCATTAGTAAACGATTTCTCGAATAATATAAAGATGTTCTTTCAGCATCTTTCGCGAAGTTCTGTCGTTCTAAATTTACGTTCTTATGTATATGTATATGTATATAGATGTATTATAAATATACGGTATCCAGAGTCAACGTAGATGCGATGTTGGTTGTCGCGTCGAGCGATGCGAGAGAGGCCAATAAAACTGAACCTCCTAATTAAGAAGCGTGAAGGATGAATCTATTATCCGCATGATGCGGTACATGAGAGGAGAGGGAGACTTACCAACGCAAATATCGTCGCGTCAGTTAATGTCGACGTTGCTGGTACAAACATAGAGACGGACATGGCGAGCATACGTGTTCATTAGGCGTATTTGCTGTTTAGCATTTCAAATTTGGAAGCGCAACGATGAACGAGAGAGGTCTCTGCCGCCAGTAATACATTCGTATCGCAAATATATATGTATATAGATAGTAGCAAGTACCCGAAAGACACACAGAGAACATGTGGAACGAAGGAACAGAGGTGAGAGACCCTTTTGGCAATCAAATATTTTAATTTAATCGTCCTACTAATGATACGCCTTGCATTCGATACTCGATTGCATTTGTTCTTTTTCTCTACTCTTCTTTCTCAGTCGATATATATATCTCTCAATTCGAAGCTGCCGAAATGACTCTGCAAACTGCTTCATCCAAATTTTTTAATTGTCATTTAACATTTCTTTTATCGAAAATGTATCAGGAATCTCAGTCAAGACACAATCTACATTTTATTGGTTCATTATTCGTATAAGGGCGATAAAATGAATGAATTGATTTTGATTAATGTATTAACTTGTGGATATCGCAAAATAATAAAAAGAAAATTAATATTAAAACTACTTATTTTACATTTTTCATTAAAACAGCGGTAATTATGCAGAAGTGGGGCTCCACCCCAAAATGGCTCCAAATTTTTTTTCCATGTCTGTTATCATTTGGCAATGGTGTAATATGTAATATTATGGTGGCGCATGACCTCTAACACCATAATAACACCATAAACGTAAGAATATTAAAATTTCAAACATCGAACAAATCGAAGGAGAACTCTGAAGAAAATAATTATAACAGTTTATTAGTATCATCATATAACATCATATAACATCATATAACATCATATAACATTATATAACATCATATAACCATATAACATAAATTATTGAACTGTTATCAGAATTGAAATTTTTTATGGGAACAGCCAATTCATGAACACGTGTCGTGTGGTTCGGGAAATGTCACCTAAATAAAAATTCTGCTATGTATCCATCCATATGGTATTCTCGACGACCATATTTTGGCATTCCCCCCCGAGCATCTCGCCATACACGTTCAATATTTTGTGTATAAGCACCGGAATCGGGATCTACAAAATTATATGTATGATTCACCGTGAGATGTTTGAAGCCTAGAAGAAGAATGTATGCATGTACGTACGTATGTATGTATGTATGTATGTATGTATGTATGTATGTATGTATGTATGTATTTATGTATGAATGTATGTATACGAGTTTTGAATAAAATGTAAACAGTTGCATAAGCTCGTTACCAATTAAAACTAAAATTTGTAATATCGTTAATTGAAGTGTTTTTATTTTTTTGATTTTCCTATCATGTTTTTTATTCATAATGTAAAAAAAAATTCAGCCCGATTGTAGGTGGAGCCCCACTTCTGCATAATTACCAAAACAGCTGTCAAAAGTGTAAATTTTGCATTTCTTTTATCCCCATGCAACGAGAAAAAGAAACGTGATACCAATAATTAAAATAAAACATGTCAGAAGGTCACTTTAGTGCGCTTTGGTTCGGACTCTCAGGTTCTCGAATATGTTGCACAGTTCACTGGGTTATCGAAACCTTAGACACTGTAACTGTTAGTGGTCGTAGTAGTTTCGACATGAGTACAGAGAGCAGAGCCAAGCGAGTAAACTCAACAGAGCTTCGTAATGCTTGGTATTCCCTTCGATGTATTCACTGTGAATGCTACTTTCTCTATTACATTTTCACATCCCACTAAAATTCTAGCCCTCATTCCTAGTCGTGTCACATATTCGAAGAATTTTTTGCAAATTATGGCTATCTTTAGAGTTCTATCTTGCTAACGTTGTTGAAAAAAAAACTCGACCAATGCACTCAAATTTTAACAATCACGTTTTTGTAAATAAAAACAAACGTTGATGCTAATTATCCACATTTCGAAGACAAAATTCTAAGAAAAAAAAATACGAAAAGAATTACAATTATCAAAAGCATTCATTTTATGCGAATCATGCAATTATCCAAATATTTTTTTAATCACCTACAATAAATTGTTTTGCTAAAAACTTATGAGTACCAAGAGCTCTATTCATTGCAACAATTACAACATTTAAAATTGAATTGCTTGCCATAAAAATAATGTAACTGGATACCAACTTTCCGAAAGGGTTAAAAGCACTATTTCGTAACTTTTAAGGGGTGTACTATTAGCCAACTAGTTTTACTTACATTTATATACAAACATGAAACCTTATTTCATTTACGATTCACCCTATACGTCCTCGCGTCCACAGGAATCGTTGCCGCCTGTCTTGTGTGTATTATGCATAGTTTTGAAGTGTGCGTACGTGTGTATATGTGTGTGCACGGGCGTGTGTGTGCGTGTGTCTGTGCGTGGGTGTGCGCGTGCGTGTGTGTGTGTGTGTGTGTGTGTGGGTTCAAGTCTATGTTTATGAGTTTACATATGTGTGTATGTGGGTGGGTTAGTGTCCAGGCCAACAAGCACACAACGCCCTGTGACACTGTCCGGTATAAAGGAACTGCGGGGGAGGTTACATCATCGTGAGCCCTACGTACGAGTTTATATGCTAATGCCCAGACATTAATTAAATGTTACGCGTGTGTCCAGTTGCGACTGTAATAAGAGGAGCGAATATAACGTATACCTAACATATATGGTTTATCGTCTCTCTTCCCCTCTCTCTCTCTCTCTCTCTCTCTCTCTCTCCCTCTCTCTCTCTCTCGATCTCTGCATTTCTTTCTTTCTCTTGGAATGGAGAATAGGCTTTGCCCACAAAATGGAGGATGTCCAAACCATTTCAAAGACAAGCCTAACAACTCGTCATTTGACTTGTAAATCACATTGTCGATTCTAATAAAAAACCGATGTAAAGTAAATAGATAAATTTGAAAAATCGATAAACGAATATATTTCCAAAAAAGTTTCTTTAGTAGTGAAAATATATCGAACTGGAATATCGTGCTATGAGATTCAAAGTTGGATATTTTTTAGAGTCATCAGATTTACTCTACAGTTTAATTTTTTTTCTCTCTTCAATTATTCAGGGAGAAAATCAGTTAGTTAAAAAAAGGGAAGAAGTAGAGTGAAGGTAAGAGGATAAAGAGGCGAACGGGGCCAAGCATTATATGAGGGTGCTTTCAATTTGTTCCGGTTATGCCTTCTCCCTGGCGGGCCTCCTTTTTTGTTCCTCAATTTAATTTGGAACACGTCCAGTTGCACCTTCATTCGGGAGTCAACGGGAGCGGGAGGAGAGAAAAGGGGGAGGGGTCGCCGTAGAGAAAGAGTCAGAATACCTTTTCCTGTGGACGCCGGAGCTCCGAAGCCCCGAAAGATCACACGAAAAATGTACGTGCTTATATGATAGAATGTCGCGAGTCGAGATGAGAGACCGCGGAAATGGACTCTCATGAACGCTCATAGCATCAGGAATTTCGTTTTCGGGAGGAGAAGGGAATAGAAGCTGCACCAAAAGCTCCAGAGAATGCTCTCCAGCTCATGGAATCCCCAGTCAGTCGGAGAAACACTGAAAGAGATAAAGAGAGAAAAAGAGATACGATAGAGACGGGACGAATTAGGAATTTTACTGACTCGGATAGTCGCATTTAATTGTAAGCCCGAAACCCTACGAGTCATTACTGTCTCCATTTCGCGGTGCGTGTATTAAATTACAGTCTGCCAGTGTCTGAGAGCTACTATCCAACTTCGCCCGTATGTACACACACACATATAAATATATACGTATTAAATGTACATATGTATATATAAAGACACGTGAATCGCGGCACGAAGCCGGTGGGTTGCCCAACGTACTCCACGCGAATATATATCTATTATATGAAGCGGATTATCCACCAACTGCAGGCCTCATACTGCCACTGATGTCCTCTGCCACTCTCTCCTCCGCTCCCTCTTAAATTCGCTTTTCAACGGACCTGAACAAAATCAGTGCAAGGTCGATTGTATACATGTACAATGATGAGAAAAAAAAAATCGGAAAATAAAAAAATATTTTTTTGTCTCCCACGTTTGCCCAATGTCAGTGATGATTTATATTTTGTTTAAATGGTCAAACAACTCCTGATGCAACGGTACTTTTCAATTTCGTATTTTTTAAATGCTTATTGAAATGAAACTCGAAAGCTTGGGTTTTGTTTTTAGTTGTAAAAATATTAAAATTTGTGTAAAAAATTCGATTTAGTCGATACATATTCGCTCTTTACGTATTGTGAAGAGTTCAGAAAATATGCTGCAACAATAAAATTGAATAATAATTTTAGTACAATATCTGCAGAAGATGTCTGTATGAAAAATCAATAAAATATTTCCACTGTCTGTTTTATTTCAAATTAAATTATTTATTCACGTTCGCTCTCTCGTTGATGAAAAAACTCATTGAGTTTAATATAAATAATGCGGATCGGAGTATACACTTCTGCGGGAGCAAGCCCTCCGAGCTCACTCTAATTACGTTCTTCAATCGGCAGTTATTGTTTCGTAGAGCCCTAATTTGGTTGCAGCTGCCACGGTCTATATTATAGCGAGGCCACTAATTAAAACACCTAATTGTGGTCATTAACGCGAAATGCGATGTCGAGGAAGCGTGCTTTAGCATATAATAGTCGTTATAGACGTAGGTCACGGATTACTTAAATTTATAAAAAAAAATACATAACAAAAGTACTTTTGTACTCTCGCGAAATCAAATTCGAACAAAGTATTTTTTAATTCCATATTTTTTCTATCCTAAGTACCATTTTCTTACGATTAAGTAATATCGCGATAAATGTTCGATTGATAAATGAAAAAAATGAATGTTGTTCGACTTGTCAAACAAAATTGAATTACACATTGAGAATATGATTGAGAAAATCTTTTGAAAAATGTATGCCGAGTCAATTACTGTCTTTAAATAATACAAGCAGCAATATATTTCATGAAATCCTCGTTTGGCTCAATCTATGTACAGATATTTAATTATGATACACCCATGATGAGTTCGATATTAGAGACACTACGTAACGGTATCCGTTTCGTCGTTTATTGCTATATTTCCAAGATTCCATTTATTGAAAGATTCGCACTGACAACGGTACGCAAGTTCTTATATATAATTATACATTAAATTATTGATTTCAATTAATTATATATTTTGAGTCTCAATATCAAATCGTATATTTGAATACTAATTTATTTCTGCAGTTTCTGGCATGGAACATGGATTCACGAATTATAATCAAGGTATAAAAATATTCTTGTAAAATAAGAACAATATTCATATAAATTTAATTGAAAATTAAATAAGCATGAGAAAAAAGAATCAAGTGAAACAAACACGAATAGATTTGATAAGATGAGCCAAAACCATGATCCAATGTCTTCCTTCTCGCTTATTTGTGCGATGTGTGCCTCGCATTCGGAGGGAGAATTCACGATTAATGAAGTCACGCGTTCAAGAATGTATATCTGTATGTTTATACCTATATACACTCGTCTATATATTTGCATACTCGCGGTCGAGGGGCAAGAGAGTTTGGATCTGGGAATTGGCGTTCTATTCTCTTTCTTCTTCCTCTCTCTCTCTCTCTCTCTCTCTCTCTCTCTCTCTCTCTCTCTCTCTCTCTCTCGTTTTCTCACTTTCTGCATCTCTGCCTCGTAACTTGCCTTAATGAAGTGATAAAATCCACCTTAGGGTAACATATCCCCATAGATATATTCCTGACGCGTATTTTTTTATGATCCACTCTCGAGGGCCCTTCTATACTTTACGGGGATGAAAAGAAGTCTACGAACGCTGAAGCCATTATTTTCCTCTTAAACTGTTACAAATACACGATATTCCAATAAAACTCAAAACGTTTTGTGCTTAAATGTAGGCAATAATATTAAAAGTATTTTTTTGAATTTTCAAGTATGTAAGGAAATAGAATCGAAATTTCGAAAACTTCAATCTCTATCGAGAGTCGTACTTATATAGTAATGTTCGAGTATGACGGTTTAATAAGATCAATAAAAAGTCACGAATATGCATTGTGTATTGTAAAAGCATTACAGAAAAATGGAACAAGAATAAAAAGAAAAAAGACAGAAAGAAAGATCGAGACTGCAGTCAATGTATGACTGTATGGTATTAGATTTTTGATGGTGTGGGTATGAGATACGAGATGCTCGTACGAAAGCATAATCGGAATCTTTGGGCGATCTGCGCATCTAATAGGAGCCACTGGAACGACAGAGCACGGAATATAGAGAAGCGTGAGAGACGGTGATATGGAGATAAAGAGTGAGTGTGAGAGAGAGAGGGAGAGAGAGTGAGAGAGAGTAGGAGTGGAAGAGAACATGTGCGTCTGATCATCATGCAGTAGTGATGCTCTGGATCGGCATCTAAATTCCTATTCCTCCTTGCTGCCTCGTCTCCCCTAGCACGCGGTATTTGGCCCTCTCTCCCGGGAGTCGCGATATGTGTATTCCACACACGCGACCCTTCGATCATCGCTTCCACATATAGCGCAAGTTACACGTATCCTCCTGTTCCTCGACCTCTCACAATATACTCGCTCCTCATGCCTTCGCTGAGGGAGGGTCTGCCTCCGCACATCCTCGAATTTCCCTTGGAGTTCGAGACCCCATCTCCCGCATCCATCGCCTTTCATTATACCGATCTCTGCACAAATATCCATCGAATCGTATATATCGAGAGCAGCTGCATCAACATCTCAAAGTGAAACCGCCATGATCCGAGCTGCTCTCCGTGTTAGGCGTCACACGATATACGTCCTTTTGACTTTTACCTCGTCGTGTCTATACGTCATTAGAGACACGCGCCTATATACACTTATGTATAAGAGAAAGGATCATGTATTTTAGCTCTATATAGATAATATGCATATATAGGAACCGTTTATAATCCTATCGTTGCTTACCGGCGTATTATATGGGGTATAGAAATTTTGCGGTTCCCGGGTGTGGTGTGCTTACATGTCCGGCGCGGGTTATACACGCTCGGTTACAGGAGCACCAGCAGCAAGATCCGTACCCTCTGCCTAATAGTACTAGCGCCACCTACCAATGCGTATCAACATGTACATCTCTCTACATATATATTTCAAAACCCGAGATATACAGATCTCATACTATACGGATATATACGTGTATATAGAGGTATGTTTAATGTCCACTGAGAGTCAAAGTGGCGCATGGTTCGATCATTCTCCGCGTTATAACGAGGCCAATCCCGCCAATCTGACTTATCGCATTCGACACGTGGTATATGAGGTTAAGTATATAGGAGAAACAAGACCGTGGCTTTACATACAACAGCAACTTCCCTTGTGACTTCCCATCGCCCGGACCGCAGAGATCCTGGCCGGAACACACTGAGGACCAGTCATATTTATATATATATACATATATACATATTTATATATGAATATGTATATGGATATATCGTTGAAGAACTTAAAAACAGAAAGCCCTATCCCCCAGTATTTGCTATTCAAATTAAGACGTATTACGCCCTTTCCCTTGGTAATATTTGTTGTTTAATACGCGATGTGTATATGCTTCGCTCAGAAGGCCACGACGACGCCAAGTTGTTGCCGACACAATGACGCTATAATGACTAATGATCATATCATTTAATTAACATCGCACCTAACTGGCCCTAGCGCTCTCGTTGGCTGGCATTAGCTTTCCCGCTCCTTCATTTTGATCATACCCACTTCCACATGTGTTTCTATCAAGTTCTTGTCTCATGTGTATTCAGATGTGTGAGTGTGTACGTGTGCCCATATATATATATATATACGTGTTATTTAAGCTTTCAGCCTCAGACGCTCATCGCCTAGCGTTCTCTACACACCACGCTTATTATCACACGTATTATCCACCGCCATGACACTCTCTCACAAACGCCGATTGTCTCTTACGATCCCCACAC